>JAPVLO010000616.1:0-367500 GCA_027257055.1 Cephalopachus bancanus
ACATGCATAAGAATGAGGGGGGAACAATAAAATGCTATGAAAGAAAACTAGCCATGAAAAAATAAGTGCATGTATTACAGCAAAATTGTGTGTGTTTAACTCATTCAAAAACTTGCTCAACACCTATTTATTGACCCTGCTATTGTCATTTGTTTCCATATGTTGAAATGTAAAAGAGAAAAAGTTAAATTTCTATAATTGAGTGAAAGTTTATCCTTACATATTTTGTGGAGATATTGGAATCAATAAATACCAAAAAAAAAAAGAAAACGCCTCTGGAAATGGGAACTCTTAATAAGTTAAGAATATTGGTGCAGGTTTTAGAATTATTTAATAAGTGTCAAAAGAATGGTGGGTTTGACTAGAAAATATGTTTACTGATAACTAAAAGATGGGAGTAGATTAAACACAATGCTATATGGGAAAGTAGACTGGAAGGCAGAAGACAGATATTCTAATTTTGTTGTAGCTACAAGATAGTGGTTAAATCACTTAACTTACTTGAAAAGCATGAATTATTTTAACTTGTTTATAAGAATTGTTTTTCTAGAGATATAGTTTCATATATGCCAAAATAATATTTTGAGTTTTTTTAAAAATCTACTTTAAGTACTAACTTTTAGGACTTCGTTTATAAATCTGTATTCTTTTTACAAAAAAAAAAATACAGTTTCTCTGATATTATCGAACTATTGTTAAGGTCATATTCACCTTATTTAGGGAAATCTGAAAAAAACAATTTGCTAAGAAGGAATTTTCAAAGATGTACTACGTGTAGAAATGTCGATTTTTGCATATGACAGCTAGAACTGTGAAAAGTGATTATTTTTGCAGGCTGTAATTCTAAGTCTTAGTTTTTGTGACTTACTACTGATAAACTATTTGTATGACAAGATGCATTTTTGTAATTCTATATTTACAATAAGATAATTTCTAGAAGTGGGTTGACATTAAGGGTATCTTTATTGACAAGCTAAAATAAAAACTGATAGGATTTTTCTTTTCAGTAGGCCTTACAATACTCAACTGTTTTAGCGAGTGATGAAAGAGAAAGAATGTCACGTCCGATAAGTTGATTACCAAGCAAGTGAATGTGATCCCTGTTAAACACAGACTGTGGAAAGCTGGTGGGATAGGATACAGGAGGTATCTGGATACATGTTTTGGGAAAGGAAAAACGCAAGAAGGGCACATCGGAAGAGAAACCCCTTTATTATGGTACCTTCAGGAAATACCACTTTGATACATTAAACAGAAATGTCCCTTTATTTACCAAATTCTAGTATAATGATAAAACTGAATTCATTTGAATGTTTTCTATTCACTCACAAATGCTAAGCAGCATTCTCTACAGTTGAGCCACAGACTGTCCAACCCTGACTCATTCTTTTGGTTTTCACCTGGTAACAATTCGGCTTAGAATTTGTCTCCAACAACCAGAAGCAGATCCATCTTATAAAGAACTTGATGGAGAACAGATTGATTCTAGGGATTGAGTCACTGTCCTTCTTAATGTGTGACTACTGGATTGATCCTGCTTTGTTTATCCGTGTATACCTAAATTTCCAATTAGTTTGCTCTTATCAAACCTTGGGAGATACATTGACCCAAAAGTGAAATAAATGCTTTGAAAACATGGCCAGTATCCTTTTTCAAGAATTATTTAGCTACTTCATTTTAATAAGGGTTGGCCAGAAATAGATTTATTCCTTACACATAAATCAAATAATCAAGTAAATGATGACATTCATGTGATTCTATTTAGTTCTTTGACTTCTGGTAATATCAAAAGTAAGAATTTGTTTCTGCTTGCTTAATTTGTTTTGTACAAGTTTTTAAAAATTATACTACAGTGTCTATATTCTTCTTTAATTGGCATACTTTCTTCCAAACACCATGACTCCAAAGTACCAAGCTATATATCTTAGGATCATTCATCTTCTTAAACTGTTTGTAATTGAATATGTCAGACATCTATTATCAATATTTTTATTAAGTGTTCATATTCAACTTTTCAGAGTAACTTCTTTTTCCAATCATAGACAGGAGTAATAGCTTTAGTTATTAAGGAATATTATTTTGAGGCGCTTATACATTTTTATTTTTAGTCAAGATAAGTATGAGAATAAAGCATTCTTTAAAAAATATTTTTCTGCCTAAGAAAGTCATCAGTTACCTCAAGTGAAATAGTCCAAAAGTAATAAAAATAAAACACCTGCATTCAAAGAACATGTTTTAGAAATTTTAAAACACAATTCTAAATGTTTTAAGCAATTTCTGGCATTCCCCAGTGATCATTTTACCAAGCAGTTTAAACATATTAAAAGCAAGACAATTAATATTTCTAAACATGAAATTTTTAAGAAGATGACATAGGGAACTTGGAAAAAGTCATATTTTATGAAAATAATTGATAATAATAATAAAATCTACAGAGAGGGAGAAAAGGAAAGAAAATTAAAAGTCCCATAGGAAATATCCTGGTCAAGTAGATTATGCTTATATCTTGTTTTATAGTATGAACCAGCCTGAAGTTTTATAATGAAATGACCCTGACCTGAAGCCTCCTTTGTAAATGACTAGTGCCTTAATTATTTGCATCTGTGAACTCAAATGAACATACTTAAGGATATATCAATATGCTCATAAATCATCTGCAGGCGATAAGTAGTCCAACATAGATAATTAGAGAATTTACGGAAGGCTTACTCCCTCTGTTTATCTGCTTATGACATTTGCGGTACAGCCTTAACAGCAGGATAATTACTAGATTTATTCATCAAACAAAATCACGCCTTCTGGGAATGCACAGTGACTCCGGTTTTAGGACTAATAAAGACATTTTTCACCAAAACTCAAGTACTAATTTGCTCAATAACTAGCTGCAATAAGCTTTTATGGAAGCACTCAAAGAAAAGACTTGGCACCAGAGGGCAGATAATTAAAGGTGCAGTATCCCTATACAAAAGGATCCGAACAATTCCCTGACCATATTAAAATTTAATTGTTGAATGTTAATTGAAAAAAAAATATAAGTTGCTTCTGTTCTCTGAGTTACAGTAATTATTCTCCTCAGATCAAGTATATCTAAGTTAGCAACAAAAGAAAACAACTTAAAATAAAGTGCTCTTAAAACTTATTATAGAATTAATACTCCAGTAAAAATAAATTAACTTTTTTTCACAATCGTTATCTTATCTAATCCTAGAAAGCATTTGATTTGAATTTTCTCTTTTTTTGTCTCTCTTTTCCTTCATCTCCTACTCCTGAAAATCTAAGAGTTAAGGTTACCTAACTTGCTTTTCTTTAACGTTTCAAGAACTTTATAAGTGACAATGACTGAAAATATTTTAATAATTTGAAAACATAAATATCTCTTAACTGCATTTTTCCCTTCATAATTTTTTGAAAGTCTGATTTTGAAAAGTCCATTAGGATCGCCCTTTTGTATTCACAAAAAAAGGCAGCCACTCTCAATAAAGAGCATTCTGGATAAAACTCATGGAGTATTAGTTACAGCTATGACAGCCGAATTTGCTTTTTCACACAGAATGGTGTATCTCAAGAAATAATTGAGTAGTCTCAGTTAAATTCTAAATGTTTGCATCACCAGTCTACTACAAGAAACAAGAATTATGAAGTGTAAATATATTTGTAAAATGTTTCCACGTGGGACAGTGAGGGTGTGCCCCCAAAGCTGGCTTTTGCTATACTAGAGTCAGAAATCCTCAGGCCCCTGGGCTCACTTTCTGCTGCAGAGGAATGATGAACTACACAAAATGCAGACTTTTAAACTCATATTTAATTGTTTAATGTCATGGCTCTTGGTAGAGCATTGTTGCTTGAAAAATAAATTGGGTAATTCAATTAAATGGCTACAGAAGATACATCATATCAGATGTAGAAAGGCACTAACCCCAGCTTGAACTTGACGTCCCACATCGCTTCACTTATTTGACAAATGGATTCTTGAAAATAATTGAAACACATGACTGCCAGCATAGGTCAATAATACTTTTTTGCCATTCAGCCTCTTAACAGCTTCCATTTTTTTCTTGCACTGTGCCATTCAGGGCAAAGATTGCATTTGCCTGGTAAATCATGCAAGCATTATTACTAAAATGGGACTAAATGCAATGAAAATGGACTACATAAAAGTAATGGCACTTAAGTAAAAGGAAGACCATCTACTAGGGCAAACACTAAATGTCAGAGTTAAATACTATATGACATTACTTCCATTACAAGCTCATATTATGCACATAAGAAAGCAAACTTACTAACTACAGCTGCATACTAGATTTTCATATTGTTAACCAATGTTTTCAAGACACTACCACTAATCCAGATTTAAAGCAGAGTTACGTATTTGCTATTTCAAGTTTTTTTCCCATATCTCTTTAGGAAGAATGTTACATTTAGGCAAAACCCGAGCCACTGGCTACATCATCAGTGGAACATCACTAACAGGTTTAAAGACTAATACCGTCTATTTGAAAACACTGACTAACAAACAACAAAGGCGTGTAAAGTTATAGCCAGATTAAAAGGTTTTGAAAGGAAAAAAAGAAAATGTGTTTTCACCTATGCTCTACAGACTGTGAGGTATATTGAAAAAATCATTAATTACTTCTTTAGTCTCCATTTTGTTGTATTAATACATTCTAGATGGTTAAAAGGGAATCGTAGGTGAAGCAGAATATGAAGATTCAAACAAATCTTTTCCTATTTTCCATTTGGAAACAGAGACTGACAATTTTTCAGTGTTTGGTGTGGTGTGATTTTTTATTGAAAAGAAAAGGTGTCCCAGTTTTGTAATGTTCAAACTTTCAACAGTTATTTCAAAATTAGGCAATACTGCTTAGAGATAATAATGCAATCAAAATGCCTGGCAATGACTCCCACCTCCTGCCTCTGCCACCAGCAAGTTATTTAACCTCTTTATGCCTCAGTTTTCACATCTGTAAAATGTAGATAAAGATAGTTCCCACCTTCAGAGTTTCTTAAGAGGATTAATTTTAAAAGTGCTTAATGGTGTGCTTAACAAAAAAGTCTCACTAAATATCTGCAGGCATTGTAAATAAAAAAGTATAAATCTATCACAAGGTATTCTTATAATGGGATGTTCTTAAATGAGCACATGGGCGTTTTGACACTGGGAGTCTCATTTAAATATTCTCAGGTCATTTTTTATTTTTGACCGTTTCTGAGCCATATAGCTCTTTCAACTTTCTTTTCATTGATCAAACTTCCTTTCCTTTTGAAATAACCCCTTAAAGTTATACTGTCGTCATTAGCATTCATTGATCTTAAACTTCAGATGAACCCATTTACTTTCCTCTAGAAGCTAATTGAGCCACTTCGCGTTCTCAAAGTTTATCAGACAACTCTTTTCTCCTATGAAGGTCACTAAGAATAGCACTAGGAAAGCAAGTTACATAGACTGCTTAAAGTGTGTGATAATTGTCTGCAAAGCTCTCCATTTTTAAACAAGTCTTCATTTCTTATCCTTTTCCTTTTTAGGCAGTGACAACCCCTCTCCCCAATTACTCAGTTCCAATAGAGCCATTCCTTGAGTCTAGGCTACCACAGCTCAAACAAGTCTATATTGAGGTGGAGGGCTGATGGAAGAGATTTCAGCTGGTTCTACTGTTTTCTTGTTTTATGTTTCACAAGATTCTGTTTATTAAATGAAATAATTCAGTCAAGAAAAATTTAATAGATCTGTGGAAGTAGGTATCAAAACTTTAGGTTTGTCTTGGGCTTTCAGTGAGCTAAAGCTTTGTTAAAAAATGACGCTCAAAATCCCAACACACTGGAGGGGATAAAAAAACAGAGTAATCTTATTTGTCAGAACTATTCTTCAAACAATACAAAATAAAAAAAGTAAAAGTAGCTAAATCTGTATATAAAAAGGATAAATCACAATTGCATGTTTCAAGTATGAGAATATTCTTAATGTATTATGAAGTCCAGTAAAAAATTTTGAGATTTACAGATCTGTATCTACTATTCGAGTGCTTATTAAAATTTTTTAAAATAACAGAATTATGTTTGTCTTCATGCATATAATGTAGTAATCTAAGGATTACTAGCTTTGCATTGAAATATTGCTATTTCTCTGCTAGTCACTGCCTACGATGATGTAATATTATTTTACAGTTTTTTACAAGATATTTATTCCTCAAATTTAAAAATCAAGGACCAAAAGCAAGGATATTTGTATGTACACTCACAGCAATAAATGTATTGCATTAATTAAAAACTGACACTCATATACAAAAACAAATTATATGTATTGTTTTTTTAAAAAATTATTTCTCAAGAAAAAAAAATTCTAATGGGAAAATGTACTGGCCCAGGAGCTTGAATTAGACTGAGTATTTCAAAATTCTCAAGGCTTACTCTTCTCAATTAAGGATTATGGAAGCAATCCTGGTAAGCCTAAAGGGTTTTGAATTGTGCTCGTAGAACATTAAGCAAACATGGGTGTCTCCAGATTCACAAAGCTCCAATAAAACCATGTGTATATAATTAGATCAATCAACAGGAGCCATTATGAGATATATGTCAAAGGAAGTCTCACAATAAGCAACAGTATAGGAAGAATTAACTCTATCCACCTAAGGCCTAAGTCACTCACTACATAGACATCACTAAAATGGATCATGGCATTAAATCTATTAATGATGTGTGGAATTAATATTTTATTAAATCAGGCAAAAAAAGGCAAACATTATTAATGTTTCTATTTTAATGTACTTTGAACTAATAATTGATAAAAGCAATAGCTTTTGTTACAAAATAAATTAGGTGTATTCCAATATAGTCTTTCTTTTCTGAATATGATACTATATGCTACCATTGTTACTTGGAAAAACAAAGACAAAGCAACAGAATGAAGTGGTATGGAAATAAACATTTACCTTAAAATTAGACAAAATGCAAGGAAGAAGGTGAAAAACTAATTACATTCACAGCCAACAAATCCTAATTCTGCTCTGAACTTTCTTTTGACTCTTGTGACTTATAAGGCCCAGGATATAATTAAACAGTTGCAATAATGCTTTGTATAATTTCCTCCAAAGTGTTACGTGTTACAATATTTGTGAGCTTTCATGTAGTTAAGTTTCAAATTAAACCATAATACTTTCTGGGGGGGGAAAAAGTCCTGCGTGTGTGTACACTGCATCCTAATCTCCTCTTTTTAAAATATACCAGTTATATTGGATTAGGCCTCACACATATAACCTCTTTTTTACCTTAATTATCTTTTTAAGGGCTCTCACTTCAAATATAATCACATTATAAGATACTGGGGGTTAGGACTTTTGGTGAGACACAATTAAAGCCATAATAACAACACCTTTAACATATCATTATTTTTTAAATGACATGTCTAATTTGAGTCCAGTCAACATTTGTACTAATCAGTGTGGTCAGCCTTACATATCACTATCATAGTGGTTCTCAAACCACTATGCATTTATCAGAATGGTGGGGAGAGCTTGTTAAACCACAGGGGTTTTGGGCTCACCCCCAGAGTTTCTGATTCACTGAATCTGGGCTGGAGCAAGAAAAATTGCATTTCTGAAAAGTTCCCAGGTTATGCCACTGCTAGTCAGGGAACTATACTTTGAGAGCTAGTGATTTAGTACAAAGTTTCCAGAACAATATTTTTATGACATTAGCCTTCCATAATATGCTGATGTGGATTCTTTCAGAAAAACAATCAATAGTCGAATTATTCTGGATTATGCTATATATGGTAGTATCCTCTTAGAGATTTCAACATATTATTGACATATTAATAAAAAGCATATTTAACATATTAAAACATCTAGAATACTGCAGTAAACATATTTGACTATGTAACTTAGCTTTTCAAATAACTTGTAACACATCATGCATATGTTTGGAAACATTGATTTAACATTTTCAATTGTTTCACATCAAATCAACATTTCCCAAAATACCTTCCACATAAGGCCAGCAGGTATTTCATTAAAGAGTCAATAGGTGCTTCAAAAAGGAAGAAAGTTTTCTTATAATTTGGAAAATTATTTAGTAAAAATAGTTTACTTTATTTAATTCCAAATTCTACAAACTCATCAGGACAAAGAATACTTGTGATAATTCACAGTTTTTGTTTTATGAATTACAAGCAGTTCTCTGAAACTGAGCTTTATGATTACCTTACTGTAATATAACGAAACAGAATTCCCAATTTAGACATTTTGCCTTATGTTCATTTCCATAGTTAACCCTATCCAGAGGGTATTTTTGGGGGGGGGCTAAGAATGTAAACACACGTATATACACACATCAGCCCATCTACCATCCTCCTCCGTTTGTGTCTTAGCCCCACAGATGTATAATCAGTAAGTGAAGATGTAGATGATCAGTGTGAATTGGAACAGTTTTAGTGTTGCCATGGGAAAACATCTAAGAAATTCACTCGGCAAAAACAGGTCAATTTGGTAAAAATATTTTTACAGATTCAAAAGGTGTGTTCTTATCCTTTTTTTTTTTCTAGATAAATACTTTTTCTCATATTCTAGAGTAGAGATGATTAAAGAAGGAAAATTAAAACTAACATTTACTGAAAAGTGATTATGTTTTAGTATATACTTCAGTTATTTTACACGCTTTATCTCATTTGATGCCCTCATTAGCCTAGAATGTGGATATTATCTTTTCCTTATTACAGAGGAAAGATCTAAAATTCATGAATGCAACTTAGTTGCACTAAGACAAATGGATGATAAAGATAGCCTTTGACATCAATGCCTTCAAAGTCTTGTGAACCAGGAATCTGAAGAATAATACATAAAAAATTATATACCAGATTCAAAGCCCTAGGAGGGGGACAGGAAAAAGTAGAAGCATGGTGGAATTCTCATTGTGGAAAAATCAAGAAGCACGGAGATTTAGTGGCTGACAGCCAAGTCACACTTGATGAGTTCAAATCTCTGCTCTGCTGACAACCAGTTGTGTCAACTTAACCTGTTACTTATACTCTTCGAACATGTGTACTTTCTTCATCTATTAAATGTGGAACAGAGTTGTGTGTACCCCATAAAGCAGTTGTGAAGATTGAATGAGTTAATAGAGAGAGTCTGGCTCATACTGATTGCCAAATAAGCTATTTATTATTATATTTTACCAGGAATATGAAATCTAAATAAAAATATAATGATTGCATTATTTTATATTTTTATGCACACTGCACACTTGAAGAGTAAATTAAGCCTGGGCAAGGTGGCTCATGTCTGTAATCCTAGCCCTTTTGGATGCCAAGTTGGGAGGATGATTTGGGTCCAGGAGTTTAAGGCTGCAGTGAGCTATAATTGCACCACTGCACTCCAGTCTGGAAGACAGAGCCAAGCCCCGTATCTATTAAAACACACACACACACACACACACACACACACCACACACACACTTTTTAAACTATTTTTTTTAAAGGAACAAATTAATTCTGACAATACCAATAGATCCACTGAAATGTGAAACATATAAAGTAAACGGTTAGTCATGATCATAAATTGCTGCATTAGGAGGCACATCTGAGTATTTTTAAGTAAAACTTAGCTGGAATTTTAAATCTTTTTTCCATGTTTAAACATTTCACAGGAAGAGTTTGTTTTTTAAAAGCCATGTCACTCTGAAAAACACTAAAGATCATCACTTATCAAGAGTGAAGTCTACAACAAGAATTATTTGAAGATAGTGAACAATCTATTTCTTAAAATACAGCAGCCTAATAAGGGAGGACAGTAAAAGCTCATTCTTCACTTAGTCATTACAAATTTTCCACTGTATTTGAAGTCTACACTCTGGGATGTAACAAACCAGAAGGTAAGTGAGGTCATTCCTTCCATCTAGGAGCTTCTACTATGTAGTAAGGAAGGTGCAATCAGTTTACAAAGAGCCATAATGTTAAGAAAAAAATTGGTAAATTTATTTCCTTAAAATGATAAAAATGATCAGAAAAATAAAAACTTAGAGTTGGGCTTTGAGACAGATGAGGATGGAGGGAGAGGGAAGAACTGGGTGAAGAGCTGGCACAGGCAATTGCACAGAGGAAAGAAATCACAGAGAAAAGTATTGCACAAGGGAGAGTGATGGTTAAAGAGAAAAGTAATATTGAGTGATTAGAAAATAGAATTATAAAAGGGTTGATAGGAAATTGTTTTGAATATACTTCAAGTCAACTTGGGCAACTCCACACACAGCAGCTACATGCAGAAAACCTAGTTAACCTTATATCTTAACATTTGTATTTTCATCTTTTTAAATAAGTTTGACTTGTATTTCTGAAGATGGAGTGACAGTATAATTGCCTAATCTTTAGCTTCAATAGTCTGAGGAGAAAAGGTATATATTAGATTAGCATAGTATGTAGTTTTTGAAGGCAAATACTATTCCACTTGATATCAAATATTTATAAATTGTATTTATGGCTAGTAATCCATAGTAACAAGAAACGTCTGAATTAATGAGTGGGTAAGAGAACAGTGAGAAATCTGTTCTATTATTAATAACTAATCACCATTTAGTGATTACTTTGATTGCAAACACTTGAACTTTTCTTTAAACTAGGCCAATTCTCCTTAGCTACTATGTCACTTTGCAAGACGTCGAGTAGTTTTACATGATACCACTCTAATGTTCATGTCATGGAATTAGTCAAGGATCATTACGAAGACCAACAGCAAGTTAAATCACATGATGCTCATTTCATTCTGAAAGTTTGAATAGTGTCATGGTCCCTCATTATATTGCAGGAACTTATTATCTACTAGTTAAAAAAAAAAGCTGGAACACACTATTATTATGAATAACACTCTGAACAGAGATTTATTTAAATGCATAATAATAACATGGGAAAAGTATTTGCATATGTAAAATAAAACAACTGTAGAGGAGTATATAAATGCAACAATACAAGTACACAAATATAAAATTATCCAAAAGTATAACTGTCAACTCTTCTTCTTCAGTTCTTGGCAAACCTGCATGAGAGGAACTGAGTAAAATCATCATGGTAGAATGGTTATTATTTATATAATTGCATATAATTAAAAATCCCAATAAATAGGTTCCAAAACTTCCATCCTACCATATTAAAGAATTTTCATGGGGGTAGTCTGAAAGATCCCTAATGATGGTGATTATATAGACATATGTATGCACACTCACACAAACATGAAAACGTACACATATATGCACAAACATAACCACACATGTATACACAAACACACTCATACACACATATAAGTATTATGTATACACATACACACATATATATGATAAACACACACGTGTATTTAATGTGTGTATGTGTACATATAAATACATATATGTGTATGTGTATATATATGTTAATACAAATATATATCTCCAGTGTTCTCATCTGTCTTCATATCTCTCCCATCTGACCTTCTACAGGCAAATATAATATATTACTTTTGTATTGTTCATAAAAGAAATGACTGTAAACTTAGTGACTGCAATTGTCTGAATGTGTTCCAAAATTCATGTGCTGAACACTGAATCACCAGTGCAACAGTGTTGGGAGGTGTGACCTAATGGGAAGTGTTCAGGTTATGGATTAATACTGCTATAAAAGGGCTTCAGTAGCGAGTTTACTTGATTCTTCTTTCTGCCACATGAGGACATGGTATTCAACCCCTTTCAGCCCTTCTGTTTGCCACCAGTTGAGGGACACAGCAAGAAAGTGCTTTGACCTTGGACCTGCTAGCCTCCAGAACTGTGAAAGAATAAATTTCTGTTCTTTATAAATTATCCAGTCTCAGGCATTCTGTCATAGCAGCACAAAACAGACTAAGACAGTGGCTGAAGACGATAAAATGAGTGCAGTGGCATGCTCACAGCCACCACAGCCTCAGCTTGCTAGGTTCAGGCAATCCTTCCACCTCAGCCTTCCAAGTGGCTGGGTCTGCAGGTATGTACCACCACACCCGGTTATTTTTTTTTTTTTTAAGTTTGTTGTAGAGACGAGGTCTCGCCAGGTTGCCCAAGCTGGTCTGTAGCCCCTGGGCTCAGGCAATCTTCTCACCTCCGTCTCCCAAAGTGCTTAAACTGCTGTAAGCAATCTGATAAAATTATCCGTGAGACCTTTCTTTATTCACCTGCTCTGGGCTGCCCTAGAACATCTCAATACACCTTCCTCTTAGATCCCTAACTTTTCCTTATACTCCAACCCCTTAATATTTTTCCTTTCCTGTGAGAACAGTAAGATGGCTTTGTCTCAAATCCCTCGATTTTGTATAATTGCACGTTACTTACACTGTTTTTAAGAAGAATGGTTTCATCTTGCACTCAGGGAACAAGACTCTGTTCTATAACTTCACGTGACTTATGTAACCCTCTAAGCTTCAGTTTCTTCATCTGTAAAATGAATTGTGAACCTTAAGTAATAAAGTCTGTATCTTGGATAATAATTTTTTTAAAGTTCTGGAGATCAGAAGTGAAAAATGAATTTCAATTGCACTAAAATCAAAGTATCAGTAGGACTGTCTTTCTTCTGGAGGCTCTAGGGAGTCATCTCCTTTCTTTATTTGGTTTCAAGTGGCTCCCTGCATTCTTTGACTTAGAGTCCCTGTCCTTCTTCAAAGCCAGCAAATGCATCCTCTGACCTCTGCTTCAATCATTCCATTTTCTTTCCTGACAGTTTTACCTTCCTCTTCCCTATATAAAGACTTTGTGATCACATTGGAACCACCCAGATAATTCAAGATGGTCTCACCAGCTCAAGATTCTTAAATCCATCACATCTGCAGATAAGATAGCATACAGATGCTAGAAATTAGAACATGATCATTAGGGATCATTATGATGGCTACTGAGGGTAATATGGGGCTTTATCCCTTCATTTCCTCAACCTCTAATGCAACCTTAAACTACTTAAATGCGTGCATTTGCCCCAACCACTGGTCTGATATTGTTCTTATCAAGACCATAAGAATATCCTGCTCCTGAATATTAAAAGCATATTCTTTCTTTCTCTCACTATTATCTTTTACTTTAATTTGTTGACTCCTCCTTTTTGCCTCAGATTGTCTTTCCTTGGGCTTCATGCTGCTCTCTTATGTTCATGAACTTTCCATTGCTGTTTCATAGTTTCTTCTATGGATAGCTTTTCCACCCTCCTTTCTCTCAATGCTGGGTGTCATCCTTTACTTGTCCTAATTCTACCATTCTCTTACATATTTAAACTTCAGTCATCATTAAAGTACTCTCCATTCGATGCAATACACCTATCCAGATGCTTTTTCCACTGCTCAAAACAATTTTTGAACTTGTCAATTTTAATGCCTTTTAGTGCTTCTGTAGTTTTTTGTTTCACCTCTTCCACATCGGCTAAACATTTCTCTTTGAGGACTTTTTTCACTAGGGAAACAGAAAAACAAAGTTGCTCAGGGTGAGATCAGGTGAATAGGGAGGGTGTGGCGTGGGATTTTTAGTCAAAAACTGCTGAACACTCAGCAGATATGGGCAGGCACCCTTGTAAATCACCCGTCATGAAATGGGCAAACACGTTGAAAGAATCTCCCAAAAGAATTCACTGAAGCCTAATGCAAACTCTCACAACAACACTAGCTAGTACACTGATACCAATGGGTTCCTAGAACACTTACCTAGCAGGGGAAGCCTGTCTTACAAGGGATCGACCCTCCAAAAATTAATTCCACCTTTTTTTAGATCCCACCTCATATTATGTAAGTTAGATTAATGGTTAGTCAATCATAATTATATTATTCTTGTGTGCCTTTTCTTTGATATTCAATGATATATATTTTTATTTCCTTCATAAAACTGAACTATTTCAGGAACACTAAAATCTGGACAAAATGAAGCCTCTACCCTTGAAAGTATTGTTAATTGTCAAAATGTAATATAACAGTTAATATCTGAACTTTTCTCATTAACAAGGAGCCAACTTCAAATGAGTTTGAATTCCCCAAAAAATCTACAATAATGATTTAAGTGCCTTTTTTATTTTTATGTTTTTAGAGACAGAGTCTTGCTCTGTCACGCAGGCTGCAGTAAGGTAGCATAATCATAGCTCAATGCCATCTTGAAACCCTGGGCTCAAGTGATCTTCTCACCTCAGCCTCCCAAGTAGTTGGGATAACAGACTTGTGCCATCATGACTGGCTACTTTTAAAAAATTTTTTCATAGAAACAAAATCTTCCTATGTTGCCCAGGCCAGTCTTAAACTCCTGGCCTGAAGCAATGCTCCCACCTGCCTCCCAAAGCATTGGGATAACAGGTGTGAACCACAGCACCCAGCCTAAAGTGGATTTAATGGATCACTTAGTGGAATACAGAGAGTCTTCAATCTTTCTCTCATCCTTTAAGGAAAACAAAACTAATGAAATCTCGCTAGGCAGTCAAGAATATATACAATTTCCTAGGCACAGTAGATAATAAAACTCACATATACTTGCCCTCCTTCTGCCTTAGAATTTTTTTTTCCTAAAATTGTAACCTAAAGTAATCACACATACACAATACCATTCTTTTATAAAATGCTGGCAAACTGTAGGACTTCTCTTCTCATGGGGACACACTAACCTAATTTTTTACTCTAATCAGATATTTGCAGAAGATTCTGACACATCACATTAAGCTTTGCATAATTGTCCAAATATGGTCTAAGAGCCTTCTTGAATTCAAACACTAGTTGCTAAGAAATCTAAATTAAGGATCTTCATGAAAAGATTGTGATAAAGTAACATTGCCCCAGCCCTATTTCCTTAACTCCCAAAATCAACTTAGAAGCAAAAAATAGACTTTCGTAGGTTCAGATGAAATAATATATTTGATGTGTACATAATCTCATCCCAGCTTTTTTTTTTTCTTTTTACATGCGTGCCTTTAGGAATTAAACAGGTTTAAGGATTACAATGAGATATACCTGTTACCTTCAGGTCTTCGCTGACCCAAGTTTGCAGCTTGGTGGATTGTGAAAGACTGAGCTAAATAGATGCCCTAGAGATTATGTGCAGGTAATACATTCCAACAGACAATCACTTCAAAATATTCACATTCTTGAAAAAATATACAGTTTGTGAAACTCTCAGCAAAAACGCACCTCCTAATTAATGATGTTGAATATAACAGTAAATTTTCTTTTAATTCTATATTGGTTGCATAGACTTTTTAAAGACTTAGTTATTTTAGAGCAGTTTTAGACTTACAGCAAAACTGACAGTAAGGTATGGAGATTTCCCATATAGCTTCTGTCCTCATGCAAAGCCCCCCCCCATCATTCTCATCCCACAGCATTTGCACATTTGTTGTAATTGATGAACTACATTGACATATTATTATCGCCCAAAGTCCATAGTTTACATTAGGGCTCATTCTTAGAGTTGTACATCCAGTTGGTTTTAACAGAAGTATAATGATGTGTATTCACCTTTACAGCATCATAGAGAATAGTTTCATTCTCTAAAAACCTCTGTAGTCATCTATTCATTCCTTACTCCACTCTACTCTCCAGAGCCACTGATATTTTTCCTGCCTCCATACTGTTGTCTTTTCTAAAATATCATTGTCTTAGTCCATATCCTGCTGCTATGAGAGAATGCCTGAGATTTCATCATTTTTAATGAGCAGAGATTTATTTGACTCATGGTTCTGGCATCTGGCAAGTCCAAGAGCATGACTCCAGCATCCGGCAAGTACTTTCATGCTGCAACATTTTCATCCCATAACCGAAGGCAGAGGGCAAGAAAGAACAAGAGCAAGAGGTCAAGAGAGGGCTGAATTTCTTTGATCACAGACTCATTCTCATGATAAATAACCAATCCAGCAGTAATGACATTAATTCATTTATGCCAGCAGAGTCCTCATGCCCAATCACCTCTTATGAGGCCCCACCTTCCAACATCATTACATTGAGAATTACATTTCTAACACATAATCTTTGGGGGACACATTCAAGCGTAGTGGTCACATAGTTGGAATCATACAGTGTATAGCCTTTTCATATTGGCCTCTTTCACTTAGCAATATGCATGTATTTTCTTCCACGTCCTTTAATGAGTGGTAGCTTATTTCTTTTTTATCACTGAATCATATTCCATTTTCTAGGTGTACCATAATTCATTCATTCACCTACTGAAAGGCAGCTGGGTTGCTTCTAAGGTTTGGCAATTATAAATAAAGATGCTATAAATATTTATATACAGATCTTTGTGTGAGCATACAATTTTAATTTGGGGAGACACATACCAAGGAGCAAGATTTTTGGACTGTACAGTAAGAGCGTTTTATTTTGTAAGAAACTACCAAAATGTCTTCCAAAGCACTTATGTCATTTTGCAATCCCACTAACAAAGTTCTCTGTCTCTACAGCCTCTCCATCGTATGGTTTTGCCAGTGTCACAGATTTTGACCATTCTAATAGGTGTGTAGTGGCATCTCATTGTCATTTTAATTTTCATATCACTAAGGACGTAAGATATGAAGCATCTTTTTATATGCTTATTTGTCCTCCATATATCTTCTTAAGTGAGGTGTCTGTTAGGTCTTTGACTCATTTTTTTAAAGTCAGGTTGTTTGTTTTCTTATTGTTTAGCTGTAAGAACTCTGTATATATTTTTGGATAATAGTACTTTATTGGATATGTCTTATAAAAATATCTTCTCCCAGTCTCTGGTGTGTATTTTCATTTTTCTGACAAAAATCTTTCACAGCTTGAAAGGTTTTAATTCTAAAAAGTTCGGTTTATCAATTATTTCTTTCATGGATCAGCCCCTTTGATACTATATCTAAAAAGTCATCATCAAACCCAAGGTCAGGTAGCTTTTCTCATATGTTGTCTTCTGGAAGTTTTATGGTTTTGCATTTTCCATTTAGTTCTGTGATCTATTTTGAGTTAATTTTTGTAAAGGGTCTGTGTCTGCATATTTTTTTTTTTGCATGTAGATTTCTAAACATTTTTAGAAGTGATTTCCTATATGAAATTGGCCATCATCTGTGTGTATGAGGGGGAATAAAATAAAAACCCCAGAATTATTTTTTGAAGGGTGGGCCCCTTGTAGTATAGGCTTCCACTGCTAGGTAAGTGTTCTAGGAACCTCCGAACATCAGTGTGCCAGCTAGTATTCTTGTAAGAAGTCACATTCAGCTTTAGTTAATTTGTGTGTGTGTATGCCAAACAGGTGAGGGTTCTTCCACCACGACAATGTACCTGCCCACATCGTGCTGAGTGCTCAGCAGTTTTTGACCAAAAAACGGCATGACCCCTGTGCCCCACCCTCCCTATTTACCCAATATTACCCCAAGCAACATTTTTTTTTTTTTTTGCTTCCCCAGATAAAAAAATTTCCTCAAAGGAAAACGTTTTGCTAATATGGAAGAGGTGAAACAAAAAATGACAGAAGGACTAAAAGACATCAAAATTGATGAATTCAAAAACTGTTTTGAGCAGGGGGAAAAGCATCTCAAGAGGTATATTGCATCAAATGGAGAGTACTTTGAAGGTGACTGAAGTTTAAACATAAGAATACACAATTTTTAACAAATAAATTCCATTTGGGGAGTGTCCACCTTCATATGTATGTATTTAAAACCCATTCTACTAAATTGAGGATAGCTCAATTTCTTTTCATCCCCCAAGGAATAGCTCTGAAATATCTTAGTCAAATATGAACATTCGTCTTTTACCCATACTTGACTCTATGGTATCTAAGGAGACCCTCAGTAAAGATGGTTAAGCTAAACTCAACAATATAGCAAAGTCATGGCTTATACACCATGAATTATGAAAAAAATAAATAAATTTTAAAAAGCTCTACTACATCTTCTTATCCTCGCCCCCTCTCTAGCTGCTACAGAATACTGGGGAGATAGCAGAAGCCTATGAAATCTAGTGCCTTCGCCATGAGACACTGGAAACTTCCATAGTTTCTCTCCACAACCTGCTTGTGCTAGCAACATTCTTGACTTTTGGCATGGTATGAGTGAAAGATGCAGATTCCTCAGCCCTTGCCCAGCATATATTTTCACACCTTACCCAGCTCAAAACCTCAGTTCTAGCACTATTAATTAACCTGTCTATTCTCTCTGTCTCTAAAAGCCACAACCCTGTGATTATAAAATGAGGTGAATTAAAATGTAGTCATTTTCTTTTCTCTCAAAAGAAATACAATTCAAACATTAATACACAAAAAATGCAAGTGAGTATTGTGAAAGTGTAGGAAGGACACAGGAAAGCCACAGGGTTAGTGCATGGGTTAGAAAAATCTGAAAGCACCATTACCACCCCTACTCCTTGACCTGAAAGGGCAGGGCAAGGGCAGTTACCTGAACCAGGTGAGACAGAAAGAAATTTGGGGACAGAGTCACATGGAGGCGCTGTAACCTGTGCTGGAAGGATGCCATCAGCCTCAGACAAACCTGCAGGGAGAGATGTGGAGGAATAAACACCAACCTTGATTTCCTCCTTCTTTCCCTTCCCTGTTCAGTCCCACATGAAAAATCCAACAGGAAACCAGAGGGCAAAGAATTCTGTCAACAGAACCCAGTCAGAATCACCTTCTCGGGCCCAGTGAAATGTACAGAAAGATACAGGAGGACCTAGAGGAACAAATGGAAGAAAGATCTCCAGAACACACCTTTATTCATTATTTATTTATTTATTTATTTTTCTGCGTCAGGGTCTCTCTCTGTCACCCAGGGTGGAGTTCAGTGGCTCGATCAGGCTCACCAAAGCCTTAAATGCCAGAGTTCAGGTCATCCTCCTGTCTCAACGTCCTGAGTTACTGGAACTACAGGCCTGCGCCACAACATCAGGATATTATATATATATATATATATATATATATATATATATTTTTTTTTTTTTTTTTTTTTGTAGAGATGAAATCTTGCTATGTTACTCAGACTGCTCTCAAACTCCTGGGCTCAAGCAATCCTCCCTCCTGGGCCTCCCAAAGTGCCGGGATTATAAGTGTGAGTCACCATGCCCAGTTCAACACACTCCTTTAAAAATATATTTATTCTAAACACAAAGAGGTACAGAAAAGGAGATGCTTGGACAAGATGAGTTCTCATTTAATTTCAGATTTTAAAAAATTCTAAATAAGCGCCTCAAACTGTCAGTCATAATAATTTGTCATGTGATAATTAATTTTCTGCATGTTCTCTACACTTTTGTCTTTCTAATCTCTATTATAAGCTATAGAAGTTCCTAAAAATACAAGCATACAGAAACACTTCTTCTGCAGAAAAGCAACTAAACAGTCTTAGATACTCCAAGTCAAATGTAACCAGAAAAACACTGGCCTGGGAGAATATACAATCTCTAAACCAATGAAGAATTTGATCAGATGAACATAGACTTTTCCAAAAAAAAAAAATCCATTGAGTACATTGAATGTCCCAGAACTTGAGTGAAATGAAGTAAAAAAGAAGAAAAACTCTTCAAAGAGCAACTAGTAAATAAAAAATATTGTACAAGCCTGAAACAAACAATAGCTAATGTTTATTGAGGACTTTTTAGAAGCCAGTCATTGTGTTAGGTGCATTTAAGTGTGGTTTCACATAGTGCAACATTCCTATGAGATAGAAGATTATCACTCCATTTTACAGATGAAACAAATTCAGAGAATCTAAGTAGTTGTCTAGTCCATACAACTAAGAAGATATGTAGACAGGAATTGAATTTAGCTTTGACTGATACAACAGCTCAATGCCAAAATTGTTGCATTACATTTCTTTAATTAAGAAAAGTTAGGTTTATCAGACTCAGGATAATTTCCATATTCCCATGTAAAATGTATTTAGACTATAAATATTTGACATTTTAGGAATTGTAGGGTTATAAGATCATATTTTAATTCTGGCACCTTATGGTTTTCCAACTTTATTCAAATTCATAGCATCATATGAGTTATGTTATTCAGATTAAAAATGTACCAATTTTTTATAAAAGTTATTAGCTTTTTCACGTTTCAACTAAGGACTATTTTTGTTGATTCATTGGTAGACACTTTATGCTGATAATAACAGTAGTGTAAAACAGCAGACAACACAGTGATTCCTTTAAAAAACTGCTTATATTTATAAAATCATGGTTGACACAATGGTTAAAATAACAGAGAAAAAAAGCAGATATAATGTGAAGAATTTATAAAATGTCTGAATTTTTGTGTATTTCATATGTATATGGTGCCATCAGCTATATAAACCACAGGTCGGGATTTAATGCCTTTCCTTGTGAGTTAAGCTACTGTGCATAGTAAATTCATAGAACTAATGCACTGACACTAAGCTATGTCAAAATCTAGAATCTTCTAAATTGTCTAAAATCAATTTAAAAAGTGGGGAAAAATAAGTTTTTACTTAAAACAGTAAACAAATTATTTTTGTGCTTGCCTCTCCAATTATCTCAAAATTTTTATAAATCAAAACATGATATGCTTGGCCAGCCATGGTGGCTCATTCCTGCAATCCAAACACTTTGGAAGGCCAAGTTGGGAGGGTTTCTTGACCAGCCTAGGCAACATAGGGAGACATCATTCCACAAAAAAATAAATTAAAAAAAAAAAAAGCCAGTTGTGGTGGCATATGCTTGTAGTCCCAGCTACTCTGGAGGCTAAGGTGGAAGTCGGATCACCAGAGCCCAGGAGATTGAGGATGTGATGAGCCATGAACTCCAGCCTGGGTGACAGAGCAAGACCCTGACTCAAAAATAAAAAACAAAAACATCCATGATATGCTACAATCCATCAAGTGATAAAATACACAACAGTAGATCATGATGTATTCAATCATTTGCCATAGCTTAGAGCTTTCAATAATTGTTTTAATTTATTTGATGAATAATATATTTATATATTATATGAAATAATATATATTTATATGGAAATCATACATTTTTATATAAAACTATATACATTTATTTGATGAAAGTATGTTAAATGCATATACATATATATTTTAATTTCAGCTCTCTTCTTAGCTCAAGAATGGAAACACAGTAAATATTGAGCATTGCTCTTAATGTCTTCTAGAAAAAACACTTCATTATTCTAAAGAAGAAAATTCATAGTGTAAAACAGTGTTTTTTATCATTAGAATTCATAAAGATTTCAATCTTTCACCCACCATACATCTTAATCTTCCACATATAATAATAAAAATCTTTATGATCTATGAATAATTGGGCTGGATACGTATAATCAACCCTCAATTATAATTTCAGAGGCAAGAAAGAAATCACACAGACAAATGGGATTCTCAGATAAAACAAGAATCGGAGAATCATGGAATATGGAGCTAAAAGAGGCCTTAGAGATCAGCTACTTCATCCCCCTCATTTTACAGATGAATAAAGTGAGCCCACTGAAATTAAGGAACTTTCAAAAGGTCATACAACCAAGTCTTTTGCAGAACAAGGACCTGTGGTCTTTTGGTTCAAGCTTTTTCTACAGTCCTTCACTGCCTTTTGAAGTCCTTCCAAGTGAATTTGAACTACTGACTTAAAGACATCTAGGAACCTCCATGATCCATGATGGATTTCCAACTCTGCCTACCACGTTACTTTAAACTCCTTAACAGTGAAAATAATGCTCAAAACTATTTGTTGTTTATAATACTTGCAAGGATGGTCAGAATATTGCTTATCCATTACCCAATGAAAGCAATTTTATTATTTTTTTTTTATGATCTTAACACTCTTCTGACCAGTGTGTTCTGGTAGATATATCAGAGACAGGAAACTGGGGGAAAAACAATACATATATTGAATGGGAAACTACAAAGAGAGAAAAAGGGACTCATCATTCATTCATTTAACACCTTTTCATTAAGTCCTTAAATGTTAGTGATTTCCAGACTTTCCTTCTGATAAGATTTCTTACTACGGCTCCTCAGGATCCGAATTCAGTAGCCAAGCCGAGTCCTGGAGTTTGCATCCTTAACTTTGATTCTTATAGTTAGACAAATTTGAAGAAGCTTTGTGCTATGGGAAAGCATCCAGTGCCTCTCAGGGAATAGAATGATTCATAAGAAAGAGACACTGACTTTGTGGAATTTACAGTCTAGAAGTAAAGATAAAGATACAAATGAATAATAGCTGCCCAGTGAGCCCCCATCTGATGAGAAGGAAAACTTCCCCGGGATGTGACCAGTGAGTGACATGTTTATAGACAAGAATGAAAAGAACATTACATATGGTGGGAATAGTATGTGCACAGTTAGACAATAGATATATATATCGATGGAGTCAAGGAGGAAGATAAGTATAGAGGCAGTCTGCGAATAAGTAAAGTGAGGTTTGGCTACACTTATGATTCTTAAAGAAGTGGAGGTGGAGATTGGGCAAAAATGCTAATCGGGGATCAGATCAAGGAGGTAAGATTTAGACTAGGCAGGTTCTGAATCTCTTTGAGTATGGGGGCAGCTTGATCATAGTCAGAGGCTGGAATCTTTCATCTGAAAACTAGTTTATATAGATGAATTGGACAGAGGATAGAATAAAATATTTTAAAAAATCATTCTGTGATTCGGATGACTTATTGTTAGCCTTTAGATTGAATTAAACTTTCAGAATATTTCCTAGAATATGAATCTAAATTTGGTGTTTCAGATATTTCCCAACAAGTGTTCAGAGCTATCACAGAATAATGAAAGGTGCCTGCAATCTTCCAGGACTAGCGAAAATCTGCCCAATTTTTACAGGCCTCCAAAGCAACTCATTTCAATGTTTCATAACTGTCACTGTCAGGAAATATGTACTCATATTGAATAAAAGTCTCCTTTTGTTAGCTCAAACTTTTCTATCCAACAGTCATTGGATAGAAGTAAACCTTCATTGTTGATAATCCCGTTATTTTCACAAAAACCATTAAAAAAAATTTTTAAAAACAATAACACAATAAATAAACATGGAAAATAAATAATTAACCAAATTTTAAAATAATATAATACAGCTGTCTCTCCTCTAAAATTAACAGTTCAAGTCTATTAAATTCTCCTTATAGTTCTTATTTTCAACTATCTTCTTAGTTTGTAATTACATTTTTTCTGCTCCTCTTAGCACTACATGTGTTTAGCTATAAGGCCTTAGCTGTGTCTAAGCCTTGAATACATGCTAGCTTTTTGAAAAGCAAGTCAGAGCCGGGCTCAGTGGCTCAGCCTGTAATCCCGTGCCTTTGGGAGGCTGAGGTGAGTGGATTGCCTGAGCCCGCGGGTTTGAGACCTGCCTGGGCAACTTGGCGAGACCTCATCTCTACCATAAAATCAATAAAAAAAAAAAAATTAGCCGGGCGTAGTAGCGCACGCCTGTAGTTTCAGCTACTTGAAAGACTAAGGCGGAAGGATCGCCAGAGCCCAGCAGGTCGTGGCTGCGGTGGCCGGGAGTAGCCACTGCACTACAGTCTGGGCGACAAAGTGAGACTCCAACTCAAAAAAAAGAAATATTTTTGTGTATTTTGTTAAAATTTGTAATGGCGTCTTTATATTCTTCAGAGATGGATAAAACACCTCTACAACTATAGTTGAAAATAAAGGAGAAAGTAATTGACAGTAGAAAGGCATTTCTAAAAACAACAGTGAAACTATAGACCATCTGACAATAGCAATTTTGTAAGGTGAAAATGCTATAGACTGTTTTGAAATGCTGTAGACCATTTAAAGTGGAAAAATATATCTAACATGTACAACTGCATATAACTTATTCTACACTTAACTCTAACAGTTATGTTACGTCTAAATAAGGAATAAAAGTGAAAAAAAAAGATTGAGGTAAAGGGCAAGAAGAAATATCTTAAAAATATAACAGTTTTGGTTTTGGTTTTTGTTTTTGAGTTGGAGTCTCCCAGGCTGGAGTGCAGTGGCACGCTCATAGCCACTCTAGCATCCATCTGCTGGGCTCAGGTGATCCTTCTGCCTCAGCTTTCCAAGTAGCTGGAACTACAGGCGTGCACTACCACACCCAGCTTATTTTTTTATTTATTGTAGAGATGAGGTCTCATCACATTGCTCAGGCTGGACTAGAACCCGTGGGCTCAGGCGATCCTCTCACCTTCGTCTCCCAAAGTGCTGGGATCACAGACTTCAGCCACTGTGCCCAGCCAAGAGTTTTTTAAGTGTAAAAAATATCAAACTATTGTAGGGTTGTTTTTACCTGTCAAAAGGGAAACACCCACGCATACACATACACAGAATACTAATGTTCAGAATTGATGAAGATGCAATAAAGGAAACCAGGTTTTGTTGATTGTCATATAAAATGGAAAAAATATTTTTAAGAAGCAATTTAGTCTTATCAAATAAAATAATAACGGGCATTCCCTTTGGCTCTTTTGCAGAAATTGTTTCTATAAAATATACACATAAGCATGCAAAAATAGGTGTGCAAGTATGTTAGTTACAACTTTGTCTTTAGTAATATTATGCTGGAAATGATCTACATATATGCTAATTGGATGACATTATATCAATACACTGGAATATTATGCGACTGTTAAAAATGAGGTAAAACCATAGCAACTACAATAGAAGAGGTCCAGGGTATACTGTTAAATGAAGCAAGAAAGTTATCTAACAGTATGTATTGTATGGTATCCTATTGATTCTTGCACGGAACACTCATTAGTAAAATGTACACTTGAAAAAAAACAGTAAATATAGAGATAATATAAAGTGCTATCAAAAGCTCTTTCTAAGAAATGACATTATTGAAGACTTTATACTTTTAACTTTATTCCCTTCTATAATGTTTACATATTTTTCAAGAAGCATTTACTGCTTTGTAAAAAGGAAATAACTATAAAGTATTTCTAAAGTAATAGCCCTATAGAGCCATTTGTTTAAAAAAAATCAGCACAAGGAAGAACATTTTATCATGTTCTTCTAATTTTATCATGTTCTTCTAAACTAGTAAAACCTGGTACAAACTGAGTGGAAATTGAAATACTTTGCTAAAAGTAAATTAACTGTAACATGATAAATTACTTGGTTTTCTTGCTGACTTTTTTCAAGTTGAGTTTTTATTATGTAAATAAGCTCTATGATTCTGAAAGAATTGCCTAAAACAAAAAACCTGTACATTCTATAACCACATCGAGAGTGAATGCATGGCAGGGAAAAAATGGATGATGCTATTACTAATAAAAAACACTAAATTTACCCAAACTACAGTTTCAGCAGTGAGATGCATCTTTGATCATAGGACATGTATAAGTCATCTCATTATTTCAACTTAGCAGCATTCAAAGTTTGAAATTTTTCTTTTGTCATAAGTGCCTACTTTAGCACCAAATTCTGATCAATAAAAACTAGTTTGTGGACTAGGTGATATAGAATTTCAAATTAAGTGACCAGGTTTTGTTAGAGTTTGTGATATTTAAGGAGGAGGAGCTAGATTTTAGGAAAAGCAAATTTCAAAAATTTCACATAAAAGTTTTTATTTTTTCTGGGCCTTGGCTAATAAAAGAGAAAATGAACAGCTTAAGAGGTATGAACAGTTATCAAAATTCTCACAATATAAAAATACATACTACTTCTTTGGAAGTAAAAGGAGGCATCTGAAAGTTCAGAACAACTTTAACAAGAAGAGAATAAGTAAAAAAGAAAAAAAGCTGCAGTAGCATACATACCTACTCTTCACCTTCTACTAAAAGAGAGATAAAAGAAAGATACTTAAAAGACAAATATGTTTAAAGGAAAAAAATGAATGGGTCCTAAAATAAATGTACAAGAGATATTAAATCAGAAGCATTAGTCTTTCAAAAATATTAACAATGAGGGGGCAGAGCTTAAGACAGCGGCCAACAGGTCAGGCTGTAAGAATCTCCATGGAAGCAAGTGACAATAAAGACTCTCTGTGTGAGTAAGAGGATGCTGGTGGGAGCGTGAAGGTCCGTCTGAAGGGATACTCAGCTGCATGCACCCGGTCTACTGCAAACCCCCACCACCCTGAAATTAGAGCGCAGCTCACAAGATCACAGAAATGTCTGCTGCCTGTGGGACTGCGCCTGAGAAAAGTCTGCTGAATCCAGCTGATTCCCAGCACCTGGCACCCTGTGCGCACCATAACCTGTCATACCGGACCTGCTGGAGCGCAGGATCTGATTATTGGAGAGGCAGCATCTGGAAATCCAGAGAGGAATACATGCTTGGTGAGGAGCCACCCACTGCAGCCATTTTCCAGGCAGAGATTTGCATTGCCTCACCCAGCCCCCTCCCCAACTTGTTGCCTAAGCTTCAGGGACAAACTATTGCCCCAGCTGCTCCTTTACCAATGGAGTAGGAGGGAGACTGCTCCAGGCTTTGCCTCACTGCTTCAGCACCTAACAAGGCACTGGAAGGGGCTGCAGATGGAGCCCAGAGATTCCATCTCTGTGAATGGCATATCAACTACTCAGGGCTGGATTGTGGTCCAGAGGAAATATCCTGAAAGTACAAACTTCAAAGGGACCTGATGAGTGCTGAGTTCCAGGCACTCCACACCCTACCCTGATCCAGCAGTGGGACAAAGGGTGTGGCCAGAAAAGGAGGAGGAAGAACTCCAAAGAGACCAGTGGTGAGTCCGGGGCTGATCCAAGCCCCCTCCTCCCCAGCAATCCTCTGAATGTCAGAACCACGCAGCTGGGCCACGACTGAGAGGGACAAACCCAGATGGAGCCTGGACATCAGTCTCAATAGGAGTACCCAATCCTGCCTGGGGCAACCTCCTGAGAGTCCATATCTGGGGAAGAGACTATCCTGTACATCCCCACCAGAGATCTCCCTGATCATACAAGAGTGGGAGGGGAGGACTGCAACCCCACCCACCTCCGCTGGCCCTCCTCCTTCCCTGATGAATTCCCTGAGAGTGAAAGAGGTGGTTCTGCAAGAGAGATCTGATTAAAGAATTACAGAGCATGCCACAAGAGGGCAGGGTTTTTTTGTCTTTGTTTTGTTTTTTAAATTTTCAGTTATTTTTTTAATTTTAAAAATTTTCTGTTTGTTAGTTCATCTGTTTTTAAAATATTTTTCCTTTGTGCATGAAGGTGCATGTGAGGTTTTGACCTGCATCCCCCCCCAATTTTTTTTTTCTTTTATTTGTCATTCTCTATTTATGTGTATATGTAAATGATTGAATGTTCATCTTTTGATTTTGTTGTTGGTTTTTGCTCTTCTGTTCTTCTGTGGTTTTTTAATACTTATTTTTTTATAATTTAAGGGATGTGTCAATATATATATGAGGGTTCCACATGAATCCCCCCCTTTTTTGTTCTTTTTTCTTATTCTACCCCCTTCAGTATTTGTGTCTTTCTTCTCCATTCACTTTGTACTGCCATGTGTGTATGTGTTTAGTTTTCTTGGGTTTTTTTGTTGTGGTGGTTTGTTATGTTTTGTTTTGTTGTTATTCCAGATTGTTTTGTGGTGTGGGTTGGTTTTTGCTTTGCATCATCATATAGAGTGGTGGTGGGGAGTTGTCTCAGGAAACACATACCACAATAAGTGAACATTTTAATTTGCAAGTAGCATCAGATTCCTAGCACCCCATCTGCCACTTTAATTGGATTTCAAAAAACAGCACAACTTACCATCCACCATTCTATTTCAAAATAGAACAAATCCAGAGCCCAGATCAGGGAAGAATAGAGGACTGAGCAAGCATTAGAAGGGAAAGTCTCTCCCACCGACACTGAATAACAGAACTAAAGAAAAAAAAACAAAAGATCTGTCACAAATGAGGAAAATTCAAAGGAAGACCTCAGGCAATTCCAAGTCTACCAAAGACAAAACACCTGAGAAATCAGACCTAGGTTCCCACACAATGGAAGTCACCAACCACTGTCCCCAGAATACAACAGGGATCAGGGAGTGGTTGGAAACAGTGAATAAGACTCAAGAAAGACAAGATGCAACACTGAAAGAACTTGTAACAGAGAGTCTGGCAATAAAAAATTTCATCCAGGAAATAAATAACAAGATAACAAACATGGAAAACAGAATTTATCTAGCTGAAGAAAGAATCTCAGAACTTGAAGACCAGAGCATGGAATTAACCTGATCTGTAAAAAACATAGAAAGAAGACTCAGAAAGAAAGAACAAAGCCAATAAGAGATGTGTGATTATATCAAGAGGCTGAACCTATGCCTGATTAGTATCCCAGAAGAAAAAAGGAAAAATAAGAACAACTTGGAACAAGTATTCCAGGAGATAATCCAAAATGCTTTCCCTATCTCACTAGAGATGTGACCAGCCAAGCACAAGAGATACAGAGAACCCCCATAAGACATCAAATGAGAAGACCAACCCCCTAGACACATAGTAATTTGCCTACACAAAGTAGGCACAAAAGAAAAAAATCCTAAAGGCAACAAGAGAGAAAGATCAGACTACCTATTGGGGAAAACCAATCAGAATAGCAGAAAACCTACCAGCAGAAACATTACAAGCAAGAAGGGACTGGAGCCCTATATTCAAAGTCCTCAAAGAAAAACAATTTCAACCAAGAATTTCCTATCCAGCCAAGCTCAGTTTCATCAGTGATGGAAAATTAAAATCCTTCCCAGACATCCAATCCCTAAGAGATTATGTGGCTTCCAGACCAGCTCTACAGGAGACACTTAAAAAGGTATTAAGCAGCCAGGTTTGGTGGCTCAGCCTGTAATCTCACACCTTTAGGAGGCTGAGATGAGTGGATTGCCTGAGCCCATGGGTTCGAGACCCGCCTGGGCAGCGAGACCTCATCTCTACAATAAATAAAAAAATCAGCCGGGCATGGTAGCGCATGCCTGTAATTCTGGCTACTTGGAAGGCTGAGGCGGAAGGATCGCCGGAGCCCAGCAGGTCGAGGCTGCGGTGGCCAGGAGCGGCCACTGCACTCCAGTCTGGGCAACAGAGTGAGACTCCAACTCAACAACAACAACATAAAAAGGTATTGAGCGCAGAAGAAATTAAAAAAAAAAATGACCACACACTTCACAAGAGAACGGCAAAGCACAGAATCAACATAAAATACAGAACAAGAAACTTGAAAACACACACATACATTAACCACAAAGCCAAAAGAAAACAAGCAAACGAAGAAAAAACTTTATAAGAAGCTCATGACAGGGAGAGACAGTCACATTTCAGTAATCAGCCTAAATGTGAATGGACTAAATGCACCACTGAAAAGACACAGAATGGTGAACTGGATAAGAAACCATGACCCCATTGTTTGCTGCTTCCAGGAAACTCAGCTCACTGCAAGGGATGCACACAGACTCAGAGTTAAAGGATAGAAAATGAGTTTCCAGGCAAATGAATCACAAAAGAAGGCAGGGGTTACAATCTTAATATCAGACAAAGCAACCTTTAAGCTATCAAAAATTTTAAAAGATGCAAAAGGACACTACATAATGATAAAATCTTCAATCCATCAACAAGAAATATCCATACTAAATATATATGCACCTAACACAGGAGCACCAGCATTTATAAAGCAACTACTAAATAAACTAAAAAGGATATTGCCTCTAACACTATTATAGCAGGGGACTTGAATACCCCACTGACAACCCTAGACAGATCACTGAGGCAAAAATTCAACAAGGAGATCCAAAACCTAAACTTGACGCTTGACCAAAAGGACTTAATAGCTACCTACAGATTATTCCACCCAACAACCACAGCATATACATTCTTCTCATCATCACATGGAACATATTTCAAGATTGATCACATCCTTAGCCATAAATCAAGCATAAACAAATTCTATAAGGATGAAATCTTACCATGTACATTCTCAGACAACAGTGGAACAAAAATAAATATCAAAATAAACAACATTTCCCCAAAGCCCACAAAGACATAGACACTAAACAGCATGATGCTGAACAACGAATGAGTCAACACTGAAATCAGAGAAGAAATTGAAAGATTCCTGGAAACAAATGAAAATGAAGAAACATCCTACCAATACCTCTGGGATACCATGAAATCAGTACTAAGAGGGGAACTTATATCTCTACAAGCACACATCAAGAAAATGGAAAGATCACAAGTGGAGAGCCTAACAAATCATGTAAGGAAGCTGGAAAGAGAAGACCACCAAAACCCAAACTTTAGGAGAAGAATCCAAATCACCAAAATAAGAGCCCAAATAAGGAACATGGAAGACAAAAATGTCATAGAAAATATCAACAAAACAAAAAACTGGTTCTTTGAAAGAATTAACAAGATTGATGGGCCCCTAGCCAGAATGACCAAGAAAAAGCCCAGATAAACAGAATCAGAAATACAAAAGATCAAATCACAACTGACTCCGAAGAAATACAAAGGATTATCAGAGACTACTATGTACACCTATATGAAAATAAACTTGATAACCTAGATGAAATGGAGGATTTTCTGACATCATACAACTTCCGCATGTTAAAAAAAGAAGTCATTGAGACACTAAATAGACCAATAAAAACCCAGGAAACTGACTCTGTCATACAAAATCTACCTACTAACAAAGCCCTGGACTGGATGGCTTTCCAGCAGAATTCCACAAAATATACAATGAGAAGCTGATACCAATCCTACTGAAAGTATTCCAGGCAATTGAGAAAGATGGAATTCTCCCCAACTCATTTTATTAAGCTAACATCACACTGATACCCAAACCGGGTAAAGATCCAACAAAGAAAAAGAACTACAGGCCAATATCCCTTATGAACATAGATGCAAAAATCCTCAATAAGGTGCAAGCGAATCAGATTCAAAAACATCTCAAAAATCATCCATCATGACCAAGTAGGCTTCATCCCTAGGATGCAGGACTGGTTCAACATTCGCAAGATCATAAATGTAATTAAATAAATCAACAGTTGTAAAACCAAGAACCACATGATTATCTCATTAGGTGCAGGAAAACCTCTTGATAAAATCTAGCATCCCTTCTTGATAAAAACTTTCAAACACCTAGGTACAGAAGGAACATACCTCAAAATAGTAAGAGTCATTTACAACAAACCCACAGCTAACATATTGCTAAATGGATAGAAACAAGAAACATTTCCCCTGAAAACTAGAACAAAACAAATCTGCCCACTCTCACCCCTTTTGTTCAATATTGTGTTGGAAGTCCTAGCTCAGGCAATCAGACAAGAGAAGGAAATCAGGGATATCCAAATAGGAAAAGAGGAAGTCAAGTTATCTCTCTTTGTTGATGATATGATCCTATACCTTGAAAATCCAAGAGAATCTGTCAAAATCCTGCTTGCACTGATAAAATATTTTGGCAAAGTCTCAGGGTACAAAATGAATGTGCAAAAGACAGTTGCATTCCTATACACCAACAAGTAGGCAAAGACCCAAATTAAAAGCACAATCCCATTCACAATACCCACAAATAAAATGAAATACCTCAGCATCTTCCTAACCAGAAAAGTGAAAGACCTTTACAATGATAACTACAAAACACTGCTCAGAGAAATCCAAGAAGATATAAACAAATGGAAAAATATTCCATCTCATGGATAGGAAGAATCAACATTGTTAAGATGTCAATTCTACCAAAGGCAATTTACAGATTCAACACAATACCCATTTTAGTTACCAACATCATTCTTCTCAGACCTGGAAATGACAATACAGAAATTAATATGAAAACATAAATGACAACAAATAGCCAAAACAATCCTTAGCAAAAGAAACAAAGCAGGGGGTATCATACTTCCAGACTTCAAACTTTACTATAAACCTACAGTAATCAAAACAGCCTGGTATTGGTACAAGAACAGGCACATAGACCAATGGAACAGGATAGAGATTCTGGAAGCAAAGCCTCAATTCCTCAACCAACTCATCTTTGAAAAAGCCTCCAACAACAACCATTGGGGTTAGGAGAACCTATTCAGTAAATGGTGCTGGGAAAACTGGCTGACCATATGCAGAAGATTGAAACACACCCCTACCTATCACCATACACAAAAATTAACTCTAAATGGATCAAAGACCTAAACATAAAACCTCAAACTATAGGAATCTTAGAAAATGCAGCAGACACCCTTATGGAAACTGGAACTGGGAACCAATTCCTATTCAGAACCCTAACAGACAATACCTTAAGAGATAAGGTAGACAAGTGGGACCTCATCAAATTGACGAGCTTCTCCAAAGCAAAAGAAACCACCAAGAGAGCAGGGAGACAGCCCACAGAATGGGAAAAAATATTTGCCAACTGTATATCTGACAAAGGCCTAACATCTAGAATCTACAAGGAACTCAAACACACCAAAAGGAAAAAAACAAACAGCCCCTTTAGAAGGTGGGCAAAAGACATGAATAGACTCTTCCCAAAAGAAGATATATGGGCAGCCAACAGACCCATGAAAAAGTGTTCAACCTCACTCATCATCAGGGAAATGCAAATCAAAACCACATTAAAATACCACCTAACCCCTGTAAGAATGGCCATCATTAATGAAACAAAAAACAGCAGATGCTGGCGAGGTTGTGGAGAAAAAGGAACGCATCTACACTGCTGGTAGAAATGCAAACTAGTACAACCTCCTTGGAAGACAGTGTGGTGATTTCTGAAAGAACTAGAAATTGACCTTCCATGTGATCCAGCAATTCCCCTATTGGGAATAAACCCAGAGGAACTCAAATTTTTCCACATAAAAGATACCTGCACACGTATTTTGTTGCAGCTCTATTCACAATAGCAAAAACATGGAACCAACTGTGTTGCCTATCAAAGCTGGACTGGATAAAGAAAATGTGATACATATACACAATAAATGTTATGCAGCCATAAAGAAGGATAAATATGTGGACTTTGCAGCAACTTGGATGGATTTGGAGTCGATCATACTCAGTGATTTATCACAGAAACAAAGAACAAAGTTCCATATGTTCTCATTCATAAGCTGACCTTGAACAATTATAATGCTATAAGAAAGTTATTGGCCGTAGTCGGAAATTGTTGGGGGGGGTGGGACTAGCAGTTGAGGGAAACTGCTAGGGGAGGGAGGGGCATACGTCATCAACAAGGGTACCTGCATGATCAAGTTTATATTCCTAACCCTGAATTGTACCCCACATCTTTATAATAAGTATTTTTTAAAATATATTAAGAATCACACAAAAGGATAGTTTACAAAAAATAAAAAATAAATAAATGTGCCCTGTTGTTGAGGCAGACGATATACTAATGAGAAATGACTGACTATGTCTATTTGTGTTTCATTTTCTTGGCTAGATTTACACATGATAAGGTTATCATTATTATTCTTACATTATGTAGTACTTGCATTTTAGTTGAATATATGTATATATGCATATATATACATATATATGTATATATATATATATATATATATATATATATATAGTCATATATGTCTCACTGTGTCCTTAAAGGTAATTTACTGTCATGTTTTCATTCTAATTTTCAGAGAAGATACAGAGATGCAGTGGTGTGACCCCCTATACCAGTTCACACAGTGGTAGTGTGGCACTTTAAGAACTGCTAACTCCAAGTATATTATATTCTGTGTCTTCCTGCTTTTTCATGAAATTAAAAGCCCACATGATAAGAAGCACACTTCAGGGAAGAAGGTGATGAGTTTCATTTGGGGTAAGTGTGGGACTTCTAGGAGACAATCTCGGTCAACAGTCGGGAATATAGATTTGTACTCAGAAAAGAGACCATTGCTAGAGACTGTATTTGAAGGTATAATAAAGACTGGATGTAGAGGAGATCACCCCACTTTGTGAAACCAGAAAAGAACAGTGTATGAGGAATGGTGAAAATGAAAAAAAAAAAAGAGATCACAGGGTGGGAGAAGCTAAAGGAAGAGGATATTTCTAGAAGAGAGTTATCAGTCGTGAGCTGAGAAATGAATAGACTAAGGGTGGTGATGGTGAAAAGAGGCTAGTCCTTCAGTCAGTGTACCAGGGAAAGGTAAGGGGGTGGGGAGTCTCTGGATGGAAACATGAAAAAACTGGAAGAAACCTGAGCTTGGTTTTAATGCTGCCATGAAGGAGGTGAAAAGGAAAAGATAGATATACAATTGGAATGCAGATGATAGGATAAATGAGGTCTTATGAAAGAGGTACACCCAGATCACTGAAAAGGAATTTGCTTTAAGCATGAGGATCTTGTTCTTGCTCCTTGTTGGGGCAGGGGTGGATTTGGTGGTAAAGAGTGTCTCTGTCTAATTTCTAGCATTTTCTCTTTCAAACAGGAATGAAAATCATTTACAGAGTGATGATGAAGATGTTGCCTCCTAAGTCTGAAAGATAAGTTTCAGAGAATAGGCACATTGAATAGAAAAGAGAGCCAACCAAAGAAAGGACAATCCGAGAGCAATATAAACCCCATTGAGGCAGGAGACCATTTAGATTTGTGGTGGTTGTGCAGTGAGATTTTTTTTTTTTCATCAGCACTCAGCAGTCTGTGTATAGTCTAAAAAAAGATGGATAATTGGGTTGACTTAGCGTTAGAATTCTGAAGAGCAAACAGAAATCAGAAGGGAGGTAATTGGCAAGAGTGGTTGAAGGGATATGGTGCAAAGTCTACAATGGCTAGCAAAGCAAGTTAAGGCAGGAAGGTTTCATTTTAAGGGAAAAAAGTAGAAAGGTCAAGGTATAACAAATCGTGATTCTGTTGAAGTGCAAGTGCAAAAGGAAGTTTGTCTTAAATCCGAACTTTGGCAACTATGGTTTATAAATAATTCTAATCTCTAAAAGCAACATCTGGTAAAAAATACCCAGCTTTGCAGAATACGTTTGGGATGTGGTGACATCATCAGCCTGAAGACACCAACTGAATGAGTCAAAAACATTCAGCATTCAGTCCATTCTATATGAAATAATGTCATCTTTGGCACACTATTAAGTCATGTTTGTTTTTAGAAAGTCCAAATTGATATGACAGATTCACTAGATTATAGGGTTCACAGTTGTAAGATTTAAAATATCTTCTAGCTCAACGAACACAGCATTGGTTCTCAAACCGTTGTCCCAAGACCAGCAGAATCAGAACACCACAGGAATTTGTTTGAAATGCAAATTCTCTGCCACCCACTCCCTACTGAATTAGAAACTCTAGAAGTGGGGCCAAGTGAACTGCATTTTAATATGCCCTCAAAGTGAATCTGATGCACACTAAACTGTGAAAAATTCCTGCAACGGAGGAATTTCAAGGTAGCAAGTTGATTTGTCAAAAGGGCAGCTAAAAGGTCAGCCTGGATTTTTCTCTAATAATTATGATTTTAACTTATATTCTACACCAAAAACTGTATTCTCAGACCAATTTCTTATTACCAATAGCAGATTAACCAGGCATGAGAAAGATTCAGAAGCTATGCAGCCAAATAGAAAAAGAAGCACCTTACTGCTCTAGATTGGGTTGTTAAAAGCAAAAAAAAATGTGAATTTTGATTGAATACGGTACTCTAGGCTTGTGTACCTACAAACCTGGGTGACTTTGGTTTCCTCAGTTTTGGCAGTTGGAAGATGAGTTATAAATAAATATTGCAACCCATAGGATAAATAAACCAAGGGTTTTCACAGTAGCGATTATTGTGTAATTTAAGCAAAGTACCAGGGTTAATTAAATGGTACTTGGGAATTTCCTAGACCCTCCATTCTGCCTTCAAATGAAGGTGGTAAGGAAATCTTATGGATGTTATTCAGGAAACCTTAATTATTCTGGCAGAATTAGGGAAGGAGGGAAAAGGAAACAGAAAAGTGGGAGAGAAGAGAGAGGAGTAGCGGGGAGAGAAGCTGTGATGGTTATAAAAGAAATAATTGACTGGCAGAGTCGTGAAGTTTTGAGAGAAGGAAAAAAGATAAAACTTTGATCCCTGGCATAAAGTCTCTATGAAGCTAAGTTACAGTTCAAGAAAGCTCAACAATACTGTTGTCATGGTATGATAAACATGTGTTTTCCTGTAGAATTATATCTTATGCTTTTCTTTCTTCAGCAACTATAGTTAAGACAAAATGAACTATAGTAAGATAAAAATGAAACATTTAATATAAAACAACTTTCCAGTTTTCCCAGAAATAGTTTCCTTTGAACCAAGTTAGCGTAACATGTAAGTAAGCAAAATTTTTAATAAGATATGATTGTTCATAATAAATCTCTCTCAATAGATGACTAATTACATCATACTACCTTGGAACTAAATCAAAATGAGTTAACAAATTCATAGGGAAAGGGAAACAAGATAAGAAGCTGCTTACAGTCTGAGTCTGTTATGACCTGATACTTTCTTAAAAGATTTAATTTACTATAGAATGTAGCAAAATGTTCTCTGCCTAAACTTTCGGTTATAGAAATACTTTTTGTCAAAATTTTTAAAAATTAATTACTAGTTGTTAAACAATATCTGTCAAAATATGGAAATGTATCTTTGCTTTCAAATGTAGAATGCCATTCTTATGACATGGTCGAATAACCCATGAAGATACTGTAAATTCAGAAACAACCAATATTATGAGCAGATAATATGCAAAATGTAATTAGATAATTGGTCCATAGATTATTATTATGCATTATTTTGATATCCTATGTACTGCAATAAAACTGTTCCGTTATCTATGCTCTATAGTTCTTTAGACACCAAGTTACTGCATTTGCATTTCTGTAGTAAAGGATTTCATTTTCTTGAAACATGTTATGGCCTGGCCTCATTAATTCAGAAAAAAGAAAATACAATTAAAGACATTCTTCAGAGGTTCTAAAGTCATCTGAATTTTGGAGTAGTTGATGGCATGAGTGTTATTAGCTTAAATTAATCCTATTACTCTGGTAGGTTCCATAGAAACTATTCATATTTTAATCTAAGAATTTTGCTGTAGTTCCACTGGATCTCTTCAAGAGAAATTTAAGACCAAAAATAGTGTTGACTGTATATATAAGTTGTATGAAAATGAGATACATGTCTCAGTATTGCACTCTACTTGGATAGAAAATATCGAAAAACTTTTAACAGTTTTCATGGGAAATTTCTATCCTAGGTGAAAATAAAAAAATAAGTTATTCAGAATGGGTGTGTAGCTTCATTTATAATGTCCCTTCCTCATATTTCTTTTTTTTTTAGATTAGAAAATATAGTTTATTTAGAAAGTAAATTGGAGAGAGAGAGAGAGAGAGAAAGAGAGAAGGGATTCACCTCCCCAAGGGAGGGGAGGGGGTCAAACCTCATTTTTCTGGTGTGGAAACTGGCACTTAACTTTTGAACTCAAGTTTCCTTTATACCATATTTGCATATGTCACTTTTTGAAATATGTGCACAAGTTGTTGTTTAGCATATTCTATAAACATCTCACTTTAGGAACATTACAATGTATTACAGGATCAACTTAAATATGACATTTTTACATGATTTTACAGTACATTTTGTAACAGTATATAGAGTCCAAATGATTTTAGGACTTAACACAGATAGAGATTTTATTTGCAAAGTGGGATGTATTTCAACATGCACACAATTATAAGATGATCGCATGCCAACTGTCTGAAGTCACTAAGTTTTGTCCCTGAAACACTTGAAAGCATTCCTTTAAAATGCTTTCTTTTTTTATTGTTTTTTTAATTGAAAAAGAAGAACAATGCTACTTAACAATAATTAAATATTAATATGGAAAGGTTAAACATGAAACTGCATCGTCATATTAATGAATGAAGATTTTTTTTGAAGTATGGTCAATTTATTGATTTGAGCATGTAAAACTGTTCCTGTTACTTAGGCAGCTTTCTTTTGTTACATCAAGAATGGTAATTTTATTGAGAAAGGCACAATAGAAGATGATTGATTGTCTGCTTTTGTCATGGAGATGAATTATTGCAGAATGCATACATGAAAAAATAAGAGCATTGTTCTATAAATTGGCCCTTGATGCTTTGTTCATTTGAGTTCATTGTTCATAGACTCTAGCATGAGCTAATACTAAATAGTATAGTAAATAAAAGCATTTTTTTGCTGAAGCAAAATTACTTTCCTCACTAATGAAACTCAGCTTTATGAAATAACAGTGTCTGCCAGTCTGCTACATTTAAAATGTATAATTTAATCTACGCCAAAAGCTGAGTAGTAACAGAAAGTTTGCATAGCTATTATCATTTTATTAAATTAGTAATAAGAGTGCATAATGAAAAACTTTTTATTTAAAACTTAATGGGAAAGCAGCTCACAAGCAATGCAAATTAAAAAATGGTACATTTAATTTTAGACAGTTGAATAAAATCTATTAAGAAAAATATAATTGTCAGTAATCGTTGAATGACTTCAATAACTTCTTAATCAAAAAATTAGAATCATGACTATCAAATTTTCTAAGACTTATAAAAAGATAAAGTATTAGAATACAAAAAATTTCATCAGCCATTATGTCTCTAAAATAGGACATAAAATACTACTTTTAAATAGATGAATGTCATGCCAACTTAATATTTGCTTCTTAGAAAAATTCTTTTTTTCTTTATATTTGAAGCATGAATACCTGAATACCATCTAATGTAATTAATCTGTTGTTTTACTAAGTTTGATTTTTAGATAGACTTTAATGTCAATGACAATCAATCTCTCCAGCTATGCTATTTTATACTAGTTTTTTTTTTTTAATCTTCCCAATGTGCTGTGATTTGCTGAGAGACAGAGCACTTCATTCCAGATACAGCTATCACCTGGTGTTTGCTAAATCACTGTGAAATTCTTGCAACAGCTGTTTGTTCCTGGGGAAACATTCACTTCATATTGCAGCAATAAACTGATCATTGCCAATTAAATGCCCATTAATTGTGTAAGCAAGGATTACTGCCAGATGTTTACATTAGAAAGAAAAATATCCTTTGCTATTTATTTTCCACTTTAGCCATCCCTTTTCATGTAGATAATTATGTATATGAGTTTTTAAAAAATATGCTAAAATTTCAATTCAGAAATTAATAAAATAATCTCTCGATAGGTTTAATTTAATAGAAGATAGGCTGGTGTGCATCATACATATAATAAAAAAGACTAAACTTGGACAGAATCACTTTTTCAGTGCAAAAGGAAAACGCACATTGCATAGTGACTCAAATATTTTAGTTTGTTTTATTTGTTATATCACATTTCTCCTAGAAGCTATCTTTATTTTCCCTCTATTCATTTGGAATAATAAGCCTATAATTTTGTATTTTTAAAAGTTGGGGTAGAACAAACTCTCTTAAATAGTCTATTGTGAAGTAGAAAACTATAAAAAATAGAGAATCCATACAAAATAAAAGCAGGTGGTATTTTTTAGGTTTTTAGCTAAATCTCACTGCCTTTGTATTTACCTGGGGCTTCATTCCATCTCAAACTATTATTTAAGTTCTTCTCCAGAATGCAGTAGAGATGAAGATGAAACATGCACTTAATAATATGTTGTCCCAAGTAATTTATTTTTCAACACCAAAAAACAAAATGGAAACAAACACTAACCATAATGAATACATTTACTATCAGTTGTAGTATCTAAATGAACGACAAAAGTTTTACAGGAAGAAAATGTGCTTCCATGGCAATACACACCTATAAATCATCTTTTTTAGACAGGAGCATTTTCACAGAATATATCATACACATATTTCTTTGCAGTTGTGCCTTCATGTTTTATAATCCATACACATTTCCTCCCTGTTAGAATCACTGATCCCAGCCCCTCATTTCCCAGTCATACAATGTATGCAAACAACAACAACAAAAAGATTAGGTGGCGTTCTGTTCCTCACCATATTGAACCACACCTCCTCTTTGGAAGGTGATCACAGGACACATTCAGAGCTGCGGAAGACATGAAACAGTAGCATCTGGCTCCTTAAATATCTCCACAGGCATTTGTAATGGCATCTTTGAAGTTTTCTCTGCATCTGTCACATGTTTAGACTGCACATTGACTGCCCCAGCTGAGCACGATTTTGATTCTTTGAGACTTTGAATAGTGTAATCTGTTTAAGAATAAGGCTCGGGAAAATCCCTCATAATATCCATACACAAGCTCTTTCATGATTAAAAAAAGGGGGTCCTCATTCCCATAACTGTTATTTTTTTATGCTGAAATGATGCCAGCTTTTGAGTTAATAATACAGCCTACAATTACATTCCAGCTTTGCACATTTTTTTTGAGAACCTGTACTCAAAAATCACATCTTGTCTACTTTTTTTAAAAACCAGTATTATAGAAATTACTACTTGAGCAGAAGGCCTCTGTAAATGTGATGTGTGCATAATCGTCTTGGCACCCGATTATTAAAGAAATCTGACCACTGTCAACTCACTTTAAAAATCATTTTTGATTCAACGTATTGAGCATCAAATGCAGAATATAAGAATAAAGGGTGATTTGACTTAAATGGTAGTTTGAGTGCTATTGACTTTGCATCCATTAAATTAATATACTTCTTACAATTAAGTCATAAGGACACTACTTAATCCGCCTCTATATGTGAAAAGACTATTTCCTACTATTAATGAGATCCTCAAGATCTATCAAAAAGCCCATAAATACAAATTAGGACTATTATGTATAGGTTCATTCTCTCCAATTCCATGGTTTTCCCAATTTAAGTTTTTGAAAATTAACAAATTCTGCCTTGGTGTTTCTGAACTCAGTATTTCAATTTCATTTTCCTCAATTAAGAAAAGCACTTAAAAGATTTATTGACACTAGTCTATCAAGGGCTTACTATTTTACTCTCTCTTAAAGTTTTCTATTTTAAAAGAAGACCACATGAAGAAGGAAGATGCTTCACACTAAATCATGACTGATTTGAGCATGCACATCCCGCGAAATAAACATCAAACAACAGCAGTATGGAGGCAGAAGGTTTTTTGAGTCACATTAAGTTATATAATTTTGTACCTCATTTTCTGTTTGTTTATTAGATTACCCTGATGGAACAGTTTTCTTCATATAGCTCATGAAAAAGTTTGTGGTTTTTTTGTTTTGTTTTCTTGGTTAACAAAAGGAGCACCACTGTTTAATTTGAAGAATGTAAAAATAAAAATCAGCGTCAGGAAAATGTTACCAAAGTGCTGTATAATCCCACCTTGAACACAGGAGGTCATCACAAGATATCAAACTATTTATGCAAATTAGTTGATCTACGAATTTCAGTCATTAGAACCCTAGATTGAGGCATGGTGTGGGAAACAAATGAATGTCTGAAGAGATGAAAGAAATTGGAACTGCTTGTGAGGAGGAGGTTCCAATGCACACTACCTTACATATGAAAAGAATTAATTGTATCCAACTTATTCTGAAATAATTCCACACTGCTTTGGGGAGCATATCACTGAAGAATGTGTACAGCTTTTTTCTTTCATCTTTCTACCAACCCATGAGTGACTTTCTGAAAGCCTTAGAGTGATAAAGCATTATATCCACCAGGAAGGTCACAATGAATTGATGTGGCTCTGTTCCCTCATGTGTGTGACCTTCATTTTGCATCTGTTTGATACACACATGTACAGATTTTTTTCACCAAATGGCATGCAGATAGATGTTTCTATGTTCATACATACAGGTCTCCTAATTCGGATTTGGGGAATGGTTTGTCTAAAATGTTGGGCTTGGTAATGCTGATTGAATCCATTGTCATAGTCCCAAAAAAGGATGTAAAAATATCAGAGAGTTCTACCTGTTCTTAGAAAATACCATAATCAAAGGTCATAATGGGGAAGTAAGGGCCCAGGGATTCAGAGGTCCCTGCTGCTTCACAAATGAAGGACACAGAGAAATGTCTACTGTGAACGTGTTTGGCTATCGTAGTACATCTGTAAGTGATGAAAGTCACTTCAGGTATTAGTAGGCAGGAAATGCTGTGGAGCATGAAGTATGAATAGAAAATGTTTTCTTAAGGAATACCGGATCAGTCTCATTTCATCTTTATTATAAACCATCACGCCATACAGTTTCTTTCTTTTTTATCTTATAGATAACTAAGGAAGAATTCTGAAATATATTATTGATTTTTTTTTTTTGAGTTGGAGTCTCACTCTGTCGCCCAGACTGGAGTGCAGTGGCCGCTCCCGGCCACCGCAGCCTCGACCTGCTGGGCTCTGGCGATCCTTCCACCTCAGCCTTCCAAGTAGCTGGAACTATAGGCATGCGCTACCACGCCCGGCTGATTTTTGATTTATTGTAGAGATGAGGTTTCGTTGCCCAGGCGGGTCTCGAACTCGCGGGCTCAGGCAATCCACTCACCTCATCCTCCCAAAGGCACGGGATTACAGGCTGAGCCACCAAGCCTGGCTTATATTATTGATTTTTATGATTATTAAAAAGTAACTTGGTTGACAAATTAGTTTAGTTGGTATCAGAAGAATTAAGATTTAGAAGGATAGACTATAAAAGACTGTAGGAGATTCTAGAGATACCCAAGGAAAATACAGAGAGAAAGTTTCAGTGAAAATATCATTATTAATATTAATGTAATCATTCATTTATTCAAAAAACATTTGCTAAGTTACTATTATGTTGCAAGAATTGTGAGAAAGAATAGTGTAGTGGGGGAAAAATACTAATTTGCTAATGGTTTTAATTCTAGTTCTTCTACTAACTGGCTGCTCACCAAGAATAGGCTACTCTACTTTTATAAGCACTAATTTTCTCATTTGTAAAATAAGAAGAGTAAAATAGTTAACTAAGTATCTTCCAGCTCTAACGCTCATTACTGCATTTTTTCATTTTTCAGTCAGTCATTGCACCATATTGTACATTTAGCCCATGGGTCTCCAGATTGCTTCTCCAGACTCCTCAAACTGAGCAGGGTATTTCCCACCCTGGCATTCAAGTTCACATCATGAGATTACTCTGCTACTAGTCTTCAAATACAAAAGTGTTGGAAAAGGAAGACACCTAATACTTGGTAAGGGAGCACACAAAAAAGATGCTTCAGAATGAAAAGAATAATGCCTCATGTCCAGAATGAAAGCATATCTCCAAATTCACCATGTGAATCTGCTCAAATCCCATGTGTGTTTCATGGGATATTCTCAATATTCACCAGAGGAAAAAGTTTGGCGATCAAATGAGTCTAAAACATTCTCTACACTACCGATCTTAAAAGTTCAGGAATGACAATTCTGAAAAGACTTAAAGTTACAAATAAATGTGTTTAATGCTGACCTTTTCCAAATGTATCTATGCACATGACTGCAGAATTCAATTTAGAAAACATTGTCGTAAAAAATGAAACCAAGATTTGTGTTAATGGATTTCTTAGAAAAAAATTAAGCTCAAACGTCAATGGAGGTTCCATAACGCGGACTGCATAGAAAGAACCAGAGCCAAGAGGGCATTTTTTGTTGTTAAACCTACCAGCCAACCCATCAGCTTCAGCACCTGTTATATGGGTCAAAGGAGAGTTAGGTGAGCACCATATATCCCTTATCTTCTAAGGAGACCAAACCGTAATCATGAGTAGCTATCATTGTTGCAAAGAACACAGGTACTTAAAATATGGACATAGAGTATAGTGAGACTCCCTCATAAGATTCCATGGAAATGAGATATTAGATACAATTGAATTGGATCTTAGATTTCACTTTCCATCCAGCAGGCTTGGGAATGGCAAAAAGACCTGGCAGCCTCTTCTCGGCCAACAAGAGTAGACAGTAGATCCTTACATTCATAATATCCTCCCTACTCAATCTAGATTGGAAGAACAAAATGGGCAGAGTGTTTTATTTTGTGTCACTGCCATAGAACCACTAATAGCCTTCATTAATATGTAAAACAGTGCAAACTCCACAAAAGTTGTCAAACCATGACCAGGGCAAATGTCTACCCTCAGAAGCATCCAGAGAACGAATGAACAATTTGCTTACACATTTGCCTCAGTCAGGTCATTGCTCTTGCAAAGACATGAATCCGCATCCATTTTACCTGACAGAATTTTTTGGATACAAGTTATCACTTAATGGCAAGATTTTAGTGTACATGTTCTTAAATCCATCATAATGAAATCAGTGGCCATGACCATGTTGAATAATTTCTCTGCAAGACAGTTTTTAAACTAGTTCCTTAATAATTACCTCTTGACCCTTTGCATCACTGCAATGTGGTAGCCCCAAATCTAAGCGGGCTTGCATAGTATCAGCCATGATTGCCACTTTTAGCACTGAAAACAACAGACTTCCAACAGGTGATAACAAATTTCCACTTGGCATATAGTGACAAAGGAGTCTGGGATTAGATATGTCAAAAGAAAGGAAAGCAAGAGTGGTCAAAGGGTGCTGAGCAGCCACAAAGAATGACACATCTCTTCTAAAAATAATGTACTTTCTATGGTAATAATTACTGTGAGTTTTCCAAAGCTAAACAAGCTGAGCAAAGTATCCTAAACAATGACTCTGCAACATCTTTTCACCCTCACAAAAATGAGGGCTTTCAATTTCTGTTTAAAAGCAATGTTGTTAATTCTTTTTCCTATTTGAATGGGTTGTGAATTACAGTGATTTCTACATAGTGATGTTAATCCAGAACAATGCCCATCTCCATTGAAGAAATCCCTGAGAAGGAATTGATAAATTCATTCAAATCCCTGATTTCTTTCTTTGCCAGAGTGACTGTACTTCCTGATATTTCTAGGACATCTTCAACTGCCTGTTGTCCTAGTATGATTATTAAGAACAACACTTGCACTTGCTAAAGTATTGTGGCATGAGCAATAAATCATATGGCTACTTAATCCATTATTCTCCCTATGCAAGTGATTCTCAGATTTGTATTAGTATCCCAAACCATCCACCTGAACCAGAGAATGCCATTGAGAGCGACCTATTTGACATCTCCACTTGAATGCTCCACCAAAACTCAGCTATCCATAAACTTATGCCATTTACTTAAGGATTCTCACCATTGACTATCAGTGAAGGGCCCAAGAGATCAGACAAGGGTCCCAGTGTCTTCTTTTAAGTATGTGCTATCTACTAAGCTATCTACTTAGCTGTGCTCCATATGATTTCAAATTGTCCCTACAATTTGGAAGCTATTAGAGAACGGGTAAGGAAGTGGGGCTTCATGCTAAACTTTTGGGATAGGCATAGCCTGATATAGAGAAAAGGAGGCAATAAAACAAAACTTGTATGAGAACATATTGGTGCTCTAGTCAGACTCCCTGCCAGAATCACTCAGATAATTTGAAGGTATCAACTCAACACGCCTTTCTGAATTGTGTTTGTGAGAATCACAGATTTAGTATTAAGAACTGTTGGCTTACTGCAAGGAATGGTGAGAAAAGTGTAGCAATGTAAAATGCAACAGAATTGCTAGAAGTTAAAACAAAAACCCTGTATCTCTTTACTAGGACTATCAAGGCAGCAATGTGCTCCTGTGGCCCCTCTGTGACCCTTTATAGCCATGACTATAGCCAAGGTAACTGACAGATCAGAGAAAGACACTTCTATCAAGAATGAGCCTCTATTCAGCAGAATAAGCTGAAATGTGAGATTCTATGATGGCTTTGTCTCTAACCCCTAACTTGTAACATCATTTTACTAACATCACTGTACTTCTCCAATTTACCCCGATTTGTCTAAACCCTCATATTCTGTCACCTGTACAATTATAAGAACCTCCTCACCGCCCTGCCACTACCCACTCCTGTCCCAACTCACAGAAACTAGAGATTTAAAAACAAAAATCATTAATGTTATCTGCTTAAAACTCATCAGTGATTCTCCATTGCTTTTATTTATTTATTTATTTATTTGTTTTGTTTTAAAGATGTGGGGTACAATTCAAGGTTAGGTACACAAATGTTCATTATGCAGGTACCCTTGTTGATGAGGCATGCCCTCCCCACCCCCCAGATCCCACTACTGCCAATCTCTCTACCCCCCACTCCTCACCCCAGCAGTTTCCCACTACTACCAATCCATTTCTTATGGTATTATGATAATTATTCAAGGTCCGCTTACGAGTGAGAACATGTGATACTCAGTTCTTTGTTTCTGTGATAGATCACTCAGTATTATAGACTCTAAGTCCATCCAAGTTGCTGTCCTTTTAGAACTAAGATCTATATCTTTACTATGGTTTACAAGACTCTTCGTGTGCTAGTCTATGCTATCTTTAAATTATCATTTTAAACCACTTTCTCACATTCCCAAATCCTTTTCTATCCTGGATTTTGTTCTTTGGAAGAATAATTCTTCCTTCCATCTGATATCCTCTGAATACCCTGTCTAATATGCCTGGGCTAGTCTCTGCCTTCTCCTTTAAGGCAGCACTTGCCATCTTTCAGACCTCAGCTCAAACACCATTTTTCACAGAACTCTTCCCTAAACTCCATTATAAACTCGGTCATACTTGCAATGTGCTCTTGTACCAACTTTTTTTTTTTTTATTGGTAGAGTTTACCTTTGTACAACTATTGGATCACAATCATCTCCCCACTAAACTTTTAGTTTTCCAATGTAACTTTAGCATAGTGCCCAGTACGTAGTAGGTTTTCAATAAGTATTTATTAAATGAAATACAAATAAATGTAAACATAATATATGTTGCACGATACTGCCAGGTCACGTTTAGCTTTTATTGCCAACGGACACTCCAAGTGAAAGTCATCCTTAGATAATAATCTTAAAGGGTAGCATTATTACAATTTCCCATAATTTTTTAAATTCATGTACTTGCCCAAACTTAACTTTTTATATTAATTGACTATGATGCTACTAGATTAGTGATGATTACTCATTGAGCAGAATAGCACTTTTTAATTTTTCTTAAAACTACTCAAATTTCTTATTTTTTCATTATTTTATTTTTAAAATGTGGGGTACAAATGAAGGTTAGGTACATATGTGGTCATCATACAGGTAAAGTGTGGGTACCCTTATTGATGTTGTGTGCCTCCCCTCCATTCCCCTAGCAGTGTCCCACTACTGCCAATCCCTTTCTTATGGTATCATGATAAATGTTCAAGGTCCACTTATGAATAAGTACATATAGTACTCAAATCTTTGTTCTGTGATAAATCACTGAGTATATTATAGATTCTAATTCCATCCAGGTTGCTGCAAATTTCATAATTTTGTTTTTCTTTATGGCTGCATAATATTCTATCATGTAAATGTACCACATTTTCTTTATCCAGTTCACTTTCGATGGGCAGCACAGTTGGTTCCATGTTTTTGCCATTGTGAATAATGCTGCAATAAACGTGCATGTGCGGGTATCTTTATTATAGAGTGATTTGAGTTCCTCCAGGTATATTCCCAGAAGGGGGATTGCTGACTCATAAGGAAGGTCGACTTTCAGATTTTTTAGAAATCTCCAAAAACTACTCAAATTTTGAAGTGTCCCCTCATCCTATAAATTTAGAATTTTTTAAGAGTTGTCTTCTATGGCAAGTTAAGATCTTAGAGACAGTTCTCATACCCTTTCCAACTGCAAAAGACTCTGTGATGCTCCACAGGCTTCCTTTACCGGGTGAGTGTACCTATCTATCTCTCTGTCTCTGTATGTGTTGGCTTCTCACAGCTCACATATGACCCCTTCTCTAGAGAACTGCCTAGATGGGTGTCTTCTCTCTTCCAGTAAAGAAGATAAAGTTCATAGCCGCCAGGTCACTGAATAACTAGTACATCGTGACTTATGTGAAAGTACTGATTTTTAAGTGGGCACAGTAGCTTAATCCCACTTAAAAATCAGTACTTTTTGAATACTGTAATCCCAGCACTTTGGGAGGCAAAGGCAAGAGGATTGCCTGAGCCCAGGAGCTTGAGACCAGACTGGATGACTTGGTGAAACCTGGTCTCTACAATAAATAAAAAAATTAGCCAGGCATGTTGGCATGCACCTGTGGTACCAGCTACTTATAAAACTGAGGCAGAAGGATTGCCTAAGCCCAGCAGGCAGAGGCTATGGTAGTCATGATCATACCACTGCACTCCATCCTAGATGACAGAGTCAGACTCTGACTCAAAAGAAAAAAAAGTACTAATTTTTAAAAGAAATTTCAAAAAAAACTTTCTTTCAAGTAAACTATTTGCCATTGCAGTTACTAAACAGCAAGACTTGGTAAATATCACTTCAGAATTCAGTTGCAAAATTGAGATCTATAAAAGTAACTCTATACCAGGAGGAATTTTCCCTCCTGTGTACCACAGCCTAGAGCGAATTAAGAAGTTTAATAATTCTCAGTTTACAGTGTGTTTAACAAATAAATGTAGGCAATAATTAGGTCATTGGGTTCATTCATATAAAAACAACATGTCACTGTATATGAAAAGCTGCTTGTGGAAAAAAAAACTAGACAGTTTTAACTTTTCAACTCTTATTTTAGAAGCCAAGAAAAAATCTAAAGTGTTCTAATGTAACGGTTCCGTCTACTATTCTAGACCTACTAGCCTCAGTAACTTATAGTTCTCTAGAGTTCCAATAAATTTTCATCAATTAAAATAGGAGAAAATGATAAACAACTCTTATCAAGGTGGCTATTAATTTCAGAAGCAGAGCAAGCTATGTGTTTTGCTCCCTGGTGGATAAAACTAGTTGGTATGTAACTGACTGAAGTTCACATGATGTGGCAGCTTTGAGTTTCAAAGATCCCAGAGAAAGAGCACAGAGAGTTCCAATGTCAGAGATTGCAGCCAAAGGTCTTCTTGAGGAAGGAGTGCTTCGAGGTCAACTTCAATCCTCAAGCTGAAAGAAGTCACAGTGACAAATATGTGCCTAGTATTCTTATTTAATGCAAGAGATTTTTTATCTGGAAATTTGAATTTTGGTACAAACTTATCAAACAAATTACATTAAAAAATACTTCAGTGATACTATCTATTTTAGCTTCCTAAAATTTTGATACAAAAAATTTCTATTTTGAATGTTCTATTAATAGCCATAAAAATACTTTATCTAATTAGATATTGTTATATTTTTTAATTAATTATTTTTAATTATAAGAAAACGAGAATAAGGTAAGATCATTATACAAGGCACACTATATAATCTCCATAATTTGGTTTATCCTTCACATTGTACTTGATAGTAGCATGTAGAACTATCTAAATAGCACCTTCTCTCTTTTGTGTATTGTTTCCTTTTTAAAGTAGTAGATTTTAAAATTAAGGAAACTGAAAAAAATCAAAATTAATAATTTTTTAACAAAAAATAGGATAAAATATTTACTTAAAATGAGTTAAAATAAAACGGATTTATTCCAAGACGCTGATCCAACTAAATAATAAGTTTCAAAAATGGAAACCCATTTTGTTTGTATTTCAGTATGCTTGTAGTAAAATTACATCAAACTCACAGTTACCCATTTACTGAATTTCTTTAGGGTAAAGAACACATTCAATTCAGTGGTCTTAAATTTGACCTTAACTAGCCATTCTTTCAAATGCACTGTGATCCAAAAGTCTGTGCACACACACATGCACACAGAGCCCAGTTTTAAAAAAAAGGTTTGTTTTTGTTTTGTTTTGATTTGTTTTTTAAAATCTTCTGGGAAGAACCTATAAATCAATGATACTAAAATAATAGAAGTGCTATAAATATTCTTCCATATTCAAGATAATAGAGCATATTACAAAGAATATAAAATTATTACTGTGGGCATTTCTCTTCAACACGTTCCACTGAAGGAACCAGTTTTTACAGTGCCTTCTTCAATGTGAGTATGAATACTAGTCAAAGAGGTATCGATTAGACAGTGAAACTCCCTTTACAGGGTCATCTGCCTTGAGATTGTTACAGGTAAACAATGTTCCCAAACCAAAAAAGCAAGTACTCATTAACAACTTGAATATTAAGAACTGTCAGCACCTCCACCCTCATCTCCCAAGAGGTATCTGGGAAGACCAAGGAAAGAGTAAGAAAATACAGGAATACAGATGGTGGAAGAACAGCTAAGAAAAGACAGATTTTAAAATCTAGATAATGGGGAGTTTTTACCCTAAATGGCAGTCCTTGTCCATATGGAATATTTTTTGAATTATCTGTAGCCCCAACTGCCAGTTGTATTTAGAAACGATAGGCGGTTAATAAACCAAGAAGCAATTCTAATACCCTCACCACTGTAACCCACCTTAAAGGAAATCCTTCCGAGTAATTGTGTAAATAAGCCTTTTCCTAACAGTTGATAGAAAGATAATTATCTAACAGGAATTTTCAAAGTTATAAAGGCAGATTATAGTTTAGAGTAATCTTATTAAAAATCAAATTCACAGCATCAACAGATCCTTCCTGTGCCATGTAATTACATTACAGACACTTAATTGAAATAAACTAGAAATGAAACCTGGCCTAGCACAGGCATGTACTGATGGTTAAGACGCAGCAGGGTGGGACTAGTTCATTAACTGTAGTCTTCACATATGTCTGTCCATCACATTTTAAGAAAATAATAAAAATAAGAACACTAACTCAATTAAATACACTAACACCTAAATACTTACATACAATCAGTCTTGAGTATGTAAAACACACTGGAAGAACAATGAAAATAAAAGAGTTCATGTGAGTTAATGTTGTTTCCTGGTTAGTTCAGACAAAATAATGTATAAAGGAAAATTAAACATTCCTAATGATAATATATGTTTGTATAAAAATAATTAATGAAAACTCCATATTATAAAATTTCTTGGTCGTATATTTCAGTTGCTTAAAAGTGTTGAAATGCTGTGCTTAAGCCTGCTAGACCTCTTAATAGCATTTTAAGCAGCTCAGCAGTCCTTGGAAGGCCAGAGCTAGAAGGTCAGAGATTATATCGTTGCTAACCCGAGTACGATCTACTCCAGATTCTGAGGCTTTTTTAGAAATGCGAGCCAACCACAATTTTCTCCAATTATTTCATCCCAGAGAGTTAATTTATATCACATATCTTATATTTTATAGTTTAAGCTCAAAAAAACTAACCAGAAAATTGTATTTCTGTGGTATGAGAAATACAATTTTCATTGGGTATGAGGGCTCTGGATTTACAGGTCAATTTAACAAGTGAACTTATGTATTTAGAAACTGTTCAAGTATACTTATTAATGAATAGTCATGAGACAATCATTTTAGATACACTGTTGCACAATCCAAACAAAGAAGTGCCCCTATGGTGGCAAAGTGGTTCTGGACCACTGGGCCTAACCAGGCAAACCAAGGTTGACACTCTCCAAGCAGGTCAAATATAACAGGGGCAGCTGCAGCCTCAGCAGGGAAGGTAGGAAAAGAAGACCAAAGCCACAGGCCTCCAGTGAAAGAGCAGCTCAGAGAATGGATATCCTCACCTCCTGCAGTAGTTCAGGGAATGCCTTACTGTCAATTTTGTAACATGTGGTGACAAGATTCCTATAATATTATTTTCTATGCAATCATGCATTGCTTAATGACTGGGATACATTCTGAGAAATGCATTGTAAGATAATTTTGTCATTGTGCAAACATCCTAGAGTGCACTTACAAAGCCTTGCTGGTCTAGCCTACTACACACCTAGGCTGTAAGTTGTGTCTTTTGCTCCTAGGCTGTGAACCTGTGCAGCAAGTGGCTATATTGAATACTATAGGCAATTGTAACATAAGTACTTGTGTATTTAAATACATCTAAACTTGGAAAAAGTAGAGTAAAAATACAGCATTATAATCTTGTGGGACCGGCATTGAATATGCAGTTCTTTGTTGATCACAACATTGTGTGGTGCATAACTATATACAGTATATACTATGTTCACATTACATTTATGGCATATAACTACAGAGGAAGAAACTTTCAGAATTTCGACTGAATATAATACCAACAAGTTTATACTAAGTATACAGTAAAAAAAAAAAATCCTTTAAAAATACTAGCACTAAACTACTAACAAGGAAATATATAGCATCTCTCTTTGAAAAAAAAATTCTAAAATAAATATTTTGCCTTGCTATCAACTGGCTAACTTGCACTGGAAAAGATATAATTTACAGCTAAGTTTAATTTTTTTTTTAAAGAAAAGGGTGAACTTTTAAAACTCTTCTACAATATATTTGCTAGAGCATTCTTCTTTCACAAATGCCCATTTATTTTTTATATAATTGCTATTTTTAAAAAAACTAATAATAAATCAAACACATCCCATATTATTTAGGACTAGCAATTAGCAGAAACACCCAAACAAATAACCTCCAATACAAAAAGTGTTGCCTGGCTCACCTATCTGGTGGCTTTCACAGTTGGTTTGATTCAGCACTGAACCTAACTTGTTTTTTTCTTTCTGCTCAACATTCTGGGGAGTCAGAGTTATCCTCAGTCTGTTTTTCCTTATTGAGATAAGATGGTCAAAGAAGTTGACCCGCACAAGGCATTCTCCAAGAGAGTATCTGTCTCCTAGAAGAGTCAACAAGGACCATCAGCAATCGACATAGTTTTGCTCATATAACCCTGAATACATTCTTATGGCCAGATAAATGCTATGTGCCAATTGATTTAGTCCCAAATTACTGAATTACTCACCATAGAGAGAGATGAATGAAGCAACTCCCATTGACTTTTCACTAATCAAGGGCAATTCCATCCAAATTTTAGTGTCTACATTACAATGAAAAGGTGGAGTAACAAACAGCATTTCATGGCTATACCAAAGCTATTTATTTCCTCCCTTCCTACTTTCTAATCCATCCCCAATTTTGATTAAATAGTGAACAGAAATCCCTTGGTCTCAGAAATGGGATATGACCCATGCCTGGTCAGGGTGATGTAAAGGTAAGTTTGTTGGAAAGCTATGGCTTGTTTTCCTGTCCTTGAACTCAATCATGAGAGAATGAAGCTTGGAGTAACATTAGCCATCTAAAGAATATTAAAGCAAAGCCCAGAAAAATCACAGACATTCTCTCTCAGGTCTCTGAAATCTTCACATAGCTAAATATCTACAGCAACACTCTCTCTCTCTCCTTGACTCTGGGCTCCTTGTTATGTAACTTCTACATTATGCATTATGAAAACCACTATTAAACACCATAAATCTTGCATCCTGGCAAGACATCATAGGAAGATGCCTTTCAAGGTTCATTTGTATGCAGTCTACAGAGACTTCTGGAAAAGAATGCATCCACTAAGAAGATGCAAGGTCCAGAAACCCAGTTTGTAGATTGATTTTGTTAAATTTGATTTTCTTTTTTTTTTAACTTTCCATTTCTAAAAAAAAAAAAAAAAAAACCTTTATGAAGCCATAGAATAGGTAATTTGAAATAATTTTATACTTCTCATATAAAATTAAAGTAACCTAAGAATATAAACTCTGTGAGGCCAAGGGGCATGTCTCTCATTTCATTACTCAGTACTTAGGGCACATCTCTGACACATAGGTGGTGCCTGTCTTAATCGAGATTCTATGGATTGCAAATAACATAAAAAATCAAACACATTTTTTTCAAAACTAAAATTTACTTATTAATAAAATTGAAACTTATCAAAGTATGTCAGCATTATGTGACTCAACACCTAAAACTAGTATTTTCATTTGTGTGTTTACTTCTATTTTATTTTTGCCTAAGAAACTAGGGAGATGACAAGACTATTAAATGATCTAGCTAAAATTTAAAAGAAATGAACTCACCAGGAGTTATCCCCTGTTCTCCCATGTCTGTGAAAGTATTACTGGACTTCTTTTCCTTCTGATTCACTTTTTTCTTGGAATTTTATGACAAAGCTAGATACTTCCAGCTTACGCTACTTTATCCTACCAATGCCAATGGAAAGATATTGCTTTCTCCTCAGTGTATCTTGCAGAAATCCTGATGTTGATCTTTATTTATTTGACTTGGTCAAGGTTCATCACTTCACCACCACTAAAGTTAAGGAAATGGATTACACCTATTGTCCAGACCTGAATCATCAACTTATCGCTGAGGTTGTAAGGATTTGGCCAGTCCCAATATAAGTCACATTAACAGAGAAAAGAAGAAAATATAATTTCCCAAATTTTCTTTGGGAAACTGAAAACTTTATCAGAAGGAGGGTAGAAGGATGATGGACTAGAACAAAAAAGCTGACAAAAAATATTGAACAAGTAAGTTCACGTATTTAAAACGTGCACATATACTTAAGCTTGAACCCTGCAAGAAGATGCCCCCAAAGTAAAAATAAAATATAATCAAGCACATGCTGAAATTGCTGATAGATCTGAATGAAGCAATATAAGTTCCATAAGTGGGCAACATTGATACTAGAGGCTTTGGAGGTGACAGAACATAGACATTTTATAATGGCTTCTCCACATGGACATTGGTGACCCTATTCTAGACATTGATTGTCTCTGTGAAAAGCAGCATCACAAAGGGTAAGAGAAAAGGCATAGACTACTTTGAAAGAGGTATGTTTTCAAAAAAAGGATGCCTCTAAAATCTCCTAAAGAATTAAGTGAAAAATAATTTGATGGAACTTTAGGTTCTGAAACTTGAGGTGGATAGAGTCAAAGAAACGCCATTTTGTTACAGACTTTTTATCCTTTTATCACTCACCAGTTGGTGATAGAGAAGCACAGACTACGTGTGTTAGCACAATACTAAAGTAAATGAAGATGGATATATGATGATAAAAAATGCAAGCACTAATCAAGATCACGCATCAAATAGGAATGGGGTGACTTTCTCAAAAATTCTGGAATATGTATACTTGTGAACAATATAACTTTTGATAAAAAAGCAGGCACACTGAAGTCAGCAGAACCATGGGAGGTAGTGCAGTACTAGCGAATCTGATGTGCAGTTATCCTTTAGCCATTGAGTAAATAGATCTCTTTCTTTGTACTAATAAATACCATATTCAAAGTTAAAGAAAACTTTTTTCAGTGATTTTCATTCATAGCTTGGATAACTCGATCCGCAAAAAGATCATTTGTAGTACATGTACTTAAGAAAAAAATGCTGAAATATATTTATGTATTTTGATTTGGACAAGATTCTTTTTCCACTCTTAAGATACTTTATTTTGCAAAGCTGTAAGGAATCAGCAACAAATAGAAAAATGTCAAGTAAGAATTACCTTTTTCTCCCTCCCTTCCTCTCTCTCTCTCTCTCTCTCTCTCTCTCTCTCTCTCTCTCTCCCTCTCTCTCTCCCTCTCTCTCTCTCTCTCTCTCTCATAAGATCTTATTTCTTACCTAGGCGGGAGTACAGTGGCACAATCATAGTTCACTGCAGCCTCAAACTCCTTGGCTCAAACTCACCTCCACCTAAGCCCCCCAGGTAGCTGGGACTACAGTACGGGTGCAAGCTACCATGCCCACCTAATTTTTTTTAATTTTGTCTTTATATAGATGGGGGGGGTCTCGCTCTATTGCCTAAGCTGGTCTTGAACTCCTGGTTTCAAGAAAGCCTTTCACTTCAGCCTCCCAAAGTGCTGGGATTACAGGTGTGAACCACCACTAGGATTACCCCTCGTTTTTGATTACTTAAAAGATGAGGGTGAGTATCTTGAATTACCTCAAAAACAAAGGGTCTGGAGTAATAATTGTTATTTTCAATACAAGGAATAGACATTTGTAAAGAAGAGTTGGAAGTTTTTTAAAAAGTCAAGCAAAAGTATTTATCTTAGCATTTCATTAAAATTTGTGTATTTAACAGGAAAATCTCTTTAACCCCTTGTACAACTTTTGTTGTTAAATTAGAAGCCCCCAGAGTTTCAGATTTTATCTTCGGCCAGAAGTGAATCTATGCTCATGTATTCCCTGGTCACTTGAAATGTGGATGGTGTCACCAACGAATTCAGTTTTTACATTTAATATAAATCTAAATAAATTTAATTTAAATTTCAGATTAATTAAAAACTTTTTAATATATGTGAAATAACTTGAGGGTAAAAAGCTACTTTTTCAGCTGTAAATGTTATGAAGTGGAAATACAGATAAAGTATTTCTGACATAAATTCAGAGCCTTAAATGAGATGTACTGAAAATGAAAATAAACATGGAAAAAGGATGTAAAATATATCATTAATAAATTTGAAAATACTGACTACATGTAGTAATGATATTTTGGCTATCTTGGTTCAAAATATACCATTAAAAATAATTTCATCTGTTCCTTTTTAGTCTTTAAACACGATGACTAGAAAATTTGGAATAACTCATGTGGCTCAAACTATTTTTCTAGTAGACAGTGCTGATCCAGAGCACAGGGTCATTCGAAGAGAACAATTTCCAAGCTGCATTAGTTCTTGCTAAACTTACTCAAGAAACATTCAATTCAGGTAGTGATTGACTAAAAAATAAAACAGAACACCTGATCTCAAATGAAATTATTTCTGTTAGGCAGAAAAGCTATTAAGCATATTTGTAGTCTGTCTTTACCTCTACAGAATACATTTAGAATCACTGGGTGAATTTTAAGAAAATAATCAGAAATTTGGAACTGGAAACGTGCTTACTGTACTCAAGTTGTTCATCTTATACAGAAGAAAACTTACTTTATGCTGTGTTTCCAAGGTCATCTAGAAAGTTTGAGGTCAAGCCAGAACTAAAACTTCTAATTTTCTTTTTTATTATAACTATAATTTATGTATAACTATAATTTATGTATAACTATAATTTATGTATAACTATAATTTATTTATAACTATAATTTATTTATAACTATAATTTATACATATTTAGTTATAAATTTAATAAATGTTCACTATAAAATTTAAACAATAATGATACATCTAGGATAAACAACAATAAGACTTAAAAAAATTTTTTTTCACATTTCCAAAATTTTATTTTAAAGATATGGGGTACAAATGATCATTATGCAGGTACCCTTGTTGATGAGGTGTGCCCCGCCCCCCGGCAGTTTCCCTCTACTGCCAATCCCCTCCCCCTTAACTACCCCTCCCCCTGGCAGTTTTCAATCTATTCTGCCTAAGGTTGAATATACATATAAGAGGATTGAGAATTCAAATAACAATTTCAAGAAAAAGCTATCCAGCAAAGCACATTAAAGTGGTTTGTGTTCAGATTCTCTTAAATTTCTTCCTTTACATAAGTGATCAACATAAAAAAGATGGTTTTTAAGCAATCTTTCTTTCAAAGCATGTTTTATATCTTTTGTAATTTATCAACTGCTTCTTTTCCCACTTCTCTCAAGACTTTTTGGAAGGAATGTCCCTAGAACATCTAAGCAGTATATATTCACTATGAACATCCACTGAGACACAAGAGTCCAAAAAAGGGTTAAGACTGGGAGCAAACTGAAGGCCAAACTGCATTCCAAAAGTTGCTGATGTGAAGTCGCAGGTCTCCTGGGGAAACAACACACAGGCTGCACCATTGCCTCGCCAATTAATCCAAGGAGCTCTATGGCTATTAGTTCAGGAAAGAGACGCTTGCTTGCCTGCTCGCCTAGAGGTAAGAGCTAGGTTTGCAGCTGCCAAACGACAGGATGACAGAAATAAATGGAGAGAGAAATTAGGACTACGAATCTAAGTATTTCATTTTCTTGACTTGGCATCAAAGGAAAACCGGAATGTCAGCAAACTACAGTGTCTTGCATAATATACAGAAGACTCATCTATCATAAAATGCTCCAAAATATAATTTCCTAAGAATCTTTAAAACAGCACTCCAGAAGATTCTTTCTATTAATTTCTACAACATTCTAAAATGAGTCTTCAAGCTTAATGATGAAAAACCTGGAAGTTAGGCCCATAGTACTTCTCAGTGCTATAAATAAGTTTTATATGGCATACATAATACTATATGAATCACACATGCCAAGTTCAGTGAAAGTAATTATTAAAACTGTTCACTTATTGCTATTTGTATATTAGCATCTTGTTCAATTTTGTCGTATTTGCCTTTTTTCTTGTATACACTGAATGTTTAAAATCTTTTAAATTGCAACTTGATTAACTTTTCTATGGGAATTTTCATATATCAAATGATGCAATGAAAATCACTATATTTGATTCTGACACTGAGAAATTGCTAGCAGCTCATACCTGCTCTGAAGTTAATGAAGAACATCCCGGGAAGGATGTGGTGGCTCACACCTGTAATCCCAGCACTTTAAGAGGCCAAGGTGGAAGGAATGCTTGAGCCCAGAAGATTGAGACCAGCCTGGGCAATACAGCAAGACCCCAGTCTCTATAAAAAAATTTTAAAAGTATCTGAGTGTAGTGGCAAGCTCCTGTAGTCCCAGCCACGTGGAAGGCTGAGGCGAGAGGATCACCTAAGACCAGAAGGTCGAGGCTGTGGTGAGCTGATATAGTCCCACTGCACTCCAGCCTGGGCCACAGAGTGAGGTCTTGACTCAAAAACAAAGACACAAACAAACAAAAAACTCATCCTGGATATGTCTTTTGGGGGAGGTATTTCATGATAATCCACTAGAAAAAAAAATTCAACTGAAAATATCCAAGTAAATAGTTGAAATTGCAGCTCCATTCTTTTAAATGGACGTTAGCAAAATCATAAGAATATTAAGTCATAAAATGCAACTAAATGAAGACATTGAAATTGTATTTTTAGAAGTATTTGTCATTTCCTCTCACTCATAGTTAACAGAAAAAAAAATCACTGTGCAATATCTTATTTTCTAATACCCTAACAGGCTTTCTGTCAGAGATTCATTGCCTTATTCAACATGATTCCTCTGTCTTGATTGTGACCTGGTTCATGATACAATACTCTGGATGGAACCTAAGCCACACAGAATCCAGTTGGGTACCACTTTGTCCGTGCTACTCTCTTTTGCATTGAATCAGAGAGAGGGAAATCTCAGGCAGTCGACAGCTTTATCACTGCTTCCAAGTTCAGGTTGGCTGGGCTCCCAAATCTCCTGGGACATGTTGGCTGCCAAAGCAAATTAGTCTCACTTTATCTTTGGGGCAGTGACTTTGCTAACTTTATTGGCTGTGTGGAGCCTAAGCCTTCTAACATCAGCAGGTGACACATTTAAAAAAAAAATTGGTTAAGATATTGATCCCCTTCCCATTTCAAAATGGCACTAGTGAAAGAATAATTAGGAATTCTATGAGAGAAAAACACTCCAGTTAGAAAACATGAAAGAAGTCAGGGCTTACATTGTAACTGAAAGAAGCAGAAAGAGTAATGTTGGATCACTATAAGAAAACGTTGACATGAGGCTAAATTTATCATCTGAAAGGTATGAATGCCATACCTGAAAGGTAAAGCAGATAAAACAATAGATTAGATCCAGTCTATATCATTAAATATATTTTTTATAAATATGGCAGGAGAGGAGAATAGAACAGAAGAAGCAATCGAATGTAATACTCAGAAAAATTGAACAGGCTTGAGTAACTCTATAGAAGAATTCATGAAATATTTAAGAGACCTCCTGCCCAAATAGAATAGTATTAGATAAACTTCTAGTTCATGTCTTCAGCTCCCCAAGTCAGTGAGAAAATTGGAGGGGACTGTGTGTGTGTGTGTGTGTGTGTGTGTGTGTGTGTGTGTGTGTGTGTGTGTGTTTGTAAATAAGGAAACAGAATCCTTTATCTCAAATATGTAATTTTGAGGAGACAGTTGATGAAAACATATGTATTATTTTAAAGCTCTATCTCACTGAAATGATTAACTGTGGACAATTCTTTCTATTAACAGTGTTCACGATAAATCTGGGACAGAAGTTGATATGGTCTGGTCACCATAGAGTCTTATTTGATAGGTTAGTGATGGGACTCAGGATGATTTTCTTTCTAGTAATATCCATCTCTACTAGCAAGAGAAGGGGTTTTCTTAGTTCTACCTCTGCGGCTTCAGAATGGTGAATACTTGTTATGTGATAAAAAAACAGTGAATGAATGAATGAGTGAATAAATCACAAATGAATGAATCACTATAGAATTCTGATTAAAAAATGCTCCATAAATCAAGCTTTGAGAAACAATGATTTGGAGTCTCCATGTTATAATTTAACTTTGGAGAATTGTGAAAACTAATGTTCACTACCATAATAGACTATTCAGGAAATGTTTGCAATCTGTGGCATCTACTTAATTGAAATGACTCTATCTACTAATAGATGTTCGAAAATAATTGGCTACAACATCAATTATTTTTATAAAATTTATCCTTTCTTAAAGATGAAGCTTTATTTTTTGCTTTCAGTTGTTAACTCAGATAGTAGTGCTAATTGGTTAGGACGTAAACTTGTTTAACTCCATAATGATTCCTCACTGTCAAACTTTTCATCTCCACAGTTTTTATCATGGATTCTCTGACTCCCTGCTTACAAAAAATGAATTCAGTGAGACTAAGCACTGATATGAAAAGTTGATAGCAGGCCTACTAATATGATCTGCTTGCGATCACTGATCTCAAATGTCTTTGTCCCATTTCAGCTGAGAGACTGAAACGAAGAGTTAAGCAAGATCGGGTTTTCTGGAAAGAACTTCTTTAATTTTAGAATTTGGAATTTGAGGACCCAATATTGTGTCACATCTCCTTTATGATTTAAGACACAGAGGATATCAAATGTTTAGGGTCATTTCAGCTTCCTGATAAAACATGCTTCTCAGTTATTAAAAACGCCCATAATACTGAACCCAGAATTAAACTCTTAGTACAAGCAACATTGTTCTAGGAAGTATTCTAACTGCAAAAGCAAGATATTATGCCAAAGTAACTACAATAAAGAAAAAAATAATTTTCTATCTTTTGTAAGTTTTTGACAAAAGACGAGGGGTTAATATGCCATATTTAAATTTAAAATATATATTATCCAATAAGAGATTTAAATCTAAAAATAAAAAAGCTATAAAGATTTGGACCAGACAGAGTTCAAATCTCACTTGAAGAGTCAAGGAATTCTTAGAGGAGGAAGCACTTCAGCGACTTGCGTGTAGAAGTTACCAAATAATTGTTGTAGAAATGGTATTATAGAAATATTCTGCAATAAAGTGCAAAATATGACTGCCATTTATTATTAAGGAATTTTTTTAAATTCCTCTTAGGATATAAACCTGAAATTTAAATATGGCTGGCATGGTTCTTCATGGTCAGACTCCTTTCTGCCTCCCCACATATTTTAATCCAAGTTCTTTATTTGTTTAATTTTAAAATTGTGGGGTACAGTTCAGGATTAGGTATACAAATATGCATTGTATAGGTACCCTTGTTGATGAGGTATGCCCCCCCTTCCCCAGGCAGATTCTCACTACTGCCAATCCCACCTCCCTATTCCCCCCCCCCCAGTTTCCCGCTAGTTTGCCTAGGCTTCTTCCCGCTAATGTAGCAGGAAACTACGGAGGTGTGGGAAATGGGGAGGTGGAATTGGCAGTAGTGAGAATCTGCCTGGGGAAGAGGGGGCACACCTTTTCTTATAGTATTATGATAGTTGTTCAAGGTCCACTTATGAGTGAGAACATGATACTCAGTACTTTGTTTCTGTGAAAGATCACACAGTATTATAGACTCTAAAAATTCATCCAGGTTGCTATGAAGTTCGTGATTTTGTTCTTCTTTATCACTGTGTAATATTCCACTGTTTATACGTACCACATTTTTTTTTATCCAGTTCTCTTTTGATGGGCAGCATGGTTGGTTCTATGTTCTTACTATTGTGAACAATGCTACAATAAACATACATGTGCAGGTATCTTTTTTATAGTGATTTGAGTTCTTCCGGGTATATTTCCAGTAGGGAGATTGCAGGGTCATATGGAAGGTCAATTTTTAGAACTTTTAGGGATCGCCACACTGTTTTCCAACGAGACTGTACTAGTTTACACTCCCACCAACAGTGTAGAAGTGTTCCCTTTTCTCCACATCCTCTCCAGCATCTGTTATTTTTGGAGATATTGATATGGCCATTCTGACTGGAGTTAGGTGGTATCTCAGTGTAGTTTTAACTTGCATTTCTCTGATGACTAGTGAGGCTAAACATTTTTTCATGTATCTGTTGGCTGCTCATATATCTTCTTTTGTGAACTGTCTATTCATATCTTTTGCCCACTTTGTAATGGGGCTGTTTGTTTTTTTTCTTTTCAGCATGTTTGCATTCCTTGTAGATCCTTGATGTTAGGCCTTTGTCAGATATAGAGTTGGCAAATATTTTTTCCCAGTCTGTGGGCTGTCTCCCCGCTCTCTTGATGGTTTTTTTGGCTTTGCAGAAGTTTCTGAACAATCACAACACCTGTTAATTTCTCAAAGCATAAGGTCATGTCCATATATTACATAATGTTTTCCTATTGTCACTTTTGGTCCACAATAATCACATGAGATTTCCTTTGCATGTGCCTGGATGCAATTTTGCCTAGGCTTCTTTATAGCCCCTGGTGATCAAGGGAGAGACAAGGAAGGCAGTCCTAGCTGGTCTGCAGTATCTGCATCTTTTCAGGTTATTGACATTGCAAAAGGGCAGAGGCATCTACCTTTGCCTTGTGCTTTGCTCTTTTTTGCATTGCTATGAAGGCATACCAGAGGTTGGGTAATTTATGAAGGAAAGAGATTTATTTTGGCTTACGATTCTGTATGGCCCTGCATCTACTTGTGCTTCTAGTGAGGTCTCAGGAAGTTTACAATCAAGGAATAAGGCAGAGAGGGTACAAGTGTATCACGTAACAAGAGTGACAGTGAGAAAGAGAAAGGGGGTTCCAGGCTCTTTTAAGCATTCAACTCTTCTGTGAACTAATAGAGTGAGAACTCTCTCATTACTAGGAGAACAGCACCAAGCCATACCTGAAGGAACTGCCCCATGATCCAGCCATGTCCCACTAGGCCCCACCTCTACTAGGTCCTGGGGGATCACATTTCAACATGACAGTGGAAGGGGACAACAATCCAAACTATCACCTTGGTATTATGATTTTGAAAAGTTCTAACCTGCATTTGGATAATACTGGACTGTCATTTTGGGATGTCCTTTATTTCCATTCTGGTCTTTATGCTTTTGAGAGTCAAATGATCCAAGTCTCTGTTTCTCTGACACCTAAGGGGACAATAGCTTGTGCGAGAGAGAGGATAAATTAAGAATTCAGCCAAAGTGGGAAGGAACAGCATCCTAGACAAGGAATCACTGGGGGAAACAAACTTCAATGAAGACAATGAAAGTAGGGATTTTTTTTTTAAGGTGTGTTTGCCATGAAGGTTTGATGCATGCCAGAAAAAATGAAATAATAAGAAAGGTTTAGACAAGGTCATGGGAATAGAGTCTTGTGTTTTGATGAAGTACCTACAAAGTCCATCCCGACTTCAAAGTCAGTTTATATCCCTTCCCTCTTCTCATCCTTGCCCTTCCTTGTTTTGAAAGACATACACAGGAATTGAATGACTTGACATATAACCACAAAACTGCCCAGCACATGCCACCCCATTGGAGATGAAAGATATCACTAGCAAGGTATAGTAATGGGGTCAACTGACAGCCTTGATCAAGTAGATATATTTTTCTTGAAAATTTATTTTTAACGGTTACCCTCTCCAATCTCCAATTGCATTTACCATATGAATAATGACTTCATTTGTCTTAATATACTATTGTCCCAGGGGTTTCCAACACATTCTATTTTAAAAGTACTCTTGTCTACTTTCTATGATGTGACCCTAGTCATTCTTTAGAGCATGCACATATGAATCCAACTACAATAAGAGAAAAATACAAGATAATAGCTCCAGTGTGGATTCAGAAATACATTAGGTTATAGGAAAATTGATAGATAATCTCTACCAATAAAGATTGAGTAACTCTGAGGAAGTCTTTTGACTTTTGATTGCCTTCTGCTAGATTATCCTCATTCTGCACTATGCATAGAATCGTTTACCTAATAGTGTGCTGTTTTGGAATAACAAAATAGAGGTACCCCCGGCAAAAAAGTGAGTGTGCAATAAGCCTGGTATTCAGTCCTATTATGTTGTAAAGCTGAAAGTATTCCTCACTGTCTTAGTATCACTGAAAGCAGTGATAGTTGTGTGCTTTGGGATTGGAGAGACACTAAAATACTTTTCAACTCAAAACAATCATGAAATGCTTGGTGAAAAAAATCAATATTTTGTATTATGTATTTTTATATATTCATAAGAAAATATAATACATATACGTTTACTCTGAAGAACCTTTATCTTTCTAATACTGTACTCATATCTTATGTTGACAGGTTTGCTTAAGTGATCAACATACTAATGGGTCAAAACTTTAGAATGTAAACAATGCAGCTGATTTCTGATACTTTTTCTATCTTATCTCTTTACTCTTTCATTCTTAAGACATAGTTTCTTGGATAATACATAACTAAACTATTTTTCTTATGTTTTGCTACCTAAAAGTGAAAATCCATTCATCATAAATATTGCAGGGTTTTTGTTTGTTTTTTTTTTAAGATTTGTTTGGCACTCTGAGCTCTTAAGGTCAGGAAAAATTACTTTAATCACTTCATGAAAAACAATTAAGATAATAGTGACCTTTATTTTATAAGCAATAGCGAGTCATTACAAGCTTAAAAAGTGATCCTATAGCTGGAAGAAAATATCCTAAAAATAACAAATGCTAAAAACTAATTAGAGTTTTTTTACAATAATCTTGTTTTCAAATGGTTTTGCTTTTCTGTTTTTGTTTTGTTTTGTTTTGTTTTTAGTCAGGGTCTCCCTCTGTCACCCAGGCTGGAGTGCAGTGGCATGACCACGGCTCACCTCAGCCTCAACCTCCTGAACTCAGATGATCCTTCCATGTCAGCTTCCTGTGTAGGTAAGACTACAGGTGTGTGCCTCCATGCCTAGCTATTAAAGAAAATGTTTTGTAGAGACAAAAAAATGTTTTGTAGTTGCCTAGGCTGAACTTGAACTCCTAGGTTCAATCTTCCCACCTCACATAGATAAGAAAGATATTGACTGATACTAATATTGAGAGATATTGAAATGATAAGTAGCAGAACTTGGTAACTGATTGGATGAGAAGGATAAGATAAAAGAAAAATGAACAGTAATTATCAGCCTTCATTTCTGCTCTACTTGAGGATAACGGTAGTATCGCTAACAAAAAAGATAAAATTAAGGGAAGGGAATGGTTTGATGACGAAAGGTATGGATTTGTTTAGAACATGCAAAATTTGAGCTATTTCTAGAAAAAACATACAAGAATATCTTCAGCCCAGACCTTTTCCTTCAGCTCCAGATCCAAGAGCCTATTTTGCATTACTTCTCAGGTGTTGGAGTTAAAAGTAACTCAATATGAGCAAAACCTTACTCATACTCTTCCCCTGGTTCTCTTCCATTGTTTTCTAATTCAGGAATGGCAAGTCAGAAAAAAGGTTGCCATATTTAGCAAATAAATTTGAATTTTAGATAAACAACAAATAGCTTCTTAGTATATCTATGTCCCAAATATGATGAGATGAAAAGCTAACATATATATATATATATATGTTTGCTTTTTTTAAATATATATATGGATTGGAGAGACACTAAAATTGTTTTCAACTCAAAACAATCATATATATTACATAATTTATATTATATTATAACGATAGACGATAGATTATTTGAAATTCTAATTGCAGGTGTCCTGCATTCTATGTGACAACCCTATTTAGAAGTCAAGGTTTCATCATCGAACTTTCTCTCACTGCCCTCTCCACATCAACCTATCACCACGGCTTGGCCTGCTATGTGGTGGACTAAGCCATCAGGACTTTTCACCTAGTCCAGTGTTTTCTTCACTGTTCTCTACCTCTCTCTGCTCCCTTGAGTGTTTCCTCCAATCTGCACCTAGCATTATATATTCAAAATGAGTATCTATGATACCATACCACTCTTCAAATTGCTTTGAAATTCACTTTTAGGATAAAGATAAAAAATTGTCTCGGCTAACAAAGGACGTCAGGATCTGGCCTCTCCTGAGTACCTGCATCTCACATGTGCTCTAGCCGCACTGGTCTTTTCAGATACAAACAAACCAGGACATTCCCGGTAAAGACCTTTAACGTGCATTTTCCATGGTCTGGAACACCCATGTCTGTTTTCTCACCTAGTTAACGTCTACTATGAGACCTTACATCTCAGTTTAAGCATCACCTCTAACAGCAGCCTTCCCAAGGTCAAAGCTTAGGACATAATATGCTTAGGTCTCACAATATGCTTATTTCTAATCCTCATCACATATTTAATTTCACATTAAGTTGTGTGATTATTTGAATCTTAGTTTGCCCACAAGAATTGACACCATAATGGAAATGATCATGTTGGTTTTTCCTCACATTTGTACTCCCAAAATTAAGGCTGATGTGGGATATAAAGTTACTAATGAATAATATCATTTGATTGACTAATGTCCAATAGACAGTTGGAAAAAGGAATTAACATTGGAAAGGTGAGCTAGGAAGAGATTTTAAATAGTTTATTCTATAAAAGTATATGAGATTTATGTTAGAAATAGTAGGGAAAAAAGAGAGAGAGAGGAAGAGGAGCGGAAAAGGTAGAAAATTAATTAAGAAGATACTTTATATTCAGGCAATTGGTTAAGGACTATAAAGGGAAAATGTAGTTGTCAGAGTAAGGAAATAAAAGTTTCAAGTAGGGTTTGATCAACATTGAAGAATACCACAGAAAGGAAAAAGAATGAGGACTAGTATTAATACATCAATTAAGAGGTTATTTGTGGTTTTGGACAAATAAATTCTTTTAAATGATGAGATAAAAAGCCAACAGCAAAATAGTAAGAACTAGATGTCAATCTAAGCAATGAGGGTCAGCTCCTATATTGCAGGATATGTCCCTGAAACTTTGTCTTGCTGAAAGTGCTTTCACCTAGAGGTCGAAAACAAGACAGTTAAATCTATGTACAAACTGCAGACATCATTCTCTGTAATAATATTAAGTCTAAAAATGAAAACCTTGTAATTCTGAGAGTTCCCAAACCCAAAGCAAAAAAAAAAAATGCAATAGTTATTTAGTTTACCCGGAGTGTGAAGATTCACATTCAGGCGTTTTTCTGTAGAAAAGTACAATTTGCCAGCTGTCACGATGTAACAAAGGCACAAGCCCACTCTTCTTCCACCCAGCTAAACCCATTTTTTTTCATGAAATGTTCAACTGTTCCACAATTATAGCAAAAGGTGCTGGACAAATGAGACTTTCAGTAAAATGAACCCAAACCTTATTGCCAGGTAATGAGAAAGATCAGGATAAATGTTTTTGATCATATAGAAAACATAGTTAATAAAGGAAAAAACTTACAAAACCCTCATCGTTTATATGACCTGGTGTGTGTGCTCCATAGATCCTCATATCAAACTAAATGTGGACAGTTTGTGTACCATTCATCTGACTATGCCTCTCGAGTTTTTGAAGAGCCTTGCTGCCTATCCGTTTCTTTCACTATTTTTTGATGAACTATTATTTTCCTCTTGCTGTTTCACTGGATGCAACATGTAACATGAGTTGAATAGATTAAAACTGGGAGGAAGAAAACAAAAATAAAAACAAAAAACGTTAAGTGATCGTATATCAGATACAGTGCTATCTTGAGATACCTTTCTTCTCCTACTTCTTAGGACAATTTCTTTGAAGCAGGTCCATTGTGTACCTTAATGTTTCCAACTGCTATTTAATGTGTCACAAGTGAAGTGTCTTAAGTGCAAGGGCACTGTAGAAGGCAGCCTGCTTCTCTTCCAAAGGGATCCATCACTTGCTAAAGCCAAATGCCTTTCAATGCCAAGAATGGAAAGGCTGTGGACACTATTGAAAAAGTGTTCACTTTGGAATAGCTTCTCAAACCTTCCTCAAAGTGAACCAGAAATGAAAATTCAGCACTAAACCATTTTTTATCCCTTTACATATTGTTACGTGAATGAAGAATTATTGCAGAGAAAAGCATCTTTACTTTTACTGCTACTGCTATATGCCTTCCGTGAGCAAATATATCTTTCATTATACTACTGTAAATTGGTGTTTTAAGATGTGCTTTTTAAAAAAAACCATATTATGCCTTGAAAGTACATAATAACCATGTTAAATAACTTTATTTTTCCAAGAAATGGTGCATTTTGTAAGTGTTATCTACTGTAATCATTTCGTATTTAGCATGAATTGAACAGGCACTCTCCTTCAGATGAACTTTCTGGTGACAAACTTTGAAATTGACAGATTAAAGCTGATTTGGGATTGTCAAAATACCGTATAGCTATCTGCACAGAATATGCATAAAATTTTACAGATGGTGGGCTACTGGTTTACATGGTAGCTATGTTAGTATATCCACTGCCAGTTAAATTAATAGTGTCACAATCTATCTTCTGTGGCAGGTGTAAATGACTTTAGCACATCAATAACTGGTTTACAATGCTGTTCTTCAGTACTTAAGGTTTGCAATTGATTTTTTGTTTTGTGCAAAACAGCACACATGTAATCCCCATATTTTGTTGCAGGATATTTTAAAATAAACCAAACATGTAAAGATTTGAGAGCAATCTACTAAAAATAGCAGACCTAGTCAATTATCAAATTACCTGCTAATTATTCCAAATGACAATAGGGATATACCAAGTTAATAACTTTCATCTTACATGGATTGGCATTGAAAGTGAATTTTCAAGAAGATCCTGATATGTAAATAAAGCCATGTAAAAATATTCCTAAAATAGCTGCTATTATAATGTGGACAGTTCATTGATTTGGAAGGTATGCTTTGATGAATATGAAATTAACTGAACAATTTCTCATGGCTGAACTTTAGTAAAGACTACTGATTTCATTATCACCATCAACATTGCCATTATTATTCATAATTATACCTTAAATGTATATAGCACTTTACAATCCAAAAAGTATTTTTACACATAAAGTAATCTCTCTCTCATTTTAGTTTCTATTATGTGAATTTCAAATATATGCAAATTTATTTCTACATATTTTTTGCAACTACTAGAAAATCAGTTCCACTCACTTCTATTGAAGATTATTTTGAAAATGGAAACTGGGTGTTGGGAACCCAAATGGAAGTTAAAGTGGGTTGTCTAGAAATAGAGAGTCTTACAATAGAATCTTTGAAAGGATAAAGAAAGGAAAGGAAAAGAGATTCAAATCAGAAAACTATATTCGAATGAGAAAAGAAATAGATTGATGGCAAGTGCTTTGACAAGAAGTTATTTGGGTGAGATTGCTAAAAATATGTAACCCCGGCTACAAAGGAAGCAGTTTGTGAAATATCTACTCAGTGATATTGAGGAGGTCATATAAGCTGTAAAAGTTCTGTAGCTTAAAGATCCAAGTTACTCTGTGTCTTATGGTCCACTTTCAGAAGTGGGAGTTGTGAATCAACAAACTGAAGCATAAAATCATAAAAAAAAAAAAATGTCAAGTATTTCGGTGGAAGGCATGAATGCAGTCGAGATTTTTTTTTTAAAGCTACTTGGTATGTTCATTATGAGAAAAACAAAAAACTAATATATAAGCATCTCCTTTAAACTGCAGAGAAAAAAGAGCCTGAAAAGTTTATACCAAGTACAAGAAGAAAAGTGAAAATGGTAAATAGTACCCATTATTACAACTTTAAATTGTGTAAGAGGCCATTGATATTTTTATGTTGATATCTTAATCTCATACGTTGTATTATTTTTGTTTCTGTAGTTAATTTAAACTACTGAGAAGACTTAGTTAACTTAAAATTCACAACTATCTTTTCAGTATAAATTTAGTTTCTTGTATTTTTCCTTATGGTGTTCAAATGGTAAACGAAAAGAAAGTACAATAAAAGTAATAAATAAAACTAGGACTCCTATGTTTAAATTTGATCCCGAATAGGTAGGAATTCTTATATTCTGAACAACAGTGCCATAGTAGAGTCTCACATGAGTGTCACCAGCTGAATCAAACCTTTAGATATTCACAACCTTGTGTAGTATTTTCCCACACTGACTCTGGGTTTGGTCATGTGACTTGCTTTGGCCAATGGGACTTCAGTAAGCATGAAGTAAGCGAAGCTGGTTAAAACATTCCACTGGCAGGCATGGCGGCTCATACCTATAATCTCCGCACTCTGAGAGACCAAGGCAGGAGGATTGTTTGAACCCAGGAGTTTGAGATCAGCCTAGGCAACAAATAGCAAGACTCTGTCTCTATTAATATATATATTAATAGATATTAAAGTATATGTATGTATATAAGCATCTGCACACTGAAGGTTTGATCCTGACAACATTTGTTCTTGGGAGCAGGTGTAGTGGTTCATACTTATAAACCCAGTACTTTAGGAGGCTATGGCAGGAGAATCGCTTGAGTCTAGAAGTTTGAGACCACGTTGGACAACATAGAAAAAACATGTCTCCACAATTAAAAAAAAAATTAGTGGATGTGGTGGTGCACACCTATAGTCCTAGCTCCTCAAGAGACTGAAATGAGAGGATCTCTTGAGCCCAGAATTTGAGGCTGGACTGAAGTATCATTGTGTCATTGCCCTTGAGCATGGGCAAAATAGCCAGACCCTATCTCTTAAAAAAAAAAAATAATTGTTCTGGGAAATTTGGAAACTTTGAAACACCAAATTGCCATGCTTTGAGATAGCCCAAGCTGGATACATGGAGTAGCTACATGGAGGAGAATTTAAAAATGAAGTCAACATTAATAGCCAATGGTCCACCCATTCAAGATGTCCCAGCCATGCCTCAGTCTTCATGTGATCCCAATTAAAGATCTTCACATTGCAAAACAGTTGTGAGCAAATAAAATACTGTTTGTTTTAAGTCATTAAGTTTGTTAAGCAGCCATAGAGACTTTTTTAACGTGCTTGGTGAGTTTGAAATGTAGATAATAATCTAATAAAATATCAGTAATTATAGAGGCTGAATATCTACAAAAATCCGAAAATGACCTCCAATTATACAACATCACTTTTCAATTTTATTTGCACTTACCAAATCATAGTTTTAGTTTAACTTAAAAGCAATAAAAAATATACGTTGGGGGAAGCCCCTTTGGGTCCCCTTCTACTGTGGGACGTCTTTGTCCTCTCAATAAATCCTGCTTTCTTACTTAAAAAAAAAAAATTAAATACCTTGGCTATTGCAATTGGCATAAATATTATGCATTCTTTGATTTTTTTATTTATAGAAAAAAATGCATTTTAATAATTCTAATGCTTGCATGTCCTAATTCTTGTCAAGAACATCCAAAAGGAAGCATAAAAAGTTTAAATTTTGTGCGAAGAACATTTTTTTTAAGAATTATATTTCATAGCAATATCATTAAAGTTTCAGACACAAAAATGTTGTTTTCCACTTGTAGAACAAATATTTATTCAAGCCAGGCTCGGTGGCTCAGCCTGTAATCCCGCGCCTTTGCGAGGCTGAGGTGAGTGGATTGCCTGAGCCCGCGGGTTCGAGACCCACCTGGGTAGCGAGACTTCATCTCTACAATAAATCAAAAAATCAGCCGGGCATGGTAGCGCGTGCCCGTAATTCCGGCTACTCGGAAGGCTGAGGTGGAAGAATCACTGGAGCCCAGCACGCGAGGCTGCGGTGGCCGGGAGCGGCCGCTGCACTCCAGTCTGGGCGACCGAGTGAGACTCCAACTCAAGGAAAAAAAAAAATAATATATAATTATATATATATATATATATATATATATATATATATACATGTATATATATATATATATATATATATTATTCAATATTATTCATAGTTACTGATTAAATTTTGGGTGACTATGTTGTCAAAGCTGTACTAGCCTCATATATGATTCAAGTATAAATATTCCTAAATTATTATTAAAAATAACGTCATTGTATTTGATCAGATATATTGCTATATAAATTGTAAAATTCGTGTTAAATTATTTTATGAGGAATTTGATTATAAATCATTATAATGCAGCTAATATATTTTGACATGCAGATATAAAGAAAAACATAAGCCATCGATTGTCCTCACTACAGATATTTTCCATACATTGTGCTGCAGAGAGAAAAAATGGGGTGGAGTATATTTCTAAAAAATTGTTTAAGATGGAGAAATATCAGTGAAGGCCTGAGACTCAAAGAAAATCTGCAGGATTTGCTGATGCTTTACAATTTCCTGAACCTATGAAAATGATGTGAAATTTAATTGTAGATATAATAAAGAGTGCATTTTTCATACACCTTCCCTCCTGCCCCTCAAAAAACTTGGGAATTTGTCATCCTTATTTCTCATTCGTTTACATTTGTTTTATGTTATTTATAATGCTATGGGAAAAGCTGTGACTTTTGACAGTTGAAAATGAACCAAAAGAGAGAGAGGCAGGGAGAGAGAGAAGAGGCTGCTGAATTTAGAAATATGAATTTAATCCAACATAAACAGAAGTAACATTCAAATTCACATAATTTTACAGTAAAATTTTGCACACTGGAGGTGCTACCTATCAGTGAACATCTACATTTATCAGGCCATATCTTGTCACAGGTAAAAGGAATAGTAATCGGTAATCTCATTAACTGAGATGAAAATCAATTAAGTCATGCAGATTTTTAAAAAACTAAAGAAAATGCTAACTTACAGTTAAAAGAGGTTTTGGACATTACCAACACTTTACAACAGTTAATTTTGCCAGAATCGCAGATTCAGTGATATCATGAATAAGCCATTAATACGACATAAGTATCACATGCATATGAGGAAAACACAGTAAGTGACAATATGTCTGTGCAATCACATTGTTCTCCTTCAACATCACTACCCACCACCCCGCAGAATCAATAATCATCATTAAAACTGAAGAACTGATAAGGTCAATTCATCCTAACCAATCTATATGATCTGGCAAATTTCTATATCATATACTTAAATGACTGTTCCCAATTTACTTGGTTTAATTTTTAATCTGTGATGATCTATTACATATAAATATAAATCTAATGGGTTAATGTTCGCTGTATATTAAAGTTCTGAATTATCAAATGAGTATGTTCAAGTGAACTTGATTTTTTTAAAGAACATTCACAGCACATAGTTTTTTTCTAAATAATTAAAAGTAATCAAAAATGTCTGACAGCTTTTTTGCTCATCAAATTTTCGAACAAAAATCAGTGTCAGATAAGACTTTTACATAATGAGTTCTATATCTTTAAGGTTTTGCTGTCAATCAAAACACATTCTAACATAAAGTTCCTTTTTTGTTATTGTTTTTGTACATGAGCCTGTGAAAAATTGAATGCATCTATAAATATAAATATCAACATAAATAAATACATATACATATATGTAAATATACAAAGTAACTGGATTTGGATGTTTTTAGGTTAGTCATTGGGGAATACTAGACATCTCATATCTCATTGTTGGTGCACTAAGGGTAATGATAGAGTGTTAAAGAGAATGTGAGTGAGAGCAAAGGAGAGAGAGAGAGAGCCAAAAAGATAATCCGAGGAGAAAACAGCAAGGTCTAGCATGATGTGTTAATTCAAAATTTGAGGGTGGGGGAGTCATCCAGTAAAGGCATGGAAATATTGTGAAAGTAGTGAAACATTGCCTCTGGGGTAAGAGAGGAAGAGAAATAGCTATAAAAGTTTAAAGGGCACTAGAAATTTACCCAGATGCCAAAGGGAATCTGTAGAAGAATTTATTGGATTCACTGCATAAGAAATTCAAAGTTCAAATATGGTATCTCTGGGCTTATTGACTGATGTGCTAAATGCATAGGAGATGCCTTTTCTGTTTTCTCTATAGACAAACAAATGTATCATATATTCAACAACAAACACAAATTCACATATCCTTACATAAAACAGAATGATGTATTTATGACAGATTCAGATACAGAACTATTTTAATTTGAACTCATTATATAAAATATAATTCCTACAGAATTTGTGGTGGATGACTTACTAACACTATTTACCTCAATTGTAGAACTTACAACATAATGCTTGTCACAGCGAAAATTGCACCAAAGTTAAACAGACAAGGCAGACTTTATTCAAGACTATTGCAATAGAGGAGAGAGACCAGAACTCATTCTGAGCTCAACTCCACTGCAAGAAAGAACTGAAGAGTTTTTCAGAGCTAGAAAGGCAAGGGGAGGGAGGAGGGGGATTATAAGCTACCTGTGTGTACTAACTGGCCTTGTCCCAAGGAAAAGGAAACTTTCTCACATATTCATGAAGGAGATCATTTTACAACATTTTACAACTTGGAACAACTTAAATTAGGCTCCTACTCTACCTACCAGAAAGATTGGAAAGATAGGATGCTATATTCCTTCATGAGTACATTTCGAAGGGATCCTTCCCAAGTCACTGAGAAAGACTGTTCTGAGATTTACACCTCAAATGGGCAGAGAAATAATTTATACTGACAAGTTTTCTTAAGCAAATGTTTTAAGCAAAGGGAGAGCAGGGGCTAAGTCAGGAAGAAGGCAATCTAAAATGCTGCTATGCCATCTTGGTCAATCCACAGAAACATTATTTTTTTCATTTTTAAGTGATAGTTTGATATGCATTTCTCTTACCTGTTACTTTTCATTCCATATTGATTCTCACATTAATTATTGATACTGGAATGTATAATTTTAAAAATTATAAGTGAAATTACAATCTCATCTCAGAATATAATTTCTGGGTCTATTCATATCTTATATGAATCTATCATCCTGAGAGGATTTTAATGGTATAATCATATTTTACTGAAGTTTTACAAAAAAAAAAAGGTAAAAATCAAACCAACAAACCTTGGTTTCCAAACACTCAAAGAGGTGTAATATGTGTATTTTAGTATATTATAGGTATCTCTAAAGTACCACCAATGTACTTGAAAAAATAATTTAAGTTTGAGTATATTATCATATAATAAGTTGACAGTAAATTGTTTTAAAAAACAAAATATTAAAAAAGTAGAAAAAAATCACTTCTTTCCATTTTAAAATTTCTATTTAGGTATAATATGATTTCTGTATTATGAAAAGAGAAATATCCCACGAAATAATTTTTAAACTCAAGTTTATATTAAAAGAAAGTTGAAACCTTGTGGTTATAAAAATTACTGTCAATTATAAAATACACTATGCTACCTGTTAGTCAGTTTCAAGTTCTTTAAATAGCTTTGTTTTTCTCCTGGCTATTTATATCCAAGAGCGTAAGGTAGCATAAAGGGTCAAGAATACCTGGAATATCAGAACAGAATGTGGTAATGGGGCCAGGAGCGTCTCAGTCTATAAAATGCTCTCTTCCACCAACTATTCCTATACACCTTTCTAAAATATTCTTCTTTTGGGTCTCTTTCAAAATTATGACATATAATGAGAGATGTTACTAAAGTTGTGCTATGCATATAAATTTTGTAGAGACATGACAGGGAGTCGAGATGGTGAAACAGTATGCTAAAATAGTACCTGGCACAGAGTAGGCCTTCAATAATTGCTTGCTAAGTAGATAAATAGCCTCATTTGACAAATTTTGAAGAAAATTAATAAAAGTAAAAATTGCTAATCGCATTTCTATTTAATCAATACTTTTGAGCATCTAGTAAGGTCCTGTCATTCTTATGCATGATACAAAATGTCTCAAATTATCACAGAAAATTTAACTTGAGGAAACTAAATCAGTCGCCAGATTATTACTTAAGAAAGCTGGAGTGTCCCCTCCCCACCATATAAAATTGGATGAATTGAAAGAGATCCATTTTTCTTGGGAGATAAAGGGAGTCAGATTCTACTGGAAACTGCTGACGCCACCTGTTCTGAGTGACATAAAGTTCTCAGCTTATATAGCAGCCTATTTTTATAAGCTGGCTTCAAAATTAGTAAAATATGTACTCTCTGCTGAAATTGTGTTGAGTTTTTTCAAAGAGTAGGGTCAAAGTCACATTGGTGAAAAGAATGAACCTTCTTCATGAGCCTTCTTCATGAGATTGAACTGTGTTGAATGCTCTCTTATGGTAAGTGTTCTTGCTTTTAAGCAATTTTTACAGAAAGTTACCAGGGTTGCTATGGACTGCTCACTCTGTCTCTTACCCCTGACAGAATATAAGTTCATAAAAAAAAGGGGGGAAAAGCCTGTGACTGAAGTCCAGGAGAGCAGCAAGCATAAGAAATGCAGGCAGATTCTTGATGCAGTAAAATATTGGCAAATCGAATACTGGAGGTTAGAGAGGATCTTGGAGGAGAAGGATATATGTGTGTGTGTATGTGTGTTTGTGTGTATATGAACACTTGTGGCATATGGAGAGGGAGGGTAGGGACATCTCAGATGAATATCAGGAAGGCCTAAGGCTATGGGTCCTACACTCCTTTTTGGTACAAGGTAATAAATTAGTTCATGAGACAAATCTTGGCGTCCTATCTTTTTCCTTTTTTTTCTTTTGGTCACTCTGCCATATACATCTCTTATGATTTTGTCTGAATTCAGTTTGGAGAAACTGATAGCTGAAAAACAGAAGGTACTCACTTCCTGACCACTTTAAGTAGTGCCCCTTCCCCAGTATGATCCCCAGTAGAAGCCTGATATTGAACAAATAAAAAGCAATCTTCGCATCTGTCAGAAGTATCTTCTAGAAAGCCAAAGAACAAAGGAAATCCTGTGCTACAACCATGGAAAAGAAATGAAGAAAGAGTTAGCAAGGAGACGTAAGCAGATAGTACTCTAGTAACAAGAGGCCAACCAGCCCTGGTGACATTTTACACTTTTTTTCCCCCTTTTGTTCTCTATTGTTTCTACATATCAGTTTTTCCCCATCCTCTCACACAGTAGTAGCATAATCCCTAGTCACTGCTAGCTGTTCACATGATTTAGACAATAGATAAAAAATGAATCATCCATAGTTCTGGTCTTCCTGGTGGTAACTTCTATTTCCCAAAGAGCTTGTTAACACAAAAGGATTGAGTTGCCAATTGGAGGGAAATGTGAACAAGACATATATGTTCTTCCTCCTCCTATTCCTTGTTTCCTACCCCACCACCTATCTCAGATGATAAGGAAGTAAGCCAGCAGGGATTTAGCATGATTTTTAGCAGTTCCTTCTGCTACAGCTACACTTCTTTCTGTACCCAAATATTTCACCACAAGGAATATGAAATTTCTGTAAGGAAATTATGTGGATGAAGAGAATATCTTGCAGTTATTCAAAATGGTGTGATATAAAAGATAACACAAGACCATACTGGAATATAATGTAACATAACATAATATAGTATAGTGAATGTTTGAAGTAAAATTAAAATATCAGAAAATAAACAAATATGTGCTTTCAGTAGTTCAGAGTGTAGGGGCTGTGCTATAAAAGTTCTTCTCTGAATCAAGTGAACTATAATCGTGTAAGGGAAAGCACTTTGGAAATCATTAAGTATTATTACTAACTTTACCATTATCTCTTCTAATCTCACCAAAGTTATAACTTTATTCTTTATTTTCACTTTGTTTCCATGAACAGTTCTTCTTTGATCACCTAACTATGCCATACTAACTCCTCTTAATTATTTATCCTCAGCCTGGGAGATGCCTGAAGTTCAAGAAGCAGCTGCACACTGAAACCAGTTGAGAAATTCGACATATTAAAAACATTTGTAAGAATTAGATTTATTTCAGTCTTCTATCAGTCATTATATATTGTCTATTTTTTCTAGAAATCTTTATGGAACTTTATCATGAAGTCATTAAACAGTTTAAAATTACAGACACACCTCATTTTATTGATCTTTACTTTGTTGTGTTTTTCAGGTATTGAGGCTTTTTGCAAATTGAAAGTTTGTGGCACCATACATCAAGAATGCTATGGGCACCATTTTTCCAACAGCATGTGCTCACTTTGTGCCTCTGTGTTACATTTTGGTTGTTCTCGCATGATTTCAATTTTTGTCATTATTGTTATATCTTATATGGTGATCTATGATCAGTGCTCTTTGATGTTACTATCGCAATTGTTCTGGGGCCCCATAAACAACACTCATATGAGACAGTAAACTTAATCCATAAATATTGAGCATATTCTCTACAGACCAACTTTTTCCCCATCTCTTTCCCTCTCCTCAGGCCTGCTTATTTCTGGAGACACAAGAGTAGTTAAATTAGGCCAATTACTAACCCTACACTGGCCTCCAAGTGTTCAACTAAAAGAAACAGTCACATGTCTCTGACTTGAAATCAAAAGGTAGAAATCATTACACTTAGTGAGAAAGGAATGTCAAAAACCAACACGGGTTAAAAGCTAGGTCTCTTGCAACAAGAGTTGTGAATACAATGGAAAAGTTCTGAAATGAAATTAAAAGTGCTATTCCAGTGAGCATACAAATGATAAGAAAGCAAAACAGCCTTACTGTTAATGTGGAGAAAGTTTGAGTTGTCTGAATAGAAGATCAAACCAGCCCAACCTTCCCTTAAGCCAAAGTCCAACCCAGAGAAAGGCCCTAACTCTTAGCAATTCTGTGAAGCCTGAGAGAGGTGAGGAAGCTGCGGAAAAGTCAGTAGTTAGCAGGTGTTAGTTCATGAGGTTTAAGAAAAGAAATTCTTCCATAACATAAAAGTACAAGGTGAAGCAGAAAGTGCTGATGTGGAAGCCGCCACAAATTAACAAGATGATCTACTCAAGCTTACTGATGAAGGTGGCTGCTACCCTAAACAACAGATTTTCAACGTAGATGAAATAACCTTCAATTGGAAGAAGATGTAATCTAGGATTTTCATAGCTAGAGAGGAGAAGTCAATGCCTGGCTTCAAAACTTCAAAGAGACTGATTCTGTTGTTAGGGGCTAATGCAGCTGTAGACTTTAAGTTGAAGCCAATGATTATTTAACATTCAGGAAATCCTAGGATCTTTAAGAATTATTCTAAATCTACTCTGCCTGTTCTCTATAAATGAAATGAAATAGCAAAACCTGAATGATAGCACATCTCTTTACAGCATAGTTTACTAAATATTTTAAGCCAGCTGTTAAGATCTACTGCTCAGAAAAAAAAAACATATCCCTTTCAAAATATTACTGCTCATTGACAAGAGCTCTGATGAATCGTTTTTATGCTTGTTAACACAACATCTTTTCTGCAGTTCATGGATCAAGGAGTAACTTTGACTTTCAAGTCTTATTATACAGGAAACACATTTCATAAAGTTAGAGCTTCCCTAGATAGTAATTCCTCAACGGATCTGGGCAAAGTAAATTGAAAACCTTCTGAAAAGGATTCACCACTTTGGATACATAAAAATATTGCGAGTAATGAGAAGTCAAAGTATCAACATGAACAGGAGTTTGGAAGAAGTTGATTCTAGTTCTCGTGGGTGCTTTTGAGAAGTTCAAGCCTTCAAAGAAGGAAGGAATTGCAGATGTGGTAGAAAATAGCAAGGGAACTAGAATCAGAAATGGAATCTCAAGATGTGACTGAATTGCTAAACTCATGATTAAATTGAATGCATGAGGAGTTTCTTCTATGGATGAGTAAAGAAAGTGGTTTCTTGAGATGGAATCTACTTCTGGAGAAGATGATATAAACATTGTTGACAACCAGAAATGATTCAGAATATTACATGAACTTAGTTGATAAAGCAATAGCAGGGTTTGAGAGAATTGACTCCAATTTTGAAAGAAATTCTACTGTGTGTAAAATGCTATCAAACAGCATCACATGCTACAGAGAAATCTTTTGTGAAAGGAAGAGTCAATCGATGCAGCAGATTTCATTGTCTTACTTTAAGGAATTGCCACAACTAACCAACCTTCGGCAACCACCACCCTGATTATTCAGCATCCATCAACATCCAGTCAAGACCCTCCACTAGTGAAAAGATTACAACTTGCTGAAAGCTCAGATGATTGTAAGCTTTTTTTTTAAACATGAGTATTTTTCCTAAGAGATACAGTTTTGGGGGTTTTTGTTTTTGTTTTTGCATTATGCTATTGCACACTTAATAGACTGTAATATAGCACAAACATGGCTTTTCTATACCTTGGGAAAACAAAAAATTTGTGTGACTTGCTTTATTGTGATATTTGCTTCACTGCAGTGTTCTAGAACTGAAATATTTGAGGTATGCCTGTATAAAAATATGTCACATTTTACAATTGATTTTGAATTTTGTAACTCAGAGACAGCTTTACATTAAGAATTTTGAAGATATATTGAGACATTTTATTAAAGAATTTTTAAAGAAATTACAGAAGAAATTCCATAAATGACAGACATGTATAATGAATGACTGCAGATTATTAGAACAGAGCACAACTTATGAGAACATAGATGCATATACGGTTCTGAAATAATTATGAACATCTATCTGTAGACAAGGTATTTTTAGAATGCCAGTGCCCTTTTGTCTTTATAAATAGACAGCATGTACCAGTCATTATAGTAGAAAAAATAAACTCACTTGGTGCTCATAATCTTCTCTGAGCTTTACATGTATTAAAGAGTTTAGTTGTTACAACCATCCTAGAAGGTCAGTACTTCTCTTCTTCTGGTTTTGCATATGTAGAAACATAGGCTCTGAAAGATTAATTTTAAATGTTCAAGTTTCCATGAAGAGCAAGTGAAGAGAAGGATTTTCTAACCTAGACAGTGTGGCTCCAGAACCTATGCTCTTAAGAACTATAATATTTGGCTGGGCTCATGGCTCAAACCTGTCATCCCAGCAATTTGGGAGGCCAAGGTGAGGGGATTGCCTGAGCCCATGGGCTCAAGAACAGCCTGGGCAACTTGGCGAGACCTCATCTCTACAATAAACAAAAAATTAGCAGGATGTGGTAGCACACACTTGTAATTCCAGCTACTTAGAAGGCTAAGGTGGAAGGATCGCCTGAGCCAGCAGGTTGACACTGGGGTGACTATGAGTGTGCCACTGGTCTCCAGCCTGGACAACGGAGTGAAACTCCAACTCAAAAAAAACAAAAAATAGAGCTACAATATTTCATCTCTCGGATTTCATGGACACAGACTGTATGATAAGAGGAACATGCCTACATGGCGGTAAAAGAAAAGAGATTTCGCTAGATAATGCATTACAACACAGGGTATGGTAACAAAGTATTGGAAGCAAAGGATGCTAAAAAAGGTTAAGTTAAAATGGCAAATAGATGTACATTTTTCAGATAACAGTTTGTAGCTGATCTGAAGAATAATTCAAGAGTATGTTGTAGTCAAGCTCGAATGTTTTGCAAATAGTTCAGACTATTGCATAGAGGAGTATTTTGAAAGGCAAATTATATATTGGTGAAAATTGACTAGAACTGTAATTCATTCCTTGGTTATGGAATATAATTCTATAAAAGGGAGTTTGACTAAATCATCTGTGAGACCATTTTCAAATCTGACATTTTATACTCTTATGGTAAAGAAAAAGAAAAGAACACTTGCAATGAAGTCACTTAAATACATCTCTGCCCTTAAAACTGTATGCTCTGCTAGTCTTATTTCTAAGTGATTCTTTCATGATCATGGAAGTATATAAAATATTTGCCTTTTAAATTTAAGGGAAAAATGTAAATAATTCTATAAGGTTTTAAGAAAAATATAATTAATGAAAAAACATTTACCAAATATGTATTAGCAGTAAACATTGTGCCTGATGCTAGAAGCATTTAAAATGATTCTGAATTATGGTCCAGATGTTTTTAGGATTTTTAAATTTTGAATTGAGATATAAGACCAACACGCATGAAATAATAGCAAGCAACTCTTTAAATAATACTTAACAATTAGACCACCTTGACTTGCAAGAATCAATAAGAGCCAATTCAAAGTTACTCAGACAACATAGAAATGCATTACATATGTTAACAAAAGTCATGAGTTAAGGCAGCTCCAAGTGATGAATTAATAGAGGCTTGGGTTCCTTCCATTCATCAGATCTATCACTTCCATGTATGAGTCAGGACATGTCCGTACATTTGACAATGATAAAAGGGGTCTGAATATCAGTAGAGATGTATTGATGTCTATTTTCTGATTCCAATAGTTGCATTGTGGTTATGTAGGAGAATGTTCATGTCTTTTAGAAAATACATGTTAAAGTATTAGGGGTTGCTATGTTTGAAAGTTTGTGCTCCTCCCATTCCCAATTTCATATGTTGAAACCTAAGCCTTACAGTTATGGTATTACGAAGTGGGAGGAGCATGACAGCAGGGCAGCAGAATTCATAGCCAAAGTGAGCTGGAAGGTCTTAGAGCAGAGAGCTTAGACCAAGTGCTCAGTTTAGCCTGTGACGCTTATCATTAGAGTCAATGAAATGGCCAGCTCAGGTGATGCAGTTGTCTCTTCTCCACCTGCTTTCATAAGGTCTGGTTCAGTTTATGAACCTCTTAAAAGCATTAGTCTTCCAAGACCTGATAATGAAACTCTCTGGGACAAATTGGATCATTGTTACAGAATTGTAATTATGTCAACATTGCTATTGTATCAAAGACCAACTACCGGTCTCTTTCCCACTAAAACATGTGATAGTGATCAGAAGACCAGGATCCAGGACAGCTGTATTGTGCTGCCAGGGCCTGTGCTTTGACTCTTGCATATAGGTGCATTGATGATAACAGAGGAAGGACTCATGAGTTGGAGCTGTCAGCTATAAAATGTATGAGAGGAATTCTCTACTGCTATACGTGTCCGGCCGTTACAAGGTCCAGCATTTTAAGCAGGACCCATGCCCAACAACATGTCTTCAATCTGTCTTTAATGTGCATAGGAGATGAGTTACTCTCCTGTGAGAAATATGGGCATCTCCAGATAAATGCAGTGTCACCCTATCTCCTTTAGTTTATGAAAATGATTTCTTCAGGACTTCAGATTATCTACAACACTGATGCGATATGAGTGACACGTATGTCATGTGACATCATATTCAAACCATGGAGGCAGCCAAGGAGACCCAAGATTTACAAATTTATTCATGTATAGATGTTCACATTCTTTCAAGCATTTTTGCATGAATCATGCAAGTATTTGGTAAATATTTATTGAGTTTCTACAACGGACCAAACAGAAAGAATATAGCAATGAGAAAAGAGATTAAGACTCTAACATCATGAATTATGCTACTTATTATTATTGTGGTAAAAACAAAATGGGTTGTCTTTTCACTTTCTTGATAGTATCCTTTGAAACACAGTTTTATTTTATTTTGGTGAAGTTACAGTTATCTGATATTTTTGTTGTTGTTGATTGTGCTTTAGGTGTTATAAGGCTTTTTAAATTTCTTCCAATAAGATTTTGGAGTCTTTAATGTATGTCTTTCTTTTCAAAATTTCCTTCTGAATATTTTATTTTGTATGCTACTGTAAATGGATAAATTAATTTAATTTTTAGATAGCTCATTGCTAGTATTTAGAAATTCAATTGATTTTTGCATATCGATCTTATATTCTGCAACCTTACTGAACTCAGGTTTAAGTTTTAACAGCATTTATGAATTCCTTAGGTTTTCTATGAAGAATATAGTATTATTTGCAAATAGTGATAGTTTACTTGTTTTTTTCCAATATAGATGGCATTTACTGTTTTCCTTGCTCCATTTCACTGGCTAGATCCTCCAATGTTGAATATAAATGATGAGAGTAGACATCCTTGTCTTGTTCCTGACATTATGGGGAAACTTTAAATCTTTCATCATTAAATATGTTACATGTGGGTTTTTTATAGATACCCTTTATCAGGTTGAAAATGTTCCCTTCTATTCCTAATTTCTTTAGTGTTTTCATCATGAAAAAGGTGTTAGATTTTTTTTTTCACTTTTTTCTTTATCTGTTGAGATGATCATGTGGTTTTTGTTTTATTGATATGTAGTATTTCATTAACTGATTCTACTTTGAACAAAACTAAAATATCTGGAATAAATCTTGGTCATGGAAAAAAAAAGAGGTGAGACCTTTAAAAGATAATTGGGTCATGAGCACAAAACCCTCATGAATGGAATTAGGGCCTTTCTGAAAGATGTTTGAAGGAGTCTCCTTGCCCTTTTGCCCTGTAAGAACCCAGAAGGCCCCATGAATGAGGAGTGACCCTCACGAGACACTGAAACTGCTGGCACTGATTCTTGGACTTCCCAGTCTCCAAAATTCTGGACAATTAATTTCTGGGGTATACATTTCTCAGTCTAAGTCATTTTGTTATAGCAGCTCAAACAGATTAAGACATCGATTTGGTCATTTAGTCTCAAGTAGTCCAGAAATAAAATATTTTTTATACTATCCTTGCAATATTTCTATGTGTTTGAGATTACTTCAAAAATCAATGTTTAATACAAAAATATAAGCAGAAGTGTGTGCTTTCCTAATAAAGGAACAATATAACATAAAGCTTAAAACCAAAAGGCATATTTGCTATATTCATTCACTTAACTAATGTTAATTGAGCACCTAGTGGTTGTAAGCACTGTGCCCAGATCTGGGGACAACAGTTTGAACAGGAGAGACAGAGCCCTTACCCCCATAAATTGTTTTCCTGTAATATGTTACTAAACTGATAAAGTGATTTTTCACCATTGATGCCAATCTTATGAAAACCTGGACTTGGTTCAATAAACAAAGCATAGATAATATAGAATTTTTTAAGCTGTGTTAAGAATATGGATTTTATCCTGAAGGTAAAGGGAATTGAAGAATTTGATGTGAAGAAATGATTGTTTTAATCACTTTGGCTCCATCATGAGAAATGCTGGGGTAATTTAAATAAGTGATGGTGGTGGGCCAGACTCAGGAAGAGGGGAGGAGAAGAGAGACTCAAGAAACATGTAGAACTTCAGAAATGATCAGAAGCTATGAATGAGGGAAATGGCAGTTTCGGGTTTGAGCAACCTACTGAATTGTGATGCTCTTCTCTGTGACTGGAAGCACAGGGAGAAAAATAGTTTTTGTGTGTGGAGATGACAAATTGCATTCTGGATGGGGTCAGGTTTTTTTGGTCTATGAGGCATCTAAATACTGACACCCAAAAGGCTACTGGCTGCATAGAAGTCTAGAACTCTGAAGTATGAGTTGGGTTAAGCAAAGAGTGTTGCAAGTTTTTTTGGCATACACAGGACTTGATTTGTACTGAGGTTAGATACTGCACAAGAAAAGAAAATGTACTTGAATTGTTAAGAAAAATGGGCAAGATTATCAGTTTAGATTGTTGAGTCTGGACACAATTTCATAAACAGCAGTGGCTAAAGGTGGGAAGTATTATAGTAGAAAGAACCTAGCATTTGGAAAACAGGTTAAGAGATTGGTCAGTAAATGGGTACAATGATTTTTTTTGTTTTTAACTCAAAAATGAAATTATTTCTGGACATCTGTGTGTTCCACAAGCCATGCCACCACTTAGAGTTTCACAAACTGGAGTGTGCACAGGGACATGCAAGGAACAGAACCTCTGACAGGTCCAAGATACTCTCACCAGATGTGAATGTCCCTTGTTTGAACCAATGTGCATCGTGTATATTCTATGTTATGAGAGCTGGTGGGAGATTTTAATTATACGTCCCAACTCTGGGACTTTTCTGGAATGTTCAATCACAAGAGTGTACTATCAGAAGAGCCATAGGTTTATTGATCGATCATTCTCATATGCCTACAGTGGCTGCATAGACAGTTCCTAGGCAAGACGACCAGTTCATTTAAACAAAAAAAAGTCTGCAGTTTAACATATTCTGTACCACTGAGCAGCAAGCGGGGCAGAGAAGGAGTGTGGCATGCCAAGAGGAGACCCAAAGGCTGGCCTCTGGGGAGGCTTCTGATGTTAGACAAAGTTGGAGGCAAAGGATTTTGTTTTCTCTTTACTTTTAGAAAATGTCTGATTTATGATGTAGAAAGGATTTCTTTGTCATAAAACATTTTAAACAGAAATCAGTACACTTTTTTTTCTTACTCACGGCAATGTTCATCTGTGTATAACCCTATAGAAGTCACTTTTGACTTTAAAATTCAATGTTTTCTATTTAAAAGCAAGTAATATTACTTTGCACCTCTCACATAGATGCAGTGAGGTCTCATAAAATATTCCCAATACTGTAGGAATACATATTACTAAGAAATATAAGGTATATAAATTATCTTAACCAATAAACTTTTTTTCCAAATCAACATTTTCTTATGTACTTAATTTTAAATTAAACATGACTGCTATAAACTGAAAGGGCATGTCTAATATTTCTTTCACAAAACAATATTGGAAGAAATACAAAACCATCCTTCAGATTCTGTATTCAGTTTGGGAGCATATTCTATAAAAGAAATTGCATTCTACACTCCCAAAGAGAATGCCAGAAGAATGCGTAAAGCAGTCATGCTGATCCTACCTTTTATATCAACAACAAGAAGAAACCTTCATGCTTTCAACCACTCTTGAATACTGGGAAGCCTCTGGATTCTCAAATCTTCTTTCATCACCTCAGGGTGTGACATGATTATTCAGGAAAAATCAAATTGACTTTGTACCTTAGGAAAGATACAACTACAAAGAAAAGAACTGAAAAACTGTAAATTATAAGTTCTCTATCTGCAAGCCAAATAATTTGCCCTGGTCTCAGGAACCTTTCCCATGCTTCAGGATGAAGCATGGTTTCTGTGAGAAACAGGCCAAAGTTAAGTGACACCAGTTAGTAAGTGTTTCATTATACCTTACATTTACTTGTTCTTTTCATTTTATCAGACAGCTAAGAAACCACTCGAAAATTTATACTTACGTGTGTGTGTGAAAATGTATATATGTGTGTGTGTAAAAATTTATATATGTGTGTGCATGTGTGTGTGCATATATATCTTTCAAAATTATAAAGGTAAAATCTTTCAAAGTTATATCAGATGCCAGTGTCATTTTTATCCTGTGAGAAGTGAGAGAGTATCACAGGCTAAAAATGACTCTGGCATCTGATATAATTTTGAAAGATGTTTAAAACAATTAGTCATTGATTTAAATATTGTTAAATCCCTATTTCAAATCACAAATGTGAAAATGTGACCTGATCAAAACTGTGGGTCTTACAGTGGTCTGCATGGAAAGAATGCCTATTGGAAAACAATTGTTCTTATTTCACTCTCCAAGCATCACATATTCGAGTGTGTCAATAAAAGTCCATCAACCTTAGTAGGAGAAAAGATGCTCCTTCTCTGGAGAGCAGGTAAGGAAGCTCAATTAAAAAGTCTCCTCCCCATTACACTTGTTGATTCAAGTGTGAGGACTTGGATTTCGCAGTCACTTGCATCCATGACTAAGATTATGAAAAGAACACTATCCTCCTCCATTTTCGCTGTCACCCCCAAAGATTAAGTGACTTGCTTAAGAAAAATGCTAAGTTATAGCCTCAAATAATTTAATACTGCCCTCTAGAGGCTTCATAATAGCATTAAATTTGTTCTTTCTGGTGCAATTTTATTAAATTTTATTTCCCTAAATTTCAAAGCACAACTTTTTGAAAACCCACAGAAGTATAACTTGCTTTTTTGAAGTTACACCAGTTTAAATTTTATTTGGAAGTATCACATTGTGTTTTTAAAATTGAATAGAACTCAATAGATTAATATTTCCTCTAAAATTATTCTTGAAAAAAAACTACAAATCATTAGCTAAGTGGCAATGTGTATTTTAGAGTTCTCCAGTTACTATGGCTTTTCTGTGAAACCCTGAAAAACATGGAGGGAAATGGTCAATATAAACAGCTCCCCTGCCTCATCCCCCACAAATCTTAATTTAAATCAAAAATTTAGAACATGAGAAATGTTTCTTTCCCCCTAAAGTAAAGTAGCAAACTAAAAGCATTCTCTTCAAGGCATGACTAATAGGCAATTTGCTTAAAATATGAGTCAGTGAAGAAGAAAAATAAAAGACTGTTTTTAGAACTGAATACTTGGAAGACTTTTATGGATAGACAACTAGATTAAGCAAAGTAAATTTGGATTTACCATAACAACAGTTATGAAATACATTCAAAGAGAAAAGGCTATCCAAGTATTTGGGACAACTGTGAGAAAAAAGTCCAGGTAGCATGAACTTTAGATACTGAAGATATCAGCAGAAGCTTGAAAACTAAGAACCTTTGGAAAGCTTTGTCATAAAACATCTGGTCATTTGAAGACTAAAGGACTGATCATAAGATTCTTATTTTAAAGGAAAAGTTCCATATTTTCTGCTTAAGCCTGGAAGAAAAAAATTTGCTTTAAAGTTTTTAGTGTTAGGAAAAGGTATGTAGCGCCTATCTTTCCTATTATCACTTAGAAAACTCCTTGGAAATAAAATGCAGCTTTTATTTCTTCCTTTAAGGACAATTTTCTGAAGTGTTTGTATTGAAAATGTTGGCTGCTATTGATACAATGCAATAGGTTACTAAATCTATTGCATTATATACCAGTTTTCAAGAAAAGAAAATGCTTGGTGAAACAGATTACTTCTAAATTATCTGCAAAATAAATTACTTCCACTCATTTTTCCATCTTGTTGTTTGTAATCAATGATCCACCCCCATAACCTAGAAGCCTATAATTTTTGTTTACCAGGAAATGTTGTGCGCAAATTGAAGTAGAATTCAAAAACAAGTATTCAGAGTTAAATTTTGTCAAACTTAAACAATTTATGCTAGATGCAGAGGCATATTGAGAAAAGTTTGTCTACATTTGCAAATATATTCTTACTCACATAGAGGTCATATAGTCTACATAACTTACAATTAAAATCACACAAACACACACTCACACATACCCAAGTATACACACATACTTAATTTAAATGACTTTCCAAAAGGAGATAAATAACTTCTTCCCTAAAAGGAAGTAAATTACTGAAATAACTTTATAAGAATTTGGGAAAAAATTGCCTGAAGAAATAATTTGGATGCTGGTTTATGTATTTAATTTAATAGAACAATATCCAGTTACCACAATATACTCATTTTAAAATTTAATTAAAATTCAAAATTTCATGAGTTTTTTTTTTTTCTCTCTCCTTTCTGGATTACCTTAATAACTATTCAACTAGTATGAAAATTTCTAACAATACTGAAATAGACATAAATGTGAACTTATTGATGGAAGTTGGGATTAAACATAGCTGTTTCTTCTATCATTTAGTTGGCTTATTTATTTACATTTTTAGTGAAGTGGAATAAAACTTATAAATATATGTTTTAAAACCTGAGGAGCCAGAGAAGGTTTACAAATTCATTAAATTATATTTATATATAAGTAGGTTAATATCTAAGATAGAAGTTCGTCAAATTTTTTTTAACTGAATGATTTATGCTAATTCCCTAAAAGTATAATGAAAGAATGCACACAACTACTAGATGATGTTGCTGACAAACTGAATCGGAGTGTGGAAGACAGACATTTTCTTGTTGTTACAGATAAATTTTTCATTAAGAAAATAGAAGCATTATAAGTGTGTTTTTTGTAGGCACTCATGATTTCGTCTCATATATTCCTTTTCAAAATCCATGCATACTTAAGATCTTACTTTTGATTTATCACTCTGTGAATTATTAATAAATAAATGAACATATCAAATATATTAATTATATAATACTTTTAAAAGATGCTGAATTGGTATGATTTCTGTATTGTAAAATTTTGGAAAATATCTTTCTGTACCTTTGCTAATGGATGGCTAAATTTTACAGACTACAAATTACTGTGGCCAACAATTGAATTTTTAGAATATATAAACAGTAGAAAAAGTTTACAGCTGGTTTAAAGCAATAGAAAATTCTATCACTCTTTCACATTTAGAGAATTTGGTATAAAAGCAATAGATGTAGCACAGACTTGAAAGAATTTACAATTATTTATACATATAATTTTAACTTACTTTTTAGAGAAAATATGTATTATAGTGTATCTAATTTCTGTAATGTGTAGAATGCATTTATACTCATTCACCTCCCTCAAACTCACTGATTCTTTATTGTGTATACATACATAATATAGATAACACATATAAAGGAGTTTGTTTTAAAACAAATCTTTATCTTCATATATTTAGTCATAAGGTCTGAGTTGCAACCAAGGGATCTGTATTTTAGTTGGAGTCTCACTCTGTCGCCCAGACTGGAGTGCAGTGTCACGCTCACTGTCACCGCAGCCTCGACCTGAGGGCTCAGGCATTCCTTCTGCATCAGCCTTTCACGTAGCCGGAACTACAAGCGTGCACCACCATGCCTGGCTAATTTTTTGATTTATTGTGGAGACAAGGTCTCGCCAAGTTGCCCAGGCTGGTCTCGAACCCCTGGGCTCAGGCAATCCTCTCACCTCCACCTCCAAGTGCTGGGATTATAGGTTTGAGCCACTGCGCCCGGCCCTGTATTTTTTAAAAGAACTCAAGATAGTACTGGTGCAGAATTCTGAAGCCCACTTGAGATATATTGCATTTCCTTCTCTGAGTCACCTGAAGGCATAGACTCTTAATAAACCAAAATTTCCCAACGTGTCATTCATCCTGTAGTTAGACACTTTCTGTTACACTGACCACTATGGAATCCTTCTATCCTGTTCTCCAGATGCTGCCAATCAAAAATTCTTTTTTTTTCTTTCCTATCTGACTCTCCATATTTTTTTTCCTTTATTATAAATAAGTGCCAGCTTTTTTCGAATGACATTTTTTTTCCTGTTGGCTTTTCTCTATCTCTTTCTCTTCCCTTTCAGCCATTATTTTGTGTAGCTACTTGTGTTGCGTTTATAGAAAATCAATGTATTATTTTGATTCCCTTACGCAGCACAGAACACAAGTTCAAATTCTAGATCTTCCACTAACCACAAGAAAAGAGAGCACGTTTTCTCAACACTCTCAGCCTCAGAGTAGTTCAGCAAGTCAGATCAATATGTGTATGCTAAATGAAAATCTCCTTCCTAATTTCATCACAAATATGAATTTATAATAAAATTCATATTCATTATTGTGTGATAGCTAAAATGGGATTTGCTTTTCTGAAGACTATTGTAATAAGTACTGTTTGGCTTTTTTAAAATCTTAAATTTATAAGTCTAGAAAACTCTTCTTCATCAAGCCACTGATTTTCTCCTAATTTCAAAACTGTGCAGTCTGTAGCATTTGACTCATTCTTTCTTAGAATTATTTCTCTTGATTTCTGTGATGCCATTCTGTCCTACTTTTTCATTTTCAACATAAAATGTTTCTGTCAGTCTCTGTGTCCTCTTAATTTATCCCAGGTTTCTATTCTTGCTTTATGTTCTATGTTTTGTTTTTCTTGAATGTGATTTTTCTTTGTTTTTGCTTGTTGGTTTGTTTTTCCAATTGAGAAGCCACTCTTGCAGAGTAAAATATCTGCCCCAGATTTTTGCTTGACTTACAGTCTTATAAAAATAACCTACTGATCTTCCCCATATGTATGTGACCCAAGTCCTCTTCTATTAGCTATGAACTAAATTACTTTCCTCCTAAATCAGCTTTCCTTCAGAGTGTGCAGTGTCATAAATGGCCCTAATAACTGTTCAATGCAGGCACAGTCCTAGGCTCTTCCTTTTCATTTGTGTTTGCCAGAGTTCTTCAGGAAAACAGAACCATTGAGATGTATATAGAGAGAGAAAATTTTATCTTAAGGAATTGACGCATATGTATGGGGACTCTTGGGAAGTCCAAAATCTTCATGGTAGGCCAGCAGCAGGCTAAAGACCCAGGGAAGAATTGCATTTCAGGTAAAGGAGATGGCTGTGCTCTATTATTAACTAAGGTAATAATGTGAAATGCTTACAACAGAGTCTGGCATATGGCAAATACTCTATTACTATTAGCTGGTATCATTATTTTTAGTTGGCAAAAGTTATATGTATTTATGGTGTTTTGATATGTACATACATTCTGTTTTGATGTATATGCATAGTATACATTATGCTTGAGGTATATACATATATACATTATGTTTTGAGATATAATCTGGAAAGATAAAATCAAGCTAATTAACATATGAATCATCTCACATACTTATTTTTTGGTCATGAGAACACTTCATATCTACCCTCTTAGTAATTATTAATTATACAATATATCATTATTAACTCTGTCTAACATGAATGACAACAGATCTCTTGAATTTTTTTCCTTCTATCTAACTGGAATTTTGTATCCTTTGACCAAGATCTCCTCAGTCCTCTCTAGACCATCACTCTCCCTCTAAGCCACTGGTAACTGCCATTTTACTATCTGCTTCTAGACATTAAACCTTTATATACTTCACATGTGAGATCATGCAGTTATCTGTTTTTCTGTGCCTGGTTTATTTCACTTAACATAATACTCTCCAGGCTCATTCATGTTGTTGCAAATGACAGAATTTGCTTGTTTTTAAAAGACTAAACAGTACTCAACTAAGCATAGTACCTACATTTTCTTTATCTATTCATCCATTGCCGAATACAGATTAATTCCACATCTTAGCTATTGTGAATAGTGCTGCAAAGAACATGAGAGTGTATATATCTCTTCGACATACTGATTTCATATCATTTAGACATATAACCTGAAATGTGATCTGGATTATATGGTAGTTCTATTTTAAATTTTCTGAGGGACTTTTATACCGTTTTCCATAAAGGCTGGACTAATTTACATTCCCACTAACAATGCATATGTTTTTCCTTTTCTTCACATACTCACCAACACTTCTTTCTTTGTCTTTTTTTTTTTTTTTTTTGAGTTGGAGTCTCACTCTGTCACCCAAGTTGGCATGCTCACAGCCACCACAGCCCTGACCTGGAGGGCTCAGGTGATCCTTCCACCTAAGCCTCCCAAGTAGCTGGAACTACAAGCACACGCCACCATGCCCAGCTAATTTTTTGATTTCTTGTAGAGGTGAGGTCTCGCTAAGTTGCCTGAGTTGGTCTCGAACTCATAGGCTCAGGCAATCCTCTCACCTCAGGCTTCCAAAGTGCTGAGATTATAGGCATGAGCCACCACACCCAGTCATCTTTTGTCTTTTTAATAATAGTTATTCTAACAGGTGTCCGTTGGTATCTCATTGTGGTTTTGACTTGCATTTACTTGACAATTAGTGATGCTGAACATTTTTAAATCGACCCGTTGGTCATTTGTATAACTTTTTTTAAAAAATATCTACTAGCCGGGCTCGGTGGCTCAGCCTGTAATCCCGTGCCTTGGGAAGCTGAGGTGAGTGGATTGCCTGAGCCCGCGGGTTCGAGACCCGCCTGGGCAGCGAGATCTCATCTCCACAATAAACCAAAACATCAGCCGGGCATGGTAGCGCATGCCTATAATTCCGGCTACTCGGAAGGCTGAGGCAGAAGGATCACTGGAGCCCAGCAGGCGAGGCTGCGGTGGCCGGAAGCGGCCACTGCACTCTAGTCTGGGTGACCGAGTGAGACTCCAACTCAAAAAAATAAAAATAAAAATACTTAGCTTCTCTGCCTATTTTTAAAATCAAGTTATTTGAGTTGTTTGAGTGTTTTATATATTCCGAATATTAACCCCTTATCAAATGTATAGTTTACAAATATATTTTCCTATTTTGTAGGTTGTCTTTTCACCCTACTGTTTGTTTCCTTTCTGTGCAGAAACTTTTTAGTCTGATGTAATCCTAATTGTTTATTTTTAGCTGGTATTGTTATTAATAGCAATAATTGTGTTTATAGCACTCACATTAAACTATAATTACTCGCTGGTTTGTCTATTGTTCCAGGAAATACTTTAAACATTAATAATTTTTATCCATCCTTGTAACTGCCCAGATCCTACCACAGTGCCCAACACATAGTAGGTAATAAATACATATCAGTTAAAGAACTTGTCATTATTACAAATACATGAAATTTTATGCAAAACAAAAAATAATTCCTCTGTACAAAAAGTAAAATAGACCCAATACCAGAGATCTTACACTTCAAATAAGATTAGGTAAATTTTTCAATCTGATTTTGCCAGAAACTTCATAAAATTAAACTAGAATTTAAAGATATTTATGGAATTTTTGATATTATCATTTGCAGATAGATAGAAAGATAGATAGATATGCTGTTTCTATTACCAAGACTATTTCAGGAAATTGCTACTGAATAAAATGTCACTAAAATGATCTCAGTCTTCTTCCTAAACTTTCGAGGTAATTTGCAGATTACTTTATTCACAACCATACAGTGCATATTGTTATTTTTTTCCACCTAATAGCACCATATTTCACTTTAATAGAAATCTTCCTACCTTTTATGATTTGTGGATCTTTTTCTCATTTTAATCTTCTTAAAAGAAAAACCTTTACAGATTTTATTATTATAAATAATTATTTTAATTGTTACCTAATTCTGCCTTACACTAAATGTTTAAAAAATAGTAATTAATGTGGGAAATACAGCTGCCAATTTTCAATTTTTCTCATTTTAAGAAATGAGAATAGGCCAAGCATGGTAGCTTATACCTGTAATCCCAGAATTTTGGGAGGCTGAGGCAGGAGCATCACTGGAGTCCAGGAGTTTGAGACCAGCCTAGACAACATAGCAAGACCTCGTCTCTAGGAAAAACACAAAAACTAGCCCAGCTACTCAGGAGGCAGGAAAATTGCTTGAGTCTAGGAGATTGAGGCTGCAGTAAGCCAGGTTCGTACCACTGCATTTCAGCCTGGGTGACAAAGACAGATATGACCAGAGAGAGAGAGAGAGAGAGAATAATATTTAGACATGGTAATGTGTTTATATTTTCTAGTGATTATGAAAATCACATTTTCTTTTATAATTTATTTACAAATGAGTGATTTTTAAAAGTTTGTAAAGGACAAACTGCATTTACATCTTTCTTAAAATTTCAAACTTAATTTATAAACTTTGCAAATACTATTAGGTTGGTGCAAACGTAATTGTGGTTTTTGCAAGTTGAAATGTGCTCTTTGATATTGGAATGCATTTTTAATAACTGTGGTTATGTTATACATCATTTTAACACACATTTCTTGCTTTATGTTTTTGTGCTAATGACTTATTACTTGCTATTAATTTTATATAGATTTTAGACTATGGAAATGATGCTAAACAAAAAGTAAACTCAAGCGAGAGACAACTGCAACAACACATTTGGCCCAGGACTGCTAACAAACAAACAGGGCAGTGGGGGTTCAAGAAGTTTTGCAAAGGAGCAAGAGCCTTGAGGATGAGAAACATAGTGACCAGCCATCAGAAGTTGACAAAGACCAATCAAGAGCAATCATCAAAGGTGATTCTTTTACAACTACACGAGAAGTTGCCAAAGAACTCAACGTTGACCATTCTATGGTTGTTCAGCATTTGAAATAAATTAGAAAGGTGAAAAAGCTTGATAAGTAGCTGCCTTGTCACCAAAAATCCAAAAATTGTCATTTTGAAGTGTCGTCTTCTCTTACTCTACACAACGAACATTTCTCGATTTCATTGTGATGTGCGATGAAAAGTAGATTGTATATGACAACAAGCGACAATCAGCTCAGTGGTGGACCGAGAAGCAGCAGCTCCAAAGCACTTCCCAAAGCCAAACTTGCAGCAATAAAAGGTTATGGTCACTGTTTGGTGTTCTGCTGCTAGTCTGATCCACTATAGCTTTCTGAATCTGGGTGACATCATTACATCTGAGAAGCATGCTCAGCAAATCAATGAGATGCACTGAAAACTGAAACGCCTGCAACCAGCATTTGTCAACAGAAAGAGCCCGATTCTTCTCCACAACAATGCCCCACCTCATGTCACACCACCAACGCTTCAAAAATTGAATGAATTGAGCTACAAAGTTTTGCCTTATCTGCCATATTCACCTGGCCTTGCTAACCAACTACCATGTCTTCAAGGATCCCATCAAGTTTTTGCAGGGACAACACTTCCACAACCAGGAGGATGCAGAAAATGCTTTTCAAGAGTTTTTTGAATCCCAAATCATGGATTTTTACACTATAGGAATAAACACACTTCTTGCTGGCAAAGATGTGCTGATAATGATCATTCCTATTTTGATTCACAAAGATGTGTTTGAGCCTAGTTATAATAATTTAAAATTCACAGTCTGAAACCACAGTTACTTTTGCACCAACCTAATGTAATAGTCTATTCCAATGACTCGCACCCTTGACTGCACTTGAGACTCACCTGGGAAACTTGTAAAAGTTATTGATGTTTTACTCCTGCCTCCAAGGATTTAGCTCTTCTCAGGTTGAAAATGTGATGGGAGTTGTTTTTTTTTTTTCTTTTTAGACCTCCCGGCTGATTTTAATGTGTGTGTTCATGGTGCGGACCCATAAGTCGGCTGCTTTTCATTCTTATGTAAGGTTAAATAGTTTGGGGAACACTATTCAAATGAGATTTGCAGACCTCTGTAGGTCCTCAGACATATTCTTGAAGATAGAGCACTTTAAACTTTTGTATTGTGTGCTTGTCTTATGAAAAATTCTGAAACTAATTATATAGGCCTATTTGGAATTATCTGTATAATTAATTAGTCTTGCCATAAAATGTTTAGTTCTATATTACATTTAGTTTACTGCCTGCTTGAAATAATTCTATGTCAACTGAATTCAATGAGAAAAATATGGTAGAATTGAGATACAATGTATTCATATAAGTCCATAGTCCCCAATCTTGTTGAGACACCTTGACTTGTCATGAGGTTCACCTGGGGACATTTAAGACATCCCGCTACTCAGACTATATCCTAGGGCAATTACACAGAATCTTTGCAGGTAGGGCCCACTCAGTAGTACTCTTGAAAGTTCCCTAGATTCATTTGCTCTGTGATTAAGCTTGAAAAAACTGCTTTAAGCAAAGTCAAGTGAGGCAGACACATTCATATTGGTTAAAACCGAGAGTGTAGTTTTATACTACATCTTAGTAATCTAGGATTGCCACCCTCGAAATAATTTCTGTCATAGTAGTCATTATCATATTTAATTTGGAAGTAATTATTTGAATGTAAAATTATTTGACTATAAAATGTTATGTTTAAGTTAATAATTTGAATTGTATTGGTTATTTATATTGTTTATATAGCTGTTTATATTTTAAATTGCAAATATGCTTGGATTTTATAGTTATAACCAAGTTAGTTTATTCCTTGTTTTATGCTTATACATATTTTTACTCATATTTAGGTCGTATGATTAAAAACCTTAAATCGATTGTGAAGATCTGGAGATTATTTTTAAGGGGATCTCATCACAAATCAAGTTTGACCCAAAAACGTCTATAACCACAGCTATAGAGTCCTACATTAGACACCAAAAGTAATTGTTTATTATTGCATCTGTATTAGTCCATTTTACATTGCTGTAAATGAATACCTGAGACAGGGCAATTTATAAAGAAATCTGGTTAATTTTGCTGTATGGTTTGCAGACTGTACAAGAAGCATACTGCCAGCATCTGCTTCCAAGGAGGTCTCAGGAAGTTTGCAGTCATGGCGGATGTCAAAGGGGAACCCATGTGTCACATAGTAAAAGAGTACACAAAAGAGAGAGAAGGGAGGTGCCAGGTTCTTTTAAACAACCACCTCTCCTGAGAACTCACAGAGTGAGAAGTCAATCTTGCTGGAGAAAAGCACAAAGTCATTTATGAGGGATCTGCCTCCATGACTCAATCACCTCCCACTAGGCCCCAGCTCCAACACTTAGGATCACATTTCAACATGAGATTTGGAGGAGATAAACATCCAAACTATATCAATATCCTTTCAAAAAATAAGGAAAATTATTTAGTAGATAAAATTTCCTTTGGGAATGATGGAAAAGTTCTGAAGCGGTGAAGGTTGCCCAAGTACTTAATGTCACTGAACTGTACACTCAAAAAGAGTTAAAATGGTAAATTTTGTTATGTATCTTTTCCCACAATAAAATAAATTAAATAAATAATAATATAAGTATATCCAAAATTTCTGCTTATTTTTTGATGGTTTGTATATTTTTGAGTTTTGAAAAGGTTATTTTATGTTTTGAATATGTGTTCTGATATGTTTTTCAGGTAGGCAATTTGCCAATATTTTATTTCATCACTTTTCAAGTATTACTAGAAAGAAGGATTTTTTCATATGATAAAGGATCGAGTTAGCAAAAAGATATGCCATTGTTTGCAGTTAATTAGTAACCTCAAAAAATCTGTATATATGTACTGACAGAAGAAGAAGAACAAGCATATTAATCTAAAATCATAGTTGCAGGCTGGGCGCGGTGGCTCAAGCCTGTAATTCCAGCACTTTGGGAGGCCAAGGTGAGGGAATTGCCTGAGCCCATGGGTTTGCGAACAGCCTGGGCAACTTGGCAAGACCTCATCTCTACAATAAATAAAAAAATTAGCCAGGCGTGGCAGCACACATGCCTATAGTTCTGGCTACTTGGAAGGCAGAGGCAGAACGATTGCCAGAGCCCAGCAGGTCGACACTGGGATGGCTGTGAACATACCACTGCACTCCAGTCTGGACGACAGAGTGAAACTCCAACTAAAAAAAAAAAAAATCATAGTTGCAAATGTAAAAACTTTAATCTTGGAAACTATTAAACACACATAGATGTGAACAAAAGGAGTAATTAATGACCCATTTAAACCTACAAATCTGTTTCTAATAACTAAGAATATACTTCCTTTTCAAATATACATGGAATATATACAAAAATTTAATATATGCTGGACCATAAAACTGGTCTCAATAAATTTCAAAGTATTTAAATCCTCCATACACATGTGCATGCATATATGCGTACTTTCAACATAATGAAATTTACTTAGAAATTAACTTTCAAAAACTTAGCTAGAAAATCAGTAAATGCTTAGAAATCAAGCAACATACTTCCATATAACTCATGAAACCAACTAGAAATCACACTGAAAATTCTATTTTTAGCTGAATTTAAAATATTGCATATCAAATTTTTGGTACAAAAGTATAGATAAGCTAAGAGGAAAATTTGCAACTTTAATGTATATGTTAGCAGAAAAGGAAGACTAGAAAAATCAGTTACCTAAATATCAACTTTAAAAAATTAGAAAAAGAAGAGCAAATTAAACCCACAGTACCCACAGGGAAAACATTTAAAGAATAAGATCAGAAGGTAATAAAGTAGGAGACATATTAACATTAGAGAAAATTTTTAAAAGTTGAAACTTAGTTTTTTGAAAAGATCAAGAAAATGAAAAACAATTGATCAAGGAGAATAAAGAGAGAAATTACAAATAACTAATATCAAGAATGTGACTAAATATCACTACAGATCCAAGACACATTTAAAAAGATAACAAGCGAGTATTATGATTAATGACATGCTAATAAATTTAAAGGCACAACCTACAAAACTGACTGAAAAATAAATACATGATTTGAATAACCTTATATCTATTAAAGAAAAACCTACTACAAAGAGAATCTTAGATACAGATTGCTTCAATGGTACATTTTTCCAGATATGCAAAAAGAAACATAATAATCTTAAACCAGCTTTTCCAAAGAATAAAAAAATTTCATTTTCAAAAAATTGGAAAATATAGTTAGAGAAAGAGAGAGGAGATTCACCTCCCCAAGATAGGGGAAGGGAGCAAAACTTAGCAAAACAAAAGCATGGTCAAAAAATAAGAAACACCTTCTAAAGTCATTCTATTAGGTCAGCATGACTTTAAAACCAAACATAGAAAGAATAGTATAAGAAAAAACATTATGGGTCAATTTCTTTTGTGAAAATAGATTCTAAAATACCAAATAAAATAATTTTAAAAATTCAAACTTAGTAACACTTTTAAAGTGGACCAAATTTGTGAAAAAAAAACAGAAAAAAATGTATTCACTCAGTCTCCTTTTTCAGTAGTGCATTTACATACAAGAACATCCTCCAATTTTAAGTGTATGGCTTGGTGACTTTTGCCAAATGCTTGTAGCGACATAACCACCATGACACCATGATAAACATACCCGAGCCCCAACACTGATGATTGTGGATCATCATTCTTCTAGACTTTCTGTTTGTCAGTTGTTATCTTTCCTACCCTGTCAACTCTTTATTTGTTAATCAGATTCTAACATCACTTTTATGGACTTAATGAAAACCTTCATTATTTGTACAACTTGAAATTTCACATTGTTTTTGCAGCACTATATTATTAAACTAAACAATGAAATGAAATCATTAAAGTAACCTTATCACATTCTCACTTTCCTTTAAATAAAATTGATGCATGCACCTTTTCCTCCCTCCCTCATATCTGAATCACTGGGTACTCCAAGGTAATCCATCTCAATTCATACTTTAATCTTAAATGTCCAGACCCAGCTAATAATTCAAACTTGAACTTGATTTAAAACTAATCTTCTAGACTTTCTAGAGACCAACTCCTGTTGTCTCTTAATGAGGGAGGGGGCACACATTTCCTTCTTTCTTTCTTTGTATGATATTTCTACTTGGCACTTCTATTCCACTTCTATTATTAACAAGAGTTTCTGTCATTTCCAATCAAGGTTAAGGCAAATAAAGTTCAAAGACATGTTGAAAAAAATCAAGGGGCTGAGGAGGCAAAAAATTGTCAATGATAGCTCTTATTAAAAGATGGTTTCAATGTCTTTGGTCCTAAGAAATGCTTAAATCAGACACTTTTACTCATAAGTAAACCTTATAGAGACATTATGATAAACCATGTTTGATGTGTGATGTTCTAGAAGAACAAACACCAGGTTTGATGATACCTAATTCTTCATTAACTCTATTTATTCATACCCTTTTCATATAAAATGCTCTCAAAGCAAGGCAATTGATTACTTTCACGATACTGTAATGAGATGCATTCTTCCTCTGCGCCAATGTTTCACACAATCACCCCTATGGATCCTGTTAAGGCAAAGATTTGATTTTAAACATGCAACCTTTTAAAACTTTCTATCTCACTTTCCCACCTCTAGATTCTTCCCTAATAATTCACTCAATGTGGCACCATTGGCCTAATTTTCCTCATGCACAACTCTGATCTGATCATTACATCATTGAGACCCTTCAGTGCTCCCTGTTGATTATAAAATAAAACTGATTCCTTGGCTTGATATCAAGGTTCTCCAGGATATGATCATTCCTCTCTGCAGCAGCCTAGCATTCTTCTACAGCCTTTGCAATTCTCACAATCTTTGTGTGCAACAGTTATGCAATCACTTCCAGTCTGTGCCCAGCACATTCTCATATTTATGGCTTTCCTTGCATGATCGCCTCTAACTGGAATATCTGGTACACATACACACCCACATACCCATGCATGCACTCATCTCTACATTTCTAAATTTTGCCCAAGCGAGATCCAACCTCAAGATCCAACTCACATGCAGACTAGTTGGCATTTTCTAATTCTTCCACTAGTTCTATTCTCTCCTTTCTATAAATTTCCAGTTTATCTGTATTTATTTTATCATACTTGTTTTTTTACCTAGATTTCCTTTCCTTTCTTTTACTTGTTCTTGTAGCTCCTTTGTGAAAGAGACTACATTTTATATATCCTTATCATCCCACATATAACTTAAATTAGGGTTTACACTGTGTCTTAGTCTGTTTTGTGTTGCTATAAAAGAATACCTAAGACTGGTATGTAAGATTTAGAAAGAAAAAGGGATTATTTAGCTTATGATTTTGCAAGCTAGAAGGCATGGCCCTGGTTTCTGGTGAGGGCAGTTATGTTGTGTCACAATATGGCAAAGAAGGTCAAAAAGGAAACAGACACCTGTGAAAAGGGGTAAACCTGAAGATCATCCTGACTTTATAATAACCCACTCTTTTTTGTTGTTGTTGTTCTGAATCTTTTTTTTTTTTTTTTAAGATGTGAGGTACAATTCTGGGTTGGGCATACAAAAGTTCATTATGCAGGTAACCTTGTTGATGAAGTGTGCTCCCCCTCCCCTGGCAGTTTCCCTCAACTGCCAATCCCACCCTCCCTCCTATGGCAGTTTCCCGCTACTGCCAATCCCTTTCTTATAGTTTTATGATAATTGCTCAAGGACCACTTATGAGTGAGAACATATGGTATTCTGTTATTTGTTTCTGTGATAGATCACTGATATGATAGACTCTAAATTCATCCAAATTGCTGCGAAGTTCATATGTTTGTCCTTCTTTATGGCTGCATGATATTCCATTGTGTATATGTATCACATTTTTTTATCCAATCCAACTTCGATGGGCAGCATGGTTGGATCTGTGTTTTTGTTATTGTGAATAGAGCTGCAACAAACATGCTTGTGCAGGTATCTTTTTTGTAGAATGATTTGAGTTCCTCTGGGTATATTCCTAATAGGGGGATTGTTGGGTCATATGGAAGGTCAATTTCTAGTTCTTTCAGAAATCACCAAACTGTTTTCCAAAGAGCTTGTACTAGCTTGCATTTTCACCAGCAGTGTAGAAGCATTTTTTTTCTCTGCATACTTGCCAGCATGTGTTGTTTACTTTATTAATGATGGCCATTCTTACTGGAGTTAGGTGGCATCTCAATGTGGTTTTGATTTTCATTTCTCTGATGATTAGTGAGGCTGAACACTTTTTCATGGGTCTGTTGGCTGCCTGTATATCTTCTTTTGAGAAGTATCTATTCGTGTCTTTTGCCCACTTTTTAATAGGGCTGGTTTTTTTTTCTTTTTCTTTCAGTTTCTTATAAATCCTAGATGTTAGGCCTTTGTCAGATATAAAGTTGGCAAATATTTTTTTCCCATTCTGTTGACTGTCTCCCTGCTCTCTTCATGGTTTCTTTTGCTTTGCAGAAGTTCGTCAGTTTGATGAGGTCCCATTTGTCTATCATATTTCCTATGGTATGGGCACTTGGGGTTCTGATCAGGAATTGGTTGCCAGTTCCAACTTCCATAAGGGTGCCTCCCACATTTTCTAAAATTCTTATAGTTTGAGGTTTTATGTTTAAGTCTTTGATCCATTTAGAGTTAATTTTTATGTATGGTGATAGGTAGGGATCCTGTTTCAATCTTCTGCATGTGATCAGCCAGTTTTCTCAGCACCATTTACTGAATAGCTTCTCCTCTCCCCATTGGTTGTTGTTGGAGGCTTTGTCAAAATGAGTTGGTTGAGAAATTGAGGCTTTGCTTCTGGAATCTCTATCCTATTCCATTGGTTTATATGCCTGTTCTTGTACCAATACCAGGCTGCTTTGATTACTGTAGACTTGTAGTATAGTTTGAAGTCTGGAAGTGTGATATCTCCTACTTTGCTTCTTTTGCTAAGAATTGTTTTGGCTATTCGTGGTCATTTATGTTTCCATATGAATTTCTGTATTGTCATTTCCAGGTTTGAGAAGAATGATGCTGGTAGTTTAATGGATATTGCTTTGAATCTGTAGACTGCCTTTGGTAGGATGGACATCTTAACAATGTTGATTCTTCCTATTTATGAGCATGGAATATTTTTCCATTAGTTTGTGTCTTCTTGGATTTCTTTGAGCAGTGTTTTGTAGTTCTCATTGTAAAGGTCTTTCAGTTCTCTAGTTAGGAAGATGCCAAGGTATTTCATTTGTGTGTGTGTGTGTATGTGTGTGTGTGTGTGTGTGTGTGTGTGTGTGTGTGTGTGTGTGTGGTTATTGTGAATGAAATTGTGCTTTTTATTTGGTTCTCTGCCTGCTTGTTGGTGTATAAGATTGCAACTGTCTTTTGTGCATTTATTTTGTATGCTGAGACTTTGCCAAAGTCCTTTATGAATGCAAGCAGGTTTTTGACAGATTCTTTTGAATTTTCGAAGTATAGGATCATATAGTCAGCAAAGAGGGATGACTTGACTTCCTCTTTTCCTGTTTGGATAGCTCTGATTTCCTTCTCTTGTCTAATTGTCCTAACTAGGACTTCCAACACAATAATAAACCACTCTTAAGGGAGATAATCCAATCCTGAGAGAATGAATCCAGCCTCGAGAGAGTGAGAACTTGCTGTCCTGAGAACAGCACCAAGTCATTCATGAGAGATCCACTCCCACAATCCAAACACCTCCCATTAAGGCCACGCCTCTCAAAACCTTCACATTGGAGGTCAAATTTTAATAGGAGTTTCTGGTGGGCACATAAAAAAAATCTAAACCATAGCACATGGAAAGTCATGCAATATGATATGTTAAGATATATTCAGTTGTCCCTCAGTATACACGAGGGGTTGGTTCCGGGACCCCCACATATACAAAATCCACACATACACAAGTTCCCCAGTTGGCCCTGCAGGACCTGAACCTTCAGATATGAAAAGTTAGTCCCCCATATAGTCCTCCATATAAAAAGTTAGTCCAGATCCCTCCAATGCTGTACTTTAATCTTCTCAGTTGAATAAAATTCTCATATAAGTGGACCTGCACAGCTCAAACCATGTTATCCAAGGTTCAACTGTATATTGTAGTAATTTCATATATATGCCATGTATTGCCTAATAAATAATGTTGAATTGTGTGTTTCAAAGAGAAGACAAAACATAATTTTAATTCATCATTGGGATTTGCGTTTAAACGCTACATGAATTTGCATTCCTTCTACTAATAGAATTAATCTACTGCTACTGCTGACAGGAAAGCAAAATGTCTAACTTTGAGGGAAATGTGCACTAACTTCAGGCCTATTTAACAAATTAGATAAAGCTATAATTGGAAGTGCAAATAATTGTTCCAAAGGTAGGCAATCATATTTACTGCTGAATATAATAGTAATAATGATAATGAAAGTGACCAGATACTGTATCATGTGCTTTTCATGCATTGTCTCACTACAAAACAGACTCTGTGATAGGTATCACAACTACCATCATTTCACAGATCAGAAAACAGACATCAAAAAGTGAAGCAACATGACTCTTAAATAGTAGAGGATGGTTCAAATCACAGCAGTCTGTCTTGTTATCACAACCTATGAACAGTAATGTAACATTTCTAGAACACATTCCAAAATGAAAAACTAAGCAAGAGAGCTTCTGAGCATAAGTCTGTCATAATACTGGAGGCTAGGAAGAAATCCGAGTTTGAAAGCAGGCCACTCTGGTTCCAAGCCCCAAATCTATTTCTTACAAGAAATGGCAATTTAGGTAAATTACTCTCAATCTCAGTTTCCTTATCAGTAAAAATGGAGAAACAACGCCATTGCAAGGGTTAAACAAAACAACACATATAATGGTACCTAGAAGACAGATTTTTCTAATCAACATAATAATGTCAAAATTCTCAAGTAGAGTGCAACGTCTCACTAATATTATTGACTTAGAATTGCCCCTCATTTCACTACCTGGTCACTCTCACTCCCTACCTCCCACACCATTAAGATGAAAATTTTAGCCGGGCTGGGTGGCTCAGTCTGTAATCCTGCGCCTTTGGGAGGCTGAGGTGAGTGGATTGCCTGAGTCTGCGGGTTCGAGACCCGCCTGGGCAGCGAGACCTCATCTCTACAATAAACAAAAAAAAAACTCAGCCGGGCGTGGTAGCGCATGCCTGTAATTCCGGCTACTTGGAAGGCTGAGGCGGAAGGATCGCTGGAGCCCAGCAGGTCGAGGCTGCGGTGGCCGGGAGCGGCCACTGCACTCCAGTCTGGGCGACAGAGTGAGACTCCAAAAAAAAAAAAAAAAAAGATGAAAATTTTATAAAATTAATATGCACTGATTTTTAAAAAACTATTATTAAATTACAGAAAAAAATAAAGAAACCGTCTATATTCTCACTACTCAGAGGTAACTATTGTAGACAAATTTGTGTTCATAATCTGGACTAATTTATATTTTAATGTATTTATACACACACAAATGTCTCATTAAAAATACAATACTTAAAACTTACCTTTTTCATTTAATAATACTTCTATATAAATGCACATGCATCTCTCTCCATCTCTAAGAGAAAATACAATGGAATACTATACAGTATAATACATGTGTATACAAATCTATATATTTGTAAAGTAAACTGAATATTTAGTATGAATATATAGAAGCAAAATTTCTAGACCATTTTATAGATATCAATACATATTCCTAAATTGCAACTGCACACAGTACATTATATAAAAAAATGCCTATTTGAGGAAAAAAACTTAAATTTTATTGCTCTATAAGGCATTTTTTGCCTACTGGTGAGATTAAACATTTCCTGTACATTGATATTTAGTTGTTTTTTGTATAACTTTATGTCTCCAATGAAGAATAAGCTGATTTTTCTAAACTGAAGCTGCCTACATGCTTACCTTTCAAAATCATTTTTTTCAAAGTTATAATATGTAACAAATATTTGTTTAAAAGTTAGCAAGATATTTTTGGAAACTGATAGAATAAGACCTTTTTCTTTTCTCTTCTTTTTTTTTTTTTTTTTTTGAGACTTTGAGTTCAGGCCTTGCTCTGTTGCCCAGGCTGGAGTGCAGTGACAAGATATGTTTCACCACAGACTGAACTTCCTCAGCTCAGGTGATCCTTCCACCTCAGCCTCCCGAGTAGCAGGGAGTACAGGCATACACTACCACCATGCCCCGCCGTTATTTTGCTTGTTTGTTTGTTTGTTTGTTTGTTTGTATAGACAAGGTCTCGATATGTTGCTCAGGCTGGTCCTGGGCTCAATCAATCCTCCTGCCTTGACTTCCCAGAGTGCCAGGATTACATGTGTAAGTCACTGCTCCCAGCGTAAAGATAAGACATTTTAAAAGGAAGAGAAAGTAAAGGCAAGAAAACTTCTAAATAAACTGTGGCTTACAGCTACTCACTACAGTATATTAAAACTCATGATAGTAAAGAGTCAGCAAAAACATTTAAAGTTGGCTTAATAACAAGAAAGAAATTAAATTGGGTGTTAGGTTTTAACCATCTTTTCACCTAGATTGCTATTACTTGGACCCAAAAAATTAATACTCAATATCTGGAAATTTCATTTAAGTGAATGTTTTATTCTTGTAGTGACATAAATAAAGCATTATTTATTTTATTTTATTGCTATAAGATGCATACAACTTTACAACAATAGACATAATAACTGGAATGTGCCACAAATTATTTGAACTTCTCAATTCCCACGTATTTCCATAATAGTATAAATGAGAACATAGTACAAACTGGCAGATCCAAATTATTTATTTTTAACTCTAAATTTTGACATAACACTTCCTTTGAGCTGAGTGAACATGCATGAATTTTCTTAGAAAAAGAACCGATCTTTATCAGCATGATAAAAACATTGCCTAGAAGAATGCCTAGTGTATAGTAGAAACTCAAGACATATTTGTTGAATAAATTGTGTTAAAGCAAAGGGAAATATTTAGTTTTATGAGAAAGAACGTGCTAAAGTGAAATGACTGCTGTCTACTGTGTCAACTTAAAGATACTGAGAGTCATTAATCAAATATTTGGTAAACTATTTTGTATATTTTTTCCAAGTATAATGAGTTAATTGTACTATGGCTATGAAGATATATACACTGTAATTCAATGAGAACGAGTTTATGCTAAGACCTGAACCCCTAGATATTAGTCCTGCAGTTCCTCAATAGCTATGTGACATTGAACAAACTAAGTACCCTCCCTTAGCGCCATTTTGTCCGGCTGTAAAATGGTGATAATAATAACTCCCTGTACAGCACAGAGGGTTGTTGTAAAGAAGAGATAATAGATGTAGAAATGCTTTCAAATATAAGACTTACATAAATGTAGTATATCATATAGATGTGTTCAGACCAAAGAAAAACTAGAACAAGCTCACAAAGGCAGTGTATCTAAATCTGACTGCAATACTTTTAACTTCGAACAGAGTTAGATAAGGGAAGATAACCTAAATAAATTCCTAAAGAATGAGTTTTCCTGCTAAGAAGCAGTAATTTAAAATAGATAACCTCTAAATGTCCGTCTGATATTCTGGACACCGGTCAGAGGCCCACAGTATTACTAAATAAGAATAGGTGAAAGAATGCATTATCATTAAGTCATGATTTTTTTAAATTTTAATTCCTACATCTCCCAAATAAATGTACATTTAACTGACTCAGGAAATCTTGGTTATAACCACTTCTGGATCACACCAGTATTGTGATCCGGAACAATGATGTTTCTTAATCTCTCAAAGTTTCACTTTGCATACCAGAAAAAAGTGAAAGTTACATATACATTATTTCCATAGAGACTTTAAGAATTAAAGATGTAGGCATGTACGAAATATTAAGGCATGTATGTCTGTGAAAAATCTGCAGATATGTACATTATAAACATTGAAAGATAAAGAAATTTGGAAACTTTTAACTTGCTCATTCAGTAATATTGTTGAGCAGCACTGGGCCAGACCTTAATGATACAAAAACAAATAATCAAAGTTCTTGGTTCTCACTGTGAGGATATTTGACCAAGAATATAAGGGTATGTATATGAATTTATGAACGCGGCTCAAACACCTGCCTCTTACTACTTAGTCTCAGAATCTTCAAATTGAGCACTTTTAAAAAGCTGAAATGTTTTTAGGATATTTTTTAGTTTACAGAAAAATAAATATTTAAGAGGTTTTTTCCAGATCTTCAGAGAGAAGGATTTTATAAATATGTCTTCTTACCAGCGGCCTAGAGATATTGGTATTATCCAAAACCTCAAATTAATACTGTATTATTCAATATAGTCCCAAATTTCATAACAGGTAAATACCAATTGAGTTTGGCTTTATATATTTGAACTCTGGAACTGGAGCCACACAAATCAAAATAAAAAATAGTTATAATTTTAATGTAAGCCTCTTAAAGTTTAAATTTCATATATGAAATAATTCCAGTGTATCACTTATTTATTATTCATTTTACCTCTTTTTCTGTATTTTACCAAGATGTATCAATTTTGCTTTCTTGTGGAATTTTTTATTTTTTAAAATACTGTTGCCTTTTTCTGACAATTTCCAAACAAATTAATCTTTTTTAAATGGCTAACAAATTTTACAAGTTTTACTTTAATTCTCTACCTAAAAGACACTTTCCTCTGCTTGTGTTTTCTTCCTACAATTTTTGATGTTCTGATTGAACAATATTGATACTGTATAATTTGAAGTGATTTTGGTTAACAGATCTAAACCTCAGTTGAAATCAATCTACTTCGGCCTTAATTTTCTTTGTGGAAATAACTGAGAGTATCATAGAGACATTTGTTTTTATATTCAGTATAGTTCCAAGTGAGTATAGATTTTCAACACATTGTGCTAAATGGAATTCATTCTAATTTTGAAAACATGACTGTTTAATTTCTTTTCTCCAAGGCTCTGAGAAGGATCAAACATACTCCTTTTTCTTCATATATGTATCTAGTGCATTGCCCTATATAAACTTCTCAAAAAGTGTTTCAACAATCATTTAAAACAGCATGCTGAGTTCTAGTTCTTCAGAATGACAGACAAGATACTCTGGAGAACCACTGACTAAAATCTAATGAAACAAGTAAAGGAAACCAGGGACGAACATTAAAATGCAGCAAGAAATACACAGTGACTAAAAGTTAAGTGAAAAAAGTTACCTAGGGAACTAAATTTTTTCATGACTGCTTTGCCAAACCCAGAATTCCATGAATTTCCACTAATGATTGCACAGAGCAGGAAACAAAATATAAAGCCTAGTATCTGAGTTGGGGAATGTAACAAGAAATCCCCCACCTAAAACTAAAACCTCGAGCACATCCTCAGTGTAATGGCGAAATAAAATGAAGTTGCCACAAAAAGGAAAGAGCAAGGAAAGTTTCCCGTCTTAACTCGGTCACTAAGTGGAGGAAACAAATGAACAAGCATTACTTCTCTAAGATTTTGTTGTAACCATAATGCAGCCTTCTAATATGTCTGGAAAACCTCACAAGAAAAAGTTAATTTTAAATGGCTCTGGTTTGGGTTTATTTTAGGGAACTGACAGAAGCAAGCATGAATTCTTTTGGAGAAATATAATTTTAACCTAAGCAAAAAAGAATTCTCACAGAAAAATTTCCAAGATAAATAAGCAGCTTACATTAAAAATGCACAAAACACACAGAGGAAAAAAAGCACTACAAATAAAATCTAAGGAAATTGGCTAATCGCAGATTCATATCCTTAAAGACTTTAGATATTAAAATTATTGAGAAACACATATAAAATAAACATGACTAACATAAAAAAGACAAGCTAAAAAAATACAAGCAAGGAATAAGTGTTCATAAAGGACCTCCAATCATACTGAAAGAGAACAAAATACAATTTTTAAACATGTACAATATAACTAAAATGTAAAACTAATTGAATATATGAAAGAATAGAGCATTCATTGTGAATTGAGAATTATTCAAATAAAACACAGATCCAAAGAATTTATGAGCATTCAAACAAACCAACAAATGGAAAATTTGAAAGATATTCTATCATACTAGTATCCAAAGTTGCAGAAAAAGAATATGAGACAAAAGAGATGAGGAAATGATCACAGATCAGAGATGATGGCAAAGATTTCTTCAGGTTTATGGGAGAGAACTAAGCCTGAGACTGAGAAAGCCAAATAAATCTCAAGCATTATAAATGAAAATAAAGCAAATTTGTAATATTGTGGCAAAGTTGCAGAGCATCAAAGCCGAAAACAAGACATTGAATGAACCAGAGATTTACCAAAAAAAGGCCCAATGTAAAGAAAGCAACAAAACTGACAACTGACTTCATACCACCAACAATGAAGGATAAAACGTAGAATATTTTTTATCTGTTCTTAATCTCTGTATCAACTGAAATTAGCAACATTGCACATGGGAGAGGCAAATGGTACAACTACTTTTGGAGAACTGTCTGGCAATTTCTTAAAAAGTTAAATGTATATCTATCCTATTACCCAAGAATTCTGCCCCTTTGTATTTATCCAAAACAAATAAAAATATACAGACACAAAAAGACTTTTGCACAGTTGTTCATAACAGTTATATATAAAAGCCCAGTACTTCCAGGTGGCTACAGACAGTGATATCTGCATACCTCTCAATATTGCCCTAAACAATAAGAAGCAAAAACAGAAATGCAAATTCTACACAAAACTATACCTCAACATGAGCTAAAGATAGACAATACTGAAACATTAAAATAAGTGTAAGTAAAAAGAAAAAAGTTTGCCATTTTTTGCAGGCCAGCTCTTCCATTTCCACTTCATTTCCTACCCTATTGTCTTATTACGAGACTTTGAGGAAGCAAAGGGTATGTTTTAGGAAAGAGAAAAGAGGGAAACGAGTGAAGGAGTCTAAGGGTGAGCAAAACAAATGCCAGAAAGGTTAAGTTCATCCTGAATCTGAAAATAAACAGTGCCCCAGCAGATCAGAGAATGCACTATGAGGAAGGAATTCCAAGTGCACCAGGGAGACACCCAAAAATTCAGAATTTATTTATAAAAAATTGTGTACTTACTCTGACATGTTTGAATTTCAGTCACCTCTCAAGTAGTCACCTTTTGATGCAATATGTCTATCGATATGCTTTTTTCACTGCTCAAAACAGCTTTTGAATTCACCCATATTTAAGCCTTTTAGTGCTTTTGTCATTTTTTTGCTTCAACTCTTCCACATCAGAAAAACGTTTCCCTTTGAGGACTTTTTTCATCTGGAGAAATAAACAAACAAAAAAATTCACTCACGGTGAGATGGGTGAATAGGGAGGATGGGTCACAGGGGTCATGCCTTTTTTTGGTCAAAAACTGCTGAACACTCAGTGCGGTGTGGACAGGTGCATTGTCATGGAGGAAAAACCGGTCACCCATTTGTCACAACTCAGGACATTTCTTCTGCAAATCGTGAAAGCAATCTTCTCAAAACTTCCAGATGAAAACTTTGGTTGACCGTTTGATTCAGAGGACTGAATTCCAAGTGTACTACAAGGGACCTGCCCTCCAAAAATAAAAGATAATTCCACCTTTTGGGAATTTCCCCCTTCCTGTGTGATTTAAAAGGACAGGCTCAATTTACAAAGGGCACTTTCCAAAATGCATAGCTTCTGGGGAAGAAAACAGGACAAAAGAGAATGGAAAAATCACTATTTGGCAATTGGTTGGTGAAGGGGAAAAGCAAAATAAAAGGGGAGGATATAAAAATATAGAATCATGACAAAAGAGAACCTTATAATCAGAAGACTCACAGCTCCTGCCACGCCAAAACCACACACACACACACACACACACACACACACACACACACTCACACACACACTCACACAAAACCAAGTCAGAGAACCTGGACTTTGCTCTACTAACAGATAGGATGACATGGTGACATTAAGCCTAAGTCCTTATTAAGCTATTGCAAAAAATCAGGGAACAAAATGCCACATAGACCAACTGAGTAAATGACCCTCTTCTACAAAACAACCATGAATCAGAAGAACACCATAAATCAACATTACAAACATAATTAAATATACTCAAACATTTGAGGATATGCAAAAACAACTTGACTTAGAAATTCAAAAATGAAAAAATAGACATAGGTATAAATAGGGAGAAATGAAAAAGAAAGTTGATTGAACTCAGGAGTTCAATCCTGAGTTAAATGGAAAAACAAAAATGAGATTACCTTGGAAATAAAGAATGAATTGTAAGGTTCCCAAAGGAGAATAGACTCAAATATATATTTAATAAGAGGTACTGAAGACAGGCAGAAAAGCAACCAAGAAAAACAAAAACTAACATCATGAGGGAAATTAAAAGACTTAAAAAGAAAGTAGTGGAAATGGAGGACCAGCCAAAAGGAAGAACTTTTTTTCTATCACTAAGTCCTTGAAGAAGAAAAACAAAATAATAGGCAGAACAAACATTTAAAACTATGAGCCAAGACAAAAATCCACTTCCTAACACTTCCTAAGTGACAGAAAGTCTTTTCCTCTTTAGTTGTATGATACTTTGGCTGCATTTACCTTTATATTGCAAATAGGCAAAAATTCTTTTACTCAATCAATTAAAATTATCTTCTTTCTATATTTGTAAAAAATTAATGTATTTCAAAACATACATACCTTTAAAAATATTGCCCACAATTTTTTAAGGTAGTCAAATAATGTGTTATACCCATAGAACAGTTGGAGAACTTGGCATGATGGAAGCCTTCTTTAAGATTTTAGCTAGACACTTATGAATCCAGTTCTATCACTCCCATGTTGAATTTATTTTCTAATACTTTTTCCACCTCATTCAAATGTAGTCCATGCCAGTAGATTGGAAAACATATATTAAATTTTACAATGCTCTAGCAATTGAATCAAGTCAGAAGCTGACCAATTTTTCTTCAAGTCCTTTCTATGTTATCAGACTGATAATCATATAAATATCATATTGACGCTGCTCTTATTATTTTTCTTGTATCCCCTAGAAAACAAATACTTTAACCAGAAATTTTAGCATCTCATTTTCCAGGCCAATCACTGTTATTTTTTTACTGGCTGTCTTCTTAGAGGGGCTTCCTCTTGTAGAAAAATAGTTTTACATTATTCTCCTTAATTACAACTGGTATTTATAACTAGAGAAGACAAAGATTCTTCCATTTCTTTCTTGGTAAAACAGTTATTCAACTTACCAAAGTTAAAAAAACTGGGTGTTTTCTTGTTGTTTCCTTTTTTCTAGTGTGGCTGGGTCACAATAATTAAACATACATACACACATACATATCACCACCACCGCCACCACCACCGCCACCAACCCTCCCTACCACTAAAAAACAAACTTGAAACCTTTGTCTCCAATATAATCTTTTTTCATTTCTACAGTCCTTAGGAGGTATTTTTAAGTCACATTGTAATGACATAATAATCAGTCTCTATTTTAAGAATTCAATCTCTATTATCACCTACTTTAGCACAAATTAACTACTATATAACAAATGGAAACTGAAATTTAAAATGTAGGAGTTTTAAATGTCTCTTAGTGCTAAACAAATGTGAATTCCTTCTGAAACTTGCACTACATGTGGAAAGAAAGGTGTGGCTTATGCATTAAGAAGTTGTTTTTATATCCAAAAATATAGCTCAAATCAGTCTGAAATTCTCAGCTTTAAGCACAAACCTGAATTTTCAGCAGCATAATAGATATTCTTCTATTGAGTTCTCCACTCTTAAACTTAATTTGGTTTCTATTTCTCAAAATTAACATCTCTTCCTAATTGTCCTGTTTTCAATTAATGAGTCCATTCTTTCATTTATTCAATATATTTGTCAGTTTGGGCTTCTATATCAAAGCACTGTGGGTCAGATGGCTTATAAATAATAGAAATTTATTTCTCACAGTTTTGTGGTTGGAAGGCTGAAGTCAGGGTGCCCATACAGTCAGATTCTTGAGAAGGCCCTCTTCCGGGTTGCAAATATTGATTTCTCATTGTCCCCACATGGTAGAAAGAGAGAAAGAAAGCTCTCTAGGGTCCCCTTTAATAAGGGGGGCTCATCCCTTTCATAAGGGCTCCACCCTCATGATTTAATTTCCTCCCAAGGGCCCCACCTTCTAATGCCACCACACTAAGGATAAGGATTTCAATGTTTGAATTCAGGGGAACACAAACAGTCCACTACACCCAGACTTAACAACTCAGAACAATCATTGTCTCATACTTTTTAAAAAATTTCCTGCATTTAATCAGTCATTGACTCATCAATTGATTTTTAACTTCTCTCATATGATTCTTTCCTTTTCATCACTATTGCCATTCTAATTCTCATTGCTTTCCTCTTGGACTCCTAATTCATGTCCTGATTTTTAGTCTGTTTCTCCTATAGCATAATATGTATTGCCTCATGATCAAGATTAATGTCTCCAAGACACAATCTTCATCATTTCTGACTTTTTTGCCACAAATCCTTAATCCCTGCCTCCTGTGTGTATATGATGCAAGTCAAATGCCTAAAATTGGAATTTAAAACCCCTGTAGTCTAATTCCAACCTGTCTTCCTCAGCTTCAACTCTTACATAAATCTTCCTCTGATTTGACCTAAATACTCAAACCAATTTATTGTAGAATGTTCTGTCTTGAGCTCTTGTGAAAAAGGTCTATATTAAGTATATTGGAGTACTCAGTTGTTAGTACTGAGTACTACCAAACAAAATAGCTTAAATTATAAGTGGTTTATTATCTCACATAACAAGAATTCTGAAAATGTGGGTTTTTCAATTTTACATATTTAAAAATAGCTCAGTGTCATCAACGACACAGATTCTTACCAACTTTCTGCTGAACCATGCTTGGTTGGTACAGTAACCAAAACCTTCACAGAGTAGAAGTATATCAAATTCCTGTCTCTAAATCCATCGCCTGGTCAGAAGAATGTGGTCACTTTTAGTGATTTAAACAAATCAAGATTCACCCAGTGTAACTGAGGAAGTCCCAGGATTCTTTGAAAGACAGAACACTGAGAAGACCAATGAGGATTTTGTTAACAAGAATATATTTGTAAATGGCCGTTAGAGAGGCAAATATTAACTTGCCACTAAGAGCTTCTATCCCCCCAGGAATTCCTATCTCAATTACATATATATTGATTAATACTTGTAAAAGTTCAATTAGTTCTTGCTCTTACAGCAAGCAGAAAACTACCTAGAGGTGATACACTGACTAGCTGCACAAAAAGAATGAGTTCATCTGATTAAACTCTTATGACCTATTACTGGCAAACTAAAAATGTACACACACACACACACACACACACACACACACACACACACACACACACAAAACCAAGCCAACCAATAGAGACAAGCACAATTTAGCCACATTGACAAGATTGCCTTACAATGTTAGGGCCCTAGATGACCTGAGTTAATGAGGAGACTGAGTTTATAGAAGCAAAAGGCAGGTAAGATCCTAGTAGAAGTTCTAGAAAGGAACATAAGAACAATTTATCATCTTTTATCATTCTATCTGTGACATTGTTGCTTCCTTCAATACTAAATCGGAATGTATTTTCTCTCAAGATATTTTTCCTGTTAAGGCCAACTCTGTTACTTTTCTTCTTCACATTTATTCTTTCATTCTCAGGATTGTGTTTGAAGAAAAATTTCTTACTCCCAGAAAATTGTTTATCTCAGTAAAACCTGTCAGATATGGATTTTGTCAACATCTCTAGCTGGAAATAGTGAAACATGATTTTTCTATTATCTTCATTATTATTCCACATAAGAATGTACTATATCACATAATATGAGCTTATGGAGAATATTTATGTGGATATAGCTTTTCCAGTAATTAAAATTAATGACTCAAAAAAAGCAGAAAAAACTCCTAAGAAATCTTGCATCGAAACCTCTGTAGGAGAGGTTCATATTAGAATAGAGCTACAAACATCTGAGGGAATGACCGTTTGTTGGTTTTGTTCTGTCTCTAACTCCCTTGCAATTTTTTTGTTTTTGTGTTGATTTGGTTTTTGCTATTTTTATATTTTTCTGGAAAAATAATGTATGTACCAAAGCCTTAGATACAATTCTGGGGAAAAATTTTTGAAATACTTCTACCTCAAATAATAAGAATGTTAAGGATTGCCCACTAATTTGAACTTCTTCCACATGTTAGTCATTGCCATGTGAAAACAAGATGTCCTTCTTCCATATCTCCAGCCCAGTAAAACTATACTAAAGTATCTGCAGAAGAATTCAGGCTGGCAAGGACTGAAAAGTATGACTCCTACTGCCCCAGGCTTCACATGTGTTTGTGGACAAATGAAATCGATTTACATTCATTAATTTCTGTAATATTCTCATTTATTTGACTTGTAAGTAGGCTTTGCTTTTCTATGTCTTCCTTTCCAAATTTTCCAGACTTCCTTATCTCCGTGCCTGTCTCCACAAATTAGCCTGATCATGTGCACTGTTGTCTCCAGTAAGAGAAACTAGACCTGAAGGTCACACTCTTCCTTGGTAGTTCACAAACTATTGCTGAAGCCAATTAGATGGAATCTGCACTGAAAACTCATCCTCAGCTCCACTTACCTGATGGTGAAAAGTATCATTCTATCTTCTCTTATTATATGAGAGGTGACCCCAAAAACCTGAATTATTTTTTAGAAGGCAGACCCCTTGTAGTACAGCCTTCCCCTGCTAGGTAAGTGTTCTAGGAACCCATCGGCCATGGTGTACCAGTTAGCATTGTTGTGAGAGGCTGCATTTAACTTCAGTGATTTTTTTTGTTTTAAGATTCTTTCAAGATATTTGCCCATTTCATAATGGGTAATTTACAAGTGGACTGCCCATGCCACACTGAGTATTCAGCAGTTTTGACCAAAAAAATGTCATGAACCCAGTGCCCCACCCTCCCTATTCACCAGATTTTGCCCCGAGAGACTTTTTTTGTTTCCCTGAATGAAAAAAGTCCTCAAAGGAAAACGTTTTGCCTATGTGGAAAAGGTGAAACAAAAAACGGCAAAAGCACTAAAAGGCATCAAAATTGATAAGTTCAAAAATTATTTTGAGGAGTGGAAAAGCGTCTCTATAGGTGGATTGCATCTAATGGAGAGTACTTTGAAGGTGACTGGAGTTTAAACGTATAAGAATAAATGCACTTTTTTATAAATAAATTCTGGGTTTTGGGGGTCCTACAGCAAAGTAGACTAGATCCTAAAGATTTATAGCCCTTATAATTCACAGTCAAAGCCATTTCCCAAGAACCCTCAAATGTCAAAGGGAAGGCTGGGTCACCACGAGCTGTGCTGTCACCAACATGCTGTGGTGAGAACTAACACTCCCCTCTGATGTGTAGGCCCTGACCCTGGGCTCACTTTGTCTGCCAAACTCCTTTTATGGGGAGCCCTTTCTCAAGGCCTCCATGTCTTCTTTCAGTACTGTTTTCTTTGATATGTCCCCAGAATGTCTGATACTTTATCTTTTTCAAGGTCATAATTGTAAACAATGAGACAGTATAACCTTGGCTTCTCACAGCCATGGTTCAAATCCTGCCCAAATCTCATCTGTGACCCTGGGTAAATCACTTACTATTTCAAAGCCTCAGTTCCTATATCTGTATAGCACAGAGTAATACTTTCATCACAGAGGTATTATGAAGACCAAATACAGTGCATAATGCTTCCAACATAGTCTCTAGAACATTCTAAGTACTGAATAACGGGTACACTTTTTATGATTCCCAAATGTCAGCAAAGATAAGTGATGCATGAGCATGTGAGAAAAGAATAGGCTGAGTCTGACCCTTTTCACCAAAATCTTCGGTGCTTTTTACCTGCCAGATAAAATACCTAAGATGTGCTGTCACAATAATACAATAGCATGAATTACAAATTAGTTTCAATACTTAATTAAGATTTTCATTCTGCTGAAAGATTGAGTAATAATCACGTACTGCAGGTTGGATTTTAATGTAGAAATAATTGAAGAAAACTTACATGTTCTTACAAATGATATTAAACCTCTATATTGACTGTGTATCTAAAATAGTAGAGACTCAGATAAATTTCAAAAATTTAACAGCAATTAAATATGCGAACCACCGAAAAACTTTTTGCCTTCCTTCACAACACATGCATGTGTACACACATGTGTACATACACACACTTCCATTAAATTCCATCACAATCTATTCTTCAATGAAAGTTATTAAGTTTCTAAGAAAATATAGCAACATTTTAACAGTTGCTTTTAAAATTATTATTAATATTCTTGTTGTTATTATTGATTGTAACTGGGAAATTGCAGGAACTTGGAAAAAAGTAACTATTTCACCCACACTTTTTTATTTGAACACTATCACATACGACGTGATTTATTTATACTTATAGACAGGGTTTTTTGTGGGCGTTTCATGGTTGGTTGGTTTGTTTGTGTTTTGTCTATCATGAAGTCTTGTTGTTTTTTCTTGAGTTGGGGTCTCACTCTGTCATCCAGGCTGGAGTGGAGTGGCACGTTCACAGCCACTATAGCCTCAGACTGCTGGACTCAGGCTATCCTTTCACCTCAACCTTCCAAGTAGCTGGAACTATAGGTGTGCACCACCACGCTCAGCTAATTTTTTTATTTACTGTAGGGATAAGGTCTCACCAATTTGCCCAGTCTGGTCTCGAATCCCTGGGCTCAGGCAATCCTCTCTTCTCCACCTCCCAAAGTGCTGGGATTACAGGTGTGAGCCACCGTGCCCAGCTTATCACGAAGTCTTAAAACAACAGATGAGACCAAAAAGTCTAGTGATTCTAGAAACTGAGGAAGAGAAAGAAAAAAAATCCTCAAGAAAAACAAGAAGGTCATCATAGGACACTATTTGACTGTATTCCAGTAAAATATTAGTATTTTTCTATCCCAGCAACCTGAACATAAGCGTTCATCATATTTGCCCAGTTAATAAGACGCTATAGAACTATCTAACATCTTCCTCCAATACTGTCACAGAAACATATTTATACAGCTTTACATTTAAAAATCCACTCAATTGATTTCTCCACAGGGCTTGCTTGTCACAGTGTTTTGTTAACCTACCCACGACAGTTCCGTCTATCAGACAACTTTGCCTTGCATCATCAATTAGGAAAAAAATAATAATAACCGAAAGGGTTTGCCTTCCAAATTCTGAGCTGCCCCAATGCTGAAAGCCAATGATGTGTAGAAAAGAAAAACCCTCATAACTCCTTGCCTGATAAATGAGTAGGGAGAATTTGACAGATCAGAACGAGATGAAGCAGCCTAAAACATTTGGCACAATGTGCGTCTGGCATACAGAGACTGCCTGTCAAATGCCTATGACTCCATACAGCAGCTAGGGACCCTATGGAGCAGCAGATGGGCCATTAAGGTAGTATTAATGTAGATGCCATCAGTTTTCAGTTCTGACTGGGACATACTCTTTAGAACTATGAGCAGCTGCTGCCATTTATTGTGACAGCTTCCTGCTAACTTTTGCCAACTGGCACAATCTGACTCTTTGTACCTGAGCTATTAAATGTGTGACTTCCACCATTTTATTCCTCCAGAGAACACTTTTAATAATCCTCTAAAGAAGGAACGAAACATTTATCACCAAAGTGAATATACATACCATGCGGTTCTATTGTACAAGACTCCTGCCCAGTGTACTTTATAGACTTTACATTAATATATTCTTATTAAAACTAAGCATGGATCTTTTCACATATATGTGAAAATGATCACTCAGATTAATTCTAAATCTTTAATGTAATATTGATGTATTTAACTATTAACTAACTGGGATCTTTTATCTTTTGAAATATTTTTTACTCCAGTAAACAAATTAAAACACACACACACACACACACACACACACACACACACACACACACATCACATGAAACATAGTAGTAAATTAACAAAGCAAAAGTAAATTATTTCATAGCTCAGTAAGTATAAGTAAATAGTTTTGTCTCAAAGGGTTTAGATACACCTGGTGGTTTATTTAATGTGTATGAAGAGATTTTAGGTGTATGAATGGATTTAAAAGCTCTATATCTGAATAATATCTCTACTATAGATCGTGAACAACGCATTATAAATTATGGTAATTGTGCATTTATCACCTGCAGGATAATTTCAACAGAATATGCAACCAAACTATTGGCAGAAGCATACTCTGCTGCCTTCCTTTCATCCAGCTAGACTTCGAGGGATAAAATTGCATCATTTTTGATTATGTCGAACAAGAAAGCTTACAGTACAGCACAGCATACGGTTTGTCAGACAATAAAAACTGCAGCAAGTCATTATAAAAATGGCTGGCAGACATATTCATTATGCTGAGCTAATGTCTTTTCTGCTTCAGATATCCCTACAATCTGACCAATAATCTATGCATGAGATTTCTAAACAGATCTCACCCATGCAATACTATATTTTACAGAAAGATCTGTGTGTATATTTATACCTGTGCATGTACACACACAGAGACAAACACTAAATCTTCAAGTAGTTAAACTTCCTGAGTTCATTTTGATATGTGCAATAAAGAAAATGCATCTATCAGAATGCATAATAAATGAAAATTTTCAAAGATGTTGGCATTAATAATACAACCGTTGAACTGCTTTTTAAGCCTTAGATACATGAAAGAAATAGCATAGAAATATTATTTAAGATACCCCATGTTGCATGTACAGAAATATGTGAAATGATGGTGCAAATAACCAAATAATAATATTTGGAATGACACTGAGATGCCAAGATATTCTCAGTCACCCCCACATTTTTTTCCATGAACAAACCAGTGACATCTGACAGAATTTCAGACACTTTTTACTACATGTGAGTTATGTGTATGTGTATTTTCATATGCATTGTCTTGCCTTTGTGTATTATTTGTAAGAAATTACAGGGTATTTATTTCAGGACAACCCCAAAGCATGTGGAAATTGACCTAAAGAACAACATTACCAGAAATGATGTGACATAAGAATGCAAGGAAAATTAAAATTCTTAAATTAAACCTTGAATATAAAAGACACGCTAAAGTTTTGGATCTATTCATTTAATCATACTAGTTGAAATGTTCATCTATTTAGAAGTCTCATATTTGTTGATTTTTTTTTAACATTCTAGTTGCCAGGTGGTATATTTCATTTTCCTAAAATATTACCATACCCGTAAAATCACATGAACTTTTTAAAAAATGTTTTAACTATTACTGTTCACAGTGATGAAATTCCCTTACAGTAACTAACTTTTGTAAGCTTTTCATAGGTTAGTAAAATAAATGTTATTCAACTCTGTAAAAAATTGGCAAAATTTAAAATGGTTTTTTGAAAACTCTCCATTATTTAGTTGTATTTGGTATCAGTTCCAAATTAAAGATGTCACTATAGTGACAACATTTTGAAAATAACCTAATAATACATCTGGGAATAAAAATAAATATCAAAACCAGAGCACTGCTCATACTTGTCACCTGTAGCAATGTTCCTAACAGGGGTTTTCAGGGAGAATTTCTCTGTTTCTTTATGGGGAAACTACAGCCCCATAGACAGAAAAACCAGAGCATTTCTGTTGGATGAAAATGAATAAGTGCAAGGAAACCAGAAAGCTTAGAGACCAGCTCCTTCAAGAGAAATGGAAAGTTGTATAATACTGTGTGATATAATAAATAAGCGACTGATCACAGAGATTTACAGTACGTATGCATTTCAAAGAAAGACTAAATTCAGAAAGAACTATGTGAAATTTGTATTATAAGTCACACTTTAATTCTACTGCTAGAGAATAGTGATTTTGTATTTTAAACTGTGTGTTTTATGGATGTTGGAAAGCAGAAATCTAGATAAAATATTTTTACAAAAACCAAAGAACATAAGGGTCATTTATTTATTTCCGTGGACTATTAAATAATTAATTTAGAAATATAATTCTAAATAATAAAATGATGTCTTGAGAAATTTTATCTTGGCAATTAGGAGCAAGAAATATGCTTATATTTTCAAAACTCATGCTTTAAAATGCTTAGTGAAGAACTAAAAATATATCGCTTTACCTTTCAGGTCATTTCTGCAGGGCTAGTTTTGTAAATCGTTACAATATCATTGTAGTAGTGCTGTAACATCTATGAATATATGTAAGGTGTAGGATTTTCACCTATTATGTTTTTCAAAGACAGAAGTAGTGAAAATGTTTTGCTAAAAATCAATGTACAGCATTTATAATCTTAAAACCTTGAAGCCATCGTCCCATGGAAAAATCACCTGTGTTTCTAATCTGTTTCAAACTGCTATTGTCACTACTATGTGAACAGAAATATTTATCTGAACTATGAAAAACATTTAAAGAGGCAAAAGCTAAAAGCTGAAATGAAGGATAGACTTTAAGATTGATCATTTTTAATAAAAGCATGTAAATCCCTATTGTGACTTTTTAAAACTCAGCAGAGATGGACTGGAAATCAATCAGACTGAGATGAATAAATTTACTCCTTTATGCTTTATTGGTTTTGTAATCAATAAAAAAGGGGAAAAATCCATCACTCATCCTAGATATTTGTAATACATTAAGAACCTATGATATTTGATCATTATCTTAGTCTGATTAGGCTGACATAATAGACTGTAATAGATTGGACTGCTTAAACCACAACCATTTATTTCTCAGAGTTACAGAGGTTGGGGAGTCCAAGAACAAAGTTCTGCCAGATCCAGTGTCTGATAAGGGCACTTCACCTGGTTTACAAATGGCTGTTTTCTTCTTTTTTTCTCACATGGCCAAGTGGGGGAAAAAAAAAAATCCTGTCTCTTCTTATAAGGGCACTAATCGGACTCTTGAGAACTCTACCCTCACTATACTATTCTCAGAGGCCCCATCTCTAATTTCATCACATCAGGGGTTAAGATTTTAAAATGTGAATTTTGAGAAGAACACAAGCATTCAATTCATAACAAATATAAAAAGTAACAGAGTCTGCAGTGGCCCTGAGCGGCTACTGCACTCCAGTCTGCGACAGAGTGAGACTTCAGCTCAGGTAAAAAAAAAAAGTAAGAGTCAATAATACGCAAATGCCTGAAAATTATGGAATACATCTATAACTCCACCCAACCTATAAGTAGATATTTGTTTATTTTAAAAGTATGTCCAAAGATGCAATCTTATTTTATTTCATTTTATTCTATCTTAAAGATGTGGGGTGCAATTCAGGATTAGATATACAATAAGTCATCGTACAGGTAAAGTTTGGACCTCCCCTTGGTCCCCACTTTGCTTGTTTTGAGAATCAGCTACCCTTATTGATGTCGTGTCCCTAGCCCCCACTCCAGTAGTATCCCACTACTGTCAACACCTTTCTTATAGTATTACAATAAATGTTCAGGGTCCACTTATGAGGGAGAACATGTGGTACTCTGTGGAAAGATGTATCTTTTAAGTATCTACTTCTCTTGATTAATGTGCATATTTTGTGAATTTAAAAGCATATCCATATTCTCTGTGATTTAGCTAAAGTGAGCTGAAATGATGGGAAGGGCAACAGCCGAATTATTCGACTGACTTAGCAAGAACAGAACACTAAAAGCACAAAACGTTCCACTGGTAGTCATTTCTCAGAAAATTAATAAGGTTACAGTGCTTGTGTTTTCTTTGCCTGTTAAACTTCATGGAACTAGTTTATCTAGAAAAGGTGTTATTAAAAACATACAAGAATCTTAAGTTAAAACAAAGTAACACCCATTTGTGTACACAAATTTAAAAAATAACTCTTCGGTATAAATAAATGAATTTTAGTTAGGATATCGTTTTCTCCCGAATTAAAAAAAAACTGAACTGTGAAACTGTCTTTGTTTCTTAGGTTTTGAGTGATTTTCTGTCTTCACAAACAACCACATCAAAGCACCAAATGTGGATAAAGAAGAACAAAATGAAGACACCACTTATCTTTCACCAAATTTTATCTTTTCCCATTCTTTCATAATTCTGCTTATATTCTATTTTTTTGTTGAAATCTTTACAAACCATTTTAAGTAGTCTTAATTCAACTTAAAACTTGGTTATATAAAGAAAAACATCTTTACTTTGCCCATAACACTGCAGTCCTTCTCCTAATACCCCAATTTGTAGTTATCTGGAAAAAACGAACAACAAATTAAAAGATTTATTTTTATTTTTTTTTATTTTTTTCTCTGTGTAGTTTAATCATGTTTCTTTTTTAATTTTTATTGTAAAAATGTGGGGTACATTTCGGGGTTAGGTATATAAACATCGATCATGCAGGTACCCTTGTTGATGAGGTATGCCCCTCCCTCCCCTAACAGTTTCTCTCAACTGAAAAGGCTTGTTTTTAAAGCCAAACTAAGTGATGATATACTGTCTACCTAAAATGAAGTTAATAATTCTGTTTCTAAATCTCCTTATTTTATGATTTTCCTTGGAAGTTGAAGTTGACGTGTGGTAGAAGCATCTGAGAGCTCATCCAAGTAAGGCATTATCAGGCTCTTGGGCGAAATGTTCACTGTCCCTTTGTCTCTAAGGCTGTATTCTTTGTCCACATGGGTGCTGCTTGCTCAGCTGGTCTTGGAGGGAGACGGCTCCCATGGCATTGCCTAATCTGATCTCTTAGTTGTTTTGGGAAGAGGCAGTATTTCTGTATCAAGTAGGCCTCATCTAGGGTCAAGCAAGAGTTACTCCAATTCTCCCATTTAATCTTGCACAGTCTGATCTGCAACCCTTAAAGGGAAGCCATCCCATAACAAGGGATGACTTTCTATACTATCATGTTTCTTCTGTGATAATGTTGCACACAAAAAGATGTCCCCCAAATGTCAGTGTCTTACAAAAGCATATGTTTCTTGCCGTGGATCAAAGGTTTGTGGTTTGACTTAGGTGTCTCTGCCCTACTCTGCAGGTCTGGTTCTGGTCTTTTTCATGTCCCTTGGATCCTGAGAGAAGATGTTACCCAGACAAGATCTTCTCATGATGGATAGCAGAAGAACAAGAGGGGCTAATAGGAACATGCAATGACTCTTAGTATCATGGCACAAAACCGGCACACTGTCATGTTTGCCCAGAGCTCACTGGCCAAAGAAAGCCATATGTCCAATCCAAAATCAGCATATGGTGGGGGAAGAGGGTGTATAATCCACATAATCTGGTCCGAAGCCCTGGAAACTTGTATGTGAAAGACTTTGAATGCATATTTCTACGACAGGAGCTAGTGAGGTATTAGGAACAATAATTCAATTTACCATACCTCCTCTGGCCAACTCTCTGGATGTATTGACATCTGGTTCTTGGTTTTGTCTATGTCACGCTAGCTAAGCTCATGGCATCTTACACTAGCTGATCACAAAGAAAGACCATGTTGACATGAATGAGCCTCTGTTTTCCCCTCTCTATGCACCACATTGAACCTTCCTTCTCCTCTCTAAATCTTAGACAAGAAACAGTCGGACCAATTCTATTTTCTCAGCATTTCTATTCTTCACAGCTTCTGAACCCACTCTAGACCAGAAGAGAAAACATTTCTACTATACCATTTTTACTTCCTGAGAAACACTAAACACTTTTGCTACTTTTACTTCCTGGGAAACACTAAATAGTAAACAAGGATATTTTCTTTATGTAGTAGGACATTTTTGTGTCATGAATCTTTCAGGCTCAAAACTAAATTTTTAAAAAATAAGAGAATATGGAAAATTTTATCTCAAAGCAGCTGAATACCAATTTTCTCATTACATTTCTTTATAACACATAATTAATTTCCTCTACATATTTGATAACTAAGAAGATTGTTTCCTAGAAAGTCAAAGGTAAAAGCACTTTTAAATTTTACATTATGGCCATTATACGTACAATCTTTTTTTTTTTTCTTTTTCAAGTATTGGCTCCTAGAGAGTAGGGTATATTGTATGTAGGGTTTTTTCCTTAGAAATAATTAGAACAATTAGGGAGGAAAAATAGGTGACATACAAGGGGAGGGAGTCCCAACAAAACGGAATTATTTTGGTGAGGGCAGGCCCCTTGTAGTACTGGCTTCCCCTGCTAGGTAAGTGTTCTAGGAATCCATTGGCATCAGTCATCAGTGTACCAGCTAGCACTGTTGTGAGAGACTGTATTCAGCTTCAGTACATTATTTATTTACTTCTTCTTTTTTTTTTTAGATTCTTTCCTGGCGTTTGCCTATTTCATGATGGGTGATTTACACAAACAACCTACCCACACCACACTGAGTGTTCAGCAATTTTTGACCAAAAAATGGCACAATCCCTGTGCCCCATCCTCCCTATTCCCTTGATCTCACCCAAAGCAGCTTTTTCTGTTTGCTTGTTTCCCCAGATAAAAAAAATTCCTCAAAGAAACGTTTTGCCAGTGTGGAAGGGGTAAAACAAAAAACAGCAGAAGCACTAAAAGGCATCAAAATAGACAAGCTCAAATCAGTTTTGAGCCGTGAAAAAAGCATCTTGATAGGTGTATTGCATCAAATGGAGAGTACATTGAAAGTGTCTGAAGTTCAAACATGTAAGAATAAATTCAAATTTTTTATAAATAAATTTCAGGTTTTGGGGTCTCTATAAACAATGCAATAAGAATTATTGCCATGGAAGCTAATTCTGACAAAGCAATATTGACTGAAATAGCACTTGTATTTTATTTTCTGGAGTGAGGTATGCAAAGAGAAGGATAAGACTGAGAGAGATGGTTCTAGGAGCGCAGCCTAAGGCACTCTGTAGGGATCACTGTGGTTAGAGGAGGCATGTTTTTAAAGAGTGTAAAAACCAAATAAAATTTACCTTAATACATATTGGTGACATTAAACTCACCTATATTAAAAAAGTGAGACACATCCTGCATTGAACACAAAGGCCAAAAAATCAACCTGACCCATCTGCCACAGGATCTGTAAATGATAGGCTGTGCTTTTTATTCCTCAAGAATCAAAATCAGGTTCATTCTGAAGGGAGATAATTACGTAGAAAACTTTAGAGAGCACACCCAATTTCCCTGTTTATTAAGAGCACAATTCTGTGATGCATTTGCAGGAAGGAACAGTCTGATCTGACTTACAATAATACGTATAAGTAGTATAAAGTAATTTTGTCAGGGAGAAAATATTCAAATACACCCGGTGAACTAGACAAAGTATTTTATTCTGTTACCTTTCGAATGGTAGAAATTAATGTTATTCTGCATATTAGGACTTTAACTCAATTTATTTCCATTGTCTGAAGGCAAAGTTATAATATGTTACAATAAAGGACACACGATGCCAGTAAAAATTTGCTTTTGATCACATTTTAAAATATCCTGTTGATGATTATGTAGCTTTTGATATGAATAGTGCAGAAAGAAGTATTGTGTATTTGGTACATACGTGTGTTACTGATTTCATGACAGAGAATTACATTTTCTCACAGACTTGCCATCCAGTATTTTCTTTTTGAAGGTAAGGAGACATAAAGAACTTATGGCTAAGTTCTTTCCTCAAATAAGCAACACATTTGCTTTTACATGGATTATTTTGAAATACTCAGAAACACATGTCATCAAAATATGGCTACAATTTAAGTCAGTTTTATGTTTTAAGTAAATCTAGGTATTTGTCAAATTTTTTTCTAACAGTTCAAAGGTATTTGACACTTAGTTCATACTGGTGACACTAAGTTATAGATTTTTTAATGTTCTGTTAAAAAAAAAAAGAAAATATAAGTGCAAAGACCATCTATCTTAAAATCTACTTTTAGTTCTTGATGACAAATAATAAAGATTATAACTATAACCTCTGATAACTCTTTTAGTCATGTCTACTCCAGAAAAAATTCTTCAGAATTTTAGCAGGAAAGAAATCAATGCTAGACAGTTGTATTTTAATGTAGTATTTATCTCCCAGATGAAGATTTTCCTAAATTTCAGGATTTGTTTTGTTCCCCAACTAATGTACTTTTAATATGCATTGAACATTTATTATAGACCCCTGACAAATTTACTAGTGTTGTGTCACTGTTCTGCCAATGTATTAATAACACAAAGAGAGGGAAAAAACTAATGCTTTATTGAACATTTGCTATGTGCTAGGCACTATATCAACTGCTTAATGTGATTTATCTATTTTAATCTTCATAAAGACCTTAGAAAATAAATTACCACAAAAACAGAGAGCTTCATTATGTTAATGCAGGTGCAGTATGTTGTGCCATTTTGAATTGTATTTCTTAAAAGTGCTTTAGTGATATTTTAAAGCCAATGTAGTAGTGGTGATGAGATGAGTAACGAGGAGAGTGATATGAAGGGAGGAAAGAGAAAAGGTACCAAAAAGATAAGAATGGAAATGACAAAGGATTTCTGAAAAACAAGGTGGCCTTAGTGGAGAAACTGTTTTGCCTGCCTTCTCTGTTAACTGTGTTACATTGTGGACAGGCATTGTGTATTTCAGCATTGCCATGTACATTTCCTCCAGAAGGAAAGACATTAGATACCACTATGCAAAATATTTCTTTCTCTATTTTGTAGCATTTACGGGTAGCCTCAAATAAGGGGGGTTTTTAATTAGGTTTTTCACTCTCCTAATTAGAAATCAGTGAGCTATGATTCTACCACTGATGCAAAATCAAGATGTCTATCAAGTTTTAAATCAAAGTCCAAATACAAAATTTGGCCTTTTATATCAAAGCCTCAACAATTCTCATGACCTTTTGAGCAAGGAGTTAAGCTTCTCAAATTTTAAAATAAGAAAATGATACCAAATTCAGACAAAGTTTTATTTGCAAATTATTTCATGTACCTTTATATGAAATAGTAAAACACTGGGGAAGGATTAAATGCTCACAATAGCAGAATGTTAATAAAATATATAGCATACATCATATATAAAAGTGTATATTTAAGTGTATATGTATATTTGATTGTTATATATGTGATAATAAGTGTGTGAAAATTATACATATAAAAAGATATCATAGAATCTTAACAAACTCATATAGTATTATATAATGTTAAGTGGAAAGCACAGGATTCAATACTATATAAAACTGAGGTACATACATAATTATATAAAAAAAAAAATAAGATAAAGGACTTATGCCATATCTCTGGATTGGTGATTTCTGAGTCATGGGATTATGTTTGTTTCCCCCCCCTATATTTTTTGTCTTGTTTACTTACTTTTTGTACTTTCTACAACGAGGAGTTAGTTATTACTTCCATTTCTGAAAAAATAGTGCATTTACAATGATAAATTATCTTTCTGTCCCATGTGCACTCTACAAAACTAGATACATGCACATTACAAAACAAACTGTTAAATGAAAGAGCTCTTTCATGTTGAAAGTCATTAGACTTTTTCTAATTACTTGACAAATTACTTGTTAATGTCAATGAATCTTTATAGTTTAGATTCTACCTTTACAAATTTCAAAATCATTTAATAAAAATTAAATTTAGAGCCGGGCTCGGTGGCTCAGCCTGTAATCCCGCGCCTTTGGGAGGCAAAGGTGAGTGGATTGCCTGAGCCCACGGGTTCGAGACCTGCCTGGGCAGTGAGACCTCATCTCTACAATAAATTTAAAAAATCAGCCGGGCGTGGTAGCGCATGCCTGTAATTCCAGCTACTCGGAAGGCTGAGGTGGAAGGATCGCCAGAGCCCAGCAGGTCGAGGCTGCGGTGGCCAGGAGTGGCCACTGCACTCCAGTCTGGGCGACAGAGTGAGATTCCAACTCAAAAAAAAAAAAATTTAATTTAATAATTAAATATATCCTGGGCATAAGTAACTATATTTACTTTGAAAAATATTAGAGGAAATCCTAAAGATAGATAGTAATATAGTTATTTTTATTTTCATTCTTTGTAGATGCAGTGTCTCCCTATATTGCCTAGGTTGGTCTCAAACTCCTGACTTCAAGTGATCCTTTTCCCTCAAGCTCTCAAAGTGCTGGAATTACAAGTGAGAATCACCACACCTGACCAGAAATATATTTAAATAACTGTCATAAATCAAAGAATATATACCTCAAAGGTGCACACATAAATGCATTTTATATATACATATATATATATATATAGAGAGAGAGAGAGAGAGAGAGAGACATCTAACATTGCCAAATGTTGTATCATACCACTATAGAAAATTCACTAGAAGAATGTCTGTTTGGGTCACTTTGGATACTGGATACTTCTTGAAAAGTGGAGTCTAGAAAAAGGAGTCTATAAAGCAAGAACTAGGTTTTGAAGTTGAATGTTGGCATTATATTGTCTTACCTTTATACAGGGCTTTAGGTTTTCAATAGTCCACCACATTCAATTTATATTGTAGTTATAATGCCACTTTTAGGTATACAGAGCAGATAGTTAATGAAGTTCGGAGAGTTTAGGAGGCTTCTCTATAGCCCATGGGCCCCAAATCTATTAACAGTAGCCAGATCTTCTAGTCCTATGTTTTTTTCCAAATTCTCTGCATCTTCTCCCGAGATAGCATAAGAGTCAACGTGGATGTCTAAACTGTCAAATGGATCAATATTAATCTTTTGTTTTTCACTTAGATCCTGGGACCCTGTGCAGCAGAACATCACCATCCTGTTTCTAGAACATCGGATCACAAAATTGAACACTCTAGATCAGTCAGCCCTGTAAGAAATACTCTGGACAGGCCTTTTCAGATCTTTGTTAATACTATTAAACTGAGGAACTATCCTCACTTTTTTCTTCTTCTTCAAGTAGATAATGAGCTAAGCAGGATAACTGATTCCTTCTGAAGGCAAAAACATGATTTAGTTCAGTGGATATTTGTAACTTAATATTCTTTTCCTTTCTAAAGGTGATTCTTGAAACTTAAGTGGAGCAGATGTTTTAGGTGGTAAGATCTCATTGCATGAGACATTTTATGTCATGGAAGTGACCATCTTGTCTGTCTAAATATAGGATAAAAGATAAAAACTGGAATCTATAGGAGCAGACATTCGTCTGAAGGTTTCCCTCTAGATCCTACCTCGGACCATATAATTCTCATCTACTATTATAGTACAAGAAGTTTCCTAGAGCATGTTCCCTAAGTGCTCCTAGGCTGCAGAAATAATATGAATTTTCTTATCATTTGTATCCATAAAAATCATTGCCTAATATTTTGCCTCAAAGCTCTCAATCGACATTTTACTTGGACACTTTCAGTATGCAGATTCATTAAAATAGTCCAGAAGCGGGGTGGGCACTGTACTCAAACAGTGTGTTGTAAAATCTGTTCTGGCCTTAAGGAAAATGCATGTTGTATTCACACAGAAGTAAGAGGCTGCAGGATTACTGGAGTCGGTGTAGCCAGCCTTCCCTGCAGCTAAGTAAAAGATCTGAATTTTGTTTCGTTTGTGACAATTAAAAAGTTTCAATGAAATATACATCATGTATGTTGTTGATTAAAATAAACTGAGCCACAGACACAATGGACACAAAGACAACGTTCCTTTTGAAGTTCGTTAACAAGTAGATGTCAGTCTTTGCAAGCATAGGACTTTATAGATCAGTTTAATAAATTTTCAAATGCTTTATGACTGAAGTGATTAGGCATTAGAGCTAATTATGCTAAGCATTTTTTTCTTCAAGGCTTACTTTCTACTTTTTCTCATTCAACTGAAACAATTAGATTCACCAAGAGAAATGGGTAATGTCTTTTCAAACCATATTTCCCATAACACTTAGCTTCCTGCAGCAAATCATTAAATAGTCAACAGATGCATTTAGTTTTTAGTCTCTATACAACTTCAAGCAATTATTTTGAAGGGCAAAAGTGGAGTGTTTTTTTTTTTCTTTACTACCAAATATCTTCTTCTGCCCCCAATTAGACAGACAGGTTACTAAAGAAATTGCTTTGATTCTGTGAAACTTGCATCTACTTTCTATTTCAACATACCGAGAGTCGATCGCAAATGCCATGAAAGGTCTTGGGGCAAGTAAGAGAAGAAATTTAAAGTTCACTTAGTGAACAAGGAAATGACTGATTCTTGATATATGCAATAAAGGAACCATTCCCATTAATAAGGGTGAGCCCCCACAATTATATCACCTAGGAAACTCCATGCTCCAGAGTTGACAAATTATTGGGAACCCCCCCTCCCCCATCGGCCTTTTGTTTCATCTCCAAAATATAAAGCAAGTATACTTAAGTGACATGATTTTTTTTTTCTGGCACCTTTCCATAGCCAATTCCATTCATGCAGAAAAAGGATGAAATTCCATCATTCGAGCATGACATCTCAAAATTCAAACTTAATGAGAGCTTTGGCAGCTTCTGTCGAAGGCAGACAGTGATTAACAAAACACTTCAGAGTACAAGGCACAGCAGTGCTCAAAGAAAACAGTGATGATCTCCACTTAATTGTAGAAAAGCCCAAAGCATCTGCCAGCCGAGGAGAGCTGGAGCCATAAGGAGCTATTGCTCAGATAGGCTGTCATCTCCAGAGATCAACAACCATATGCTCAGCTCAAGCACAAACTCCAAAGAAGTTAATTTTCTGACAAAATACAGGGATAAATATGACATTCAAACAAGTGTGCTCACTCATCCTGAACACACGTTCATCTGCACGCATCAGATTTATGCATCGTTTAAACACAAGCAAATATAATTTGTTTGGAACACAAACATTGCTGCATGAGTACAGGTATAATTAATCTCTGTCTGCTCCACAGGTTCTTGTGTTCTACAGTTAACCACGCTTTCAACAAACTTTTGATGAATGGAGAAGTCACTTGTTGCTTCAGACCCAAACATATAATATACCACATTCTTCAGTCTTCTGAGATTGATGCAATATAGTTAACTCAGGATGAAAAGTGACTTATTTTACCTATTCTCTCTCTCTCTCTCTCTCTCTCTCTCTCTCTCTATATATATATATATATATATATATATATATATATATATATAAAGTACAGAGTTGACAAGTTTATATATGTATAGATGTATATAAACTTTAAAATATCTCCTTATATAAACAAATTATCTATTATCTATGCATCTGTGTCTCTATCTGCCATCTATTTATCTCTGAATGCAAATCTGAATGCAAGCCTACTTTGATATAGTTTAGCAAACAGAAGGAAAGATTTCCACCTAGAAGGTAGGCATGTCTCAGGATTAAGTCACCAGATAAGTTCCTCGTTGGTATCTGTAGTCATAGTGTATTCTAATTAAAAATAACAAAAAGTTTAAAAAAGGAAGAGAAGCAGCAGAAAATAGGTATTGAATATAAGCTCTACAAAAAATAAAAAACAAAAACATTGCATTCTAAAAAGTTAAAAGAGAAGAGAAAGAGAAACCCTATGTTCTCCCATCATTTTGAGTTGGAGATTCCTGTAACAAAACCTCCTCAAAAAATGTAACATGCAGCATCAAATGGATTAGAGTCGGCAGACTGTTAACTGTGCATGTCTTGAAAGCAGGTGTTTGATTTAGCATTTGCACACTAGCCAAACAGTAGTTAATTTTTTAGAGGTGAACAACTACGGTCCTCATAAAAACTAAAGAGAAGCATCTGGTCTCAAACAAGATACTTTACTAGCAAACCTAACTCCTGTTTTAAAAAACTCCTAATGCCTTTCCTAAAAAAAGAATTTGGTTTTTCCTTTGTTTGTGTCATCAGCTTTTTTTCCAAGGCTACACATTGAAGCTTTGACATTCGCTTATTTCTAATTATAGCTACTTTCTTTATGATGAGGATTACAGTGTCACTATTGTCATGTTTATGTATAACTTGTTAGAGTTTGGGTTAACTTGTTATCTGATAATTTCGTAATTTTGATGTTACTGTGTGCTTATCATTTTTAAATAGTATCTTAAATTTTCTCCAATTGTAGAAGTATGCTTATAACAGAGAATTTGTAAAATGCAGCCAGGTGCAAAAAGAAAAGTTTAACTTATTCATAAAGTCATTATCAGTAAAAAATAAAACAAAACAAAAGATAGTTAATTTTGATCAATTTCTCCCATATGTACACATAATACTCACATCATTGAACTCATATTAAAATACAAGTTTAATGTTTTATTTTCCTTCCCTATACTGTACTCTGAATTTGAACATTTCCCTAACCATTATAGAGTATCTGACAATGTTTTTAAATTACTGTCAAACATTCTACTCTATAGATAGACACATTTTACCATAACTTATTTTAACCATTTCCATATTTGAAGTTTTTCTATTTTCTTTTTATAAATCACACTATAATAAAATGTATTATTAAAGTATTCTTAAAATTTTATTCTCTTTTCAGTACTTTTCTGATTTTTTTTATTTTATTATAAAGATGTGGGGTACAAGACAGGATTAGGTAGCTAAGTATGTGCAGGTGAAGTCTGGTCCTCCAACTGGTACTCACTTCTCCTGGTTTAGGATCAGGTACCCTTGCTGTAGCAGGATACTGCCAGGCAGGGAGGAAGAGGAGGGATGTAACAACATAACAATTTATTCTAACCAGAATTTCAGGATTAATTGATATGATTAAGACATTTGACACATGTTACTAAAGTTTATCCAGAATGTTAATGATGATTATATTCTTACTGGCTATATATGAAGATTCCATTAAATGACAACTGCATTGATTTTTTATTTTAATTATTAAACCATGTTCTAAGGGGGCTGCACATAGTGGCTCACGTCCATAATCTCAGCACTTTGGGAGAGTGCAATGGGAGGGTGCCATGGGAGGATCCCTTGAAGTTAGGTGTTTGAGAACTGCCTGAGCCACACATAATGAATCCTAGTTAGTCTCTACAAAAAAATGTTTTAAGTTACCTGGGTATGGTGGCACATGCCTGTAGTCGCAGCTACTCGAGAGGGTAAGGCAGGAGGATCACTGAACTGAGGGGTGGAAGGCTGCAGTGAGCTATCATTAGCACCACTTGCACCCTAGCCAAGGTGATAGAACTAAAATAAACAAATTTATTTTTATTCTCTAAAAATAAACAAATAACAAAACCCCTGTTCTGCAATTTTTAGATTAGTATTCCAGAAAAAAAGCTTTATGGCTTGGGAAAAATAATTGAATATCCCAAAATTGATGAAACATTTTCCAACAAAGGTGTAATAATGGCTTGGGCAGAAAGAATAGTCACAAATGCCAATGAAAAACTGTAAGAATAGTCACAATTTTTATTTTAGAATAAAAACGTTATTTTGAGTGAAAGTGTATACTTTTTACTCTATAAATGAGTATCATCAATAAATAAAAAGTTTACAAGTGAATAAAAACAAAAAAAGTAATACAAAACGATTCATAGGCAATCTAGTAAAAGAAATACCTTGGCCCATAGTTTATTCTCTGGATCAAAAATATATATTGACTTAAAATTGTTACAGGCTCTTTCAAGTCTGTCTTCAAGCATGGATATGCCTCTTGAATAATTTTGCTTGAACATTTTGAGCCTTGATCTACTGCAGTTCCTTTTCTGCAGTTTTTTCTGTCAAACGTTATAAAATAAGTGCTCCGAATTCCTACTACCTCTGTTTCCTCATCACCTTCACCTTACTTAGCAACTGTGACTCCCATCTCCACTGTTCCCCTGAAAATATTCTTTTAAGCATGCCATTAATTTGTCTTGCTAGCTGAGTGTCTTTGGACTATTTCTTGCGGTCCTTCTCTTTTATTTGGATAGCCTCCTTCTTGAAACTGTTTTTTGATGTATCAAGCATGTTCTCTCCTCTTCCTTTGCCTCTGTTCTTCCCTCCTCTGAGAATGACCCTTTCTTGTCTACATCCAAATTGTTTTTTTTTTCTTTTAACAGAACAGCAAAATCAACATCTGCTCAAAAAGCTTGCCCTCATGGTTCCAATTCCAAAAAATGAATGCATGCATTTTGGCATTGATAACATATCACCTATTAGTACGGTGTTATCTGTTTGTCTTAACTCTAATAATTAATTATGCAAACTACTTGAAGATAGAATACTTGAGAGTCTCATATTTGTACATTTTGGGGTATTCATGTTCTTTCTCAAAGAAGCCATAACATTGGCACAATCCAAATGTCTTATAAGGACTAGATGACTCCAATATCTCTGATAGTCCATAATGAAAACTATCTTTTCTGTAGTCATTTCTAGACCTTTCTGTGACATAGGATGTTTGTCTTACAATTCTGATGTTACCATGAACATCCTTCCATGAAACTATAAACTTCAAAATATTTAATATCGTATCTCATATATACTAAACACTTTGGTACTTCAACCTCTTTCTTGCTTTAGTTCTCAATCCTTATTACTTCACTTTTTATGGAAATTTGTCATTTTCCTGGCCTCCGTATCTGGCTTAGCTTCCTGTCTGTGAAGCATCCCCTCCCACTTTGTGTAGTACACTCTATTCTGCTACTGTGTGACACAGGCATTCCTAAAAATCACCATACTATGCAAAAATCATAAATCACTAGACTAGACATGGGAAAAATGGGGCTGAGATACGATTTCATCAGTGACACATGAAAAAAATAGAAACCTGACAAAACAGTAGCACAATTTTACAAATGTCAAATGGTTAAAGAAATTCGTAAATACTACAATAAATGTGGCACTTTAATAAACACCTGAAGTCTGCCCCTGTTATGGGTGGTTGATAGCAGGCATTAGCTTGTGAGTTACTGTGAAGGGTAGGAGGAGAGTTATCTGAAACCTGATGGAATGTTATAACACCAGGTGAAAAGATCATCACCTCTGCATTCTTTAGGGTTTTCTAACAGAATTATGTCTTCCTCTGCAAATAGCTGTTTTCTTTTTTCGGAAATAACTCTACTTTTTTTTTTTTTTTACCCTTCACGGTGAAAGAAGAGATAAGCAGTTTATTGTTATTTGAAGCATGAACTCGAATATTCCCAATATATCTTGATTGTCAAGTGAAGGTTTTACCTGTTGTAAAGGTCAGGAGGGCCTGAATGTACAAGGAAAATTTGACTTACCTTCTCAATAGGACAATTCCTGCCATGCTTCTGGTGATCTCTCACATAGCATGTGAGGACTCATAAGGGGTTCTCTGTGATTAGTTGACTAGTGAGAACAAATTGAATTTGGTTTACAGTTGGCTTTGTACCATATTCTGTCTTCATCCAGAGTGAACCCTAAAAACCGTCCCTGAAGAACAGAGAAGAAATACCCGATGACTTGGTACTTTGTAAGACACATCTCATTGCCTACATTACCTGGAAGGAAAAATAGTCAGATGTGAAGTTAAGCTTTATCCAATGTGTAGACAGTGGTTAAGATTTGGTCAGGTGGTCATAGATTCAAAATGTTTGAGGATTAATGAGAAACTGGTTTAGGCCAAAGGTGTCTGAATAGAGCTTTCAGCATAGTCTCAACATGGGAGAAAAGTTCTATCCCATGGGACAATGTTTGCACACCTCCACTATGAAAGAGGCTCCCAACAATCAGGCAGACAAGAAACTCTTCTCTGTGAATACCTTCAGCCTCTTTTCACAGTAACCCCCTAAAGCCAGTAGGTTTACAATGGATTTACAAAGTACCAGTACAGCAGAGTCAGGGGTTGCTACATATGAGCCCAGTTAAATGGACCCCCCTTGCACCCAAACTGATCTGGCTGCTACCACAGTTAAGTGTCAATGTGCCAACACAATAGACCAATGTGAAACCCTCAAATTTGTCCATAGAGCTTTAGAACCAATCATTTATTATTATTATTATTATTATTTATTATTATTATTATTTAAGTCAGGATCTCACTTTGTCACCCAGGCTGGAATGCAGTGGCATGATCCTAGCTCACTGCAGCTCAGGTGATCCTTCTCTCTTAGCTTCCTGAATACCTGGGACTGCAGGCACATGCCACCATGCCTAGCTAATTTTTTTAATTTTTTGTAGAGCCAGGGTGTCTCTGTGTTGCCCGGGCTCATCTCAAATTCCTGGGCTCAAACAATCCTCCCACAATGCTGGGATTACAGATATGAGCCCTCAAACCAGCCCCCATCCATATAGTTATCATATTAAACTATTCCTATCATGGAGAGAGTAGAGACTTGACTCACTGGAAAAAAATACTTTTTCCAGATTTGGATTTTCCTTGTCTACCTGGTATCTCTCTGCCAGCAAAATAATCTGGTTACTTACTGAATGTCTCATTCATCATCATCAAGGAAAATGCTTCATTAGTAAGAAAGTTAGGCACATTTTGCTTTCCTGCTGTAACCATTACTTTGAAACAGATGAACTTAAGGAATTGAAAGATGGTCTATTAAATACTGTGGTGTTAGTAGGTAAAAAATGGCTTGACCATTAAAGAAATGTGCTACATGATGAAATGTTTGTTCTAAACCAGCAAAAAAATATGGAAAGGTAAGTTGCCATTTTTAGAGATGGGAAAATTTGCAGAAGAAGGAGGTATAAAGGGAGATTTGGGATTTCTGATACTTTGATGATCCCAGTAGATATCAATGTGAAAACTTCAGAGAAAGAAATCTGGGAAGGGTATATTTATGTGAGCATCAACAACTAGATGGTAATTAAAGCTAGGAGACTAGCTTTAACTCAAGCAGTGAAAGTTTACAAAAATAAGAAGGGGTCCTGTGATCTTGTGGCTCTCTGGAACTAGCCAAGAAGACTAAAAAGAACTGCCACTAGGCAGGTCAACATTGATGATGGGGTCTTGGAGTTTAATTGAAGAAAGTGTTTTAAAAAGGAAGGGATGATCAGTCATGTAAAAAATACTACTGTAAAGTCAAATACAAGGAAAATTATAAGGTAATCATTACATTTTGCCATGTGACAGTTACTGTTGCCAATGACAGCTGTTTTAAGGAATTGATAGGGGTAAAAGTCTAATTAAAATGGGTTCAAACAAGTTTTGGAGGAAAATTCCTGATAGTAAATACATCAGATTTCTGAGAGACTTTACTGTAAAGAAAGCTTTCAGGCATTGAAAAAAGGATACATTTATTCCATGATAATCAAGGGAAAGTAGAACACAGCTACAGATGCAAGTGTGTTGATAGACATGGAAGCACCTACTATTCTGGCCCGCTTCTATTTTCTTTTTTTTTTTTGAGTTGGAGTCTCACTCTGTCACCCAGGCTGGAGTACACTGGCACGCTCACGACAACCACAGCCTTGACTTGCTGGGTTCAGGTGATCCTTCTACTTCAGTCTTTCAAGTAACTGGAACTACAGATGCACACCGCCATATCTGACTAGTGTGTGTGTGTGTGTGTGTGTGTGTGTGTGTGTGTGTGTGTGTGTGTAGTGTGTGGTGGAGAGAGAGAGAGAGATAGAGAGACAGAGAGAGACAGAGACAGAGAGAGAGAGACAGATTTATTGTAGAGACAAGGTCTCACAAAGTTGTCCAGGCTGGTCTCGAATCCCCGGGCTCGGGCAATCTCTTGCCTCGTTGTCCCACAGTGCTGGGAATTTCTTTCTTTCCCTCTTTTTTTTTTGAGTTGGAGTCTCACTCTGTGGCCCAGGCTGGAGTGCAGTGGCACGCTCAAGGCCACCACAGCCTCAACCTGCAGGGTTCAAGTGATCCTCCGCTTCAGTCTTCCAGGTAGCTGGAACTACAGGTGTGTGCTACCATGCCAGGCTGATTTTTTGATATATTGTAGAGGTGAGGTCTCAGCAACTTGCCCAGGCTGATCTGGAACCCTTGGGCTCAGGCAATCCTCTCTCCTCCACCTCCCAATGTGCTGGAATTACAGGCTGGAGTCATCGCCCCCGGCTGCTTCTATTTTCTATGAAACAGGTCATAAGGTCATCAGAAGAGCGTGACTACATGGAGCCAGTATAAGAAGTTTGAAGAGGGAAGAGAAAACATGAAATAATAGTGTGGGAAAGGGTGCAGTGTGGGAGCTGGAGCAGCACTGAGAACTTGAGTCCAGTTGCCTTGTATGTCTGATTTCTCTTTAAGTATCTTTCAGCTCTTTGTGTGCAGACACAGAGTAAATAGATATTTACAAATGAATTAAGGATTTGCTAGATCATTAAAGTTTTGGGAAACACAGACCTTGGGAAAGATGCAAGGGTGAGATTGTGATAGTGGCCCATGGATCTAAGGCAGAAGGAGATGAGGGGAAAATATTTCTCTTACCCTGCTGCAAGCAATTAAATTCTAAAGCTTCTGATCTAGTCATCTGGTCTTCTAACAAACACCGCTTATTATTGTCATTTAAGTGCTTTTCTTATGTGTCTTAAAGAGTAAGTTCTTTTTTTTTTTTTTTTTTTTTTTTTGAGTCAGAGTATCACTCTATCACCCAGGCTGGAGTGCAGTGGCACAATCACGGCTCACTGCAACTTCAAACTCCTGGGCTCAAGCAATCCTCCTGCCTCAGTCTCCTGAGTAGCTGGGACTACAGACATGTGCTACCATGCTGGCTAATGTTTTTGTTTTGTTTTGTTTTGTTTTTGTAGAAATGAGATCTTGCTATATTGCTCAGGCTGGTCTTAAAATCCTGGGCTCAAGTAATCCTCCCGCCTGGGTCTCCCAAAGTGCTGGGATTATAGGTTAGAGCCACTGCACCTAGCAGAAGAGTAAGTTCTTTTAAAATACAGATAGCATGGCCTCAATAGTAACACAATAATAAATACGTGATCACTGATTGCTTTTCACTTTTTTTTTTTTTTTTTTTTTTTGAGTTGGAATCTCACTCTGTCGCCCAGAGTGGAGTGTGGTGGCCGGGAGCGGCCACCGCAGCCTCGACCTGCTGGGCTCCGGCGATCCTTCCGCCTCAGCCTTCCAAGTAGCTGGAACTACAGGCATGCGCTACCACGCCCGCCTTATTTTTTGATTTATTGTAGAGATGAGGTCTCGCCAAGCTGCTCAGGCGGGTCTCGAACCCGCGGGCTCAGGCAAACCATTCACCTCAGCCTCCCAAAGGCGCAGGATTACAGGCTGAGCCACTGAGCCTGGCTGCTTTTTACTTTTATTCTATGTGTGATTAACAGTGAAGTAAAAAATTGGGGTGATAGGCTTAACCATGCAGCAAAACATTTTCAGGAGATAAGAAAAGAGAATCATGGGCTTTGAAATCATGTAGACCTGGGTTTGAATTGTAACCCAGCGGCTGATAGGGTTTCTGTAACGAAGGCAGGTAACTAAACTTCTCTAAACCTCAGCTTTCTCATCTTTAAAATGAAGATAATGCCTACCAGTGAATAGTAAACAAGGTACAGTGAATATTAAACAAGAAAATAATATATATTACATAATACCTTTTAGACCAGTTTATTTTATTTTTCAATTTTGAAATTCTTTTATTTTTATATATTTAGGACGTACAGATTTCCTACATGCATATATTGCCCTATTTTTAAAACATAGTTACTTTCTTCCACTGTCAATTGACATGCCTAAATTGTGTGATCTATAATGCTGGTTTCTCTGGGTATTAACCAGTACTGTGTAATAAAATGATTCCATGGTCAAAAACATTTTAAAATACTGTACTAAAGAAGAGTAAACGGTTTTCTTGATTGTAGAACTTCTCAGAGGGTTCGATATGTTAATAAGCCTTTTGTATTTTAGGAGAGAGTTATAACATGCAAAGTTTCCCACACATATTTGACAGGAGAATTTATTTTTTTCAGATATTTAAAAGAATTTGTAAAAAGGAATAAAGGATATATTTCACAGGATATACTTCTACTCTGAGAAGTCATTCAAGGATAGTCAAGCTCTGTATATTCTGTTTAGTCATTTTCATAGCCTTTGAAAAGGCTATGCCATACTTTTAAAGATCTAGCATAGTATTTTTCAGGGAAAAAATGTTACGGTCTTTTGAGAAATCAAATTAGGAACTGACTTTTAAGTATAGCCTTCTTGTATCTAACTAAAGCTTCTGTATTTTAGGTATAGTTGACTTCCTCCTACTTGATATAGTTTTTTTACAGTAAGTATTTTGTCATGCCCGTAAAATTTGAAAGTTGGAATACAAATCATATAAGGTCTTCATTTTTTTTTAACTAACTCAGATCTTCCTATAATATAAGCTAATAAACTGCTTTTTGTTTGATAATCAATCTAAGTAAATGTTTGTGCTCAGATTATCTTTTATAACATACAGAAAAAAAACACCAGGTAATAACTGGATAGATTATTGTTGGAAGAGATTTTAAGCAAGAGAATAGATTTATAACTATATCTAAAAAAGAATATAAGTACCTGCCTTTTTTTCAAAATAGTGTCCTTCATTAAGTACATGAAAAACTTTTATTTCAAAAAAGTGAAAGCTCTTTTTCTTTTTTCCCTCATTTCCTTCTAGAAGTCAATTTATTGTGCTAGTAAGGACCAAAAAGTTGCTCTTCCGGTGTCTTTCTAATCTTTTACACAGTAAACCAAGAAGTGAACAAATAGCAAATAAAAGATCATGACTCTTTTACATAATCACTTTTTTCCTGGGATTGCACACACATCTGTGGTCTGCCTTAACCACAGAAAATTGACATTTTCTCTATCCTCGGGTTAGCATGACATTAACTGGAGCATCACATTCTGCTAGTATCTCTTTCCCTTATTATTTTTATGCATTTTATGCTATTTTTAAAGTCATGCTGTTGAACATGTCATGACTGAATATGAGTGAATCCAAATATCAACCTTTTAATATAAATACAAATGTCAGGTTGCAGGCAAGCTCTTTTTGGTTGAATCTGATAATGAAGAAGACATCCTATGTCCAGAAAATACTAGAATGTCAGATCAACCAAATGGCTTTATACAAGTACAAGCATAATGGTGCTAATGAATTCTAAATAAATACAGAGAAACATAAGTGTTTCAGGTTAATTTCAAGAAGGAAGTAAAGTTTGAAATCTATAAGATCCACCGTCAACTTAAATATGATATATGAAAAAATTATAACTGTGTCTTCCTAAGAAATTTAATTGTCAGCTTTAGATTGTTAGTATCTAGTCTGGGTGGAATAAATCTAAGAGAAAATAACATTCATTCCTACTTTTTTTGTTACTGGCTTTTATATTTGCTCTCCTCATTGGGTCATCTGTGTAGCCAAGTCATTTAAATTTTCAGTAGCCCTCTTCAAAAAGTGACCACAGGTGAAAGGGAGCCTTTTGGCATTCATCTTTTGTAAATTTTGATCTGAACAGTTGATGAAGGAAATCATTGATAGCCATATGGCCCCAGAGTCCACGGCCCTTGACACGACATATTCAGAGCATCAACCTCAGGTGCATGCAAACCAGATTCTAATTATCTTGGCCTGCTAGAGAGAAATATCCTCTTCCTGCATTTGGGGCTAACCTTCATTTTACCATGCAACTGAAAATAATGACACTTAATGTGAGCTCTATAAAGACTTATTTTGCTTTTACAGCATCCTGTGCTCTGAGCCACGTCAATCCATACTTCTTTTATTTGGGCGACTCACTTTCTCTTTGAGCCCGTGGAAGAACACCAGCCGAGGGAAGGGTACTTAGCAGAGTCGCAGCATATAAATCGCTCTGCCGAGAGCATTACAAAGGCTCTGTTGTGCTATCACACAGCAGAGCCAATAATGTACAATATGAAAAATCCCTGCCAAGCGCACAGAGAATACAGACAATGTTTGCCATTTCTCTGATCGGCTGTTTGTTATGTGTTGCAAGAGTTTATGGCGATAGAGTTAGAAAAGTCTCCCACACCCCAAAGTCTTTCCACTGTAAAAATAACACAAACATATACACACATACACATACCCTTAAAGACATCAGAACAACAACAACAATAACAACAAAAAAAAAAACAGTGGGTGGGAGTGGGATTTAAACACAAACATCTCTACAGAAACAGACATGATATTGTCACTAAGCAGGAAGGCCTTGTATAACCACTTCCTTAAAGACATCCTCTATATTTTCTGAAAGCACATTCATTTAGTCATTTGTAAAAGAAATAGAACATCCGAATTTTTAAGAAGATATCATGTCTTGTGATAGGAACTGATTATCTTATTTAAATTACTAAACTAAAGTCATTTATTCTCTATGAAAAGTTAAAATCTTATTTTCAGAAGATGGACTCAAAATCATCATCACTGATCTTTATTTTCAAAATATGACTCAGACACCTCTATTTTTTCTATCTCAGAAATGTGAAACCACAGTAGAATTTTTTTGAAATGATACTTTGTAAATTTTCTCAGATTCTGGAGAATAAAATGTTCAAAATCATTCCAGTATATGCTGAGTTCTGTTAGTGGACTCCAAGCGTACTTTATTACCTACTTCAAAATTCACCTCTACCATATCTTTCTCTCCTTCCTTACAAAAAAAAAAAAATCATTCTCCTATTTTCCCCCAAAGAACTGTATATGCATTTTTATTTTAGAACTTGTCATATTATAGAAGGTTATTCACATACTCATCTGGCCTAGTAGAGTAGAAACACTTGGTTGGAAGATATATGGCTTATATCTCTGTTTATCCCCTGCAACCAAAATGATATCCTAAATCCAGCATGTCCTCAATAAACACAAGCTGAAAACAAAAGTGCACAGATTGTTCTGAGTGCTGCTTGCTATTTACTGGAAAAGTTACTTAATCTAAGGAATGTCAGATTCCTGATCTGTAACTGTAAATAAATTACTCCATAGAGTGGTGAAATAATGCATTTAAAGCCTTTAGCACAGGGCCTGGCACGTAATAGTCACTTAATTTGTGTTTGTTGTTTGCTCGTCAGGAAGATGAACCTTTTCTGATCTCAATAGTTGTGATATTGTTATAATTTCTCTTAAAACAAAACTGTTAGAATTCCCCAAACACTATTCTTTTTTTTCCCCAACATCATCCTGCAAATGTGCAAGTGTATGTCTCATTAAATGATATATAGATTCCCTAAAGGTGAGGCTGAAGACTTGAAACTTTTCTGTAATGGGCATCGCTAGGGAGTGGGAACTCCAGATGGTTCATGGCAGAACCAGCTGTCCAGGGAACATTGTTTGATGAGAGCTGTGGTCCACAGAGAACAGCGGAAAGGTAGGGCCCATCTAAAAGTGAGGCTCAGTGACCAAGGGTAAGATGACGGGCACATCAAATGTGAGATTCACCATTTGATCTATTCATGAGTCATTTACTGTGATCTACTAAAAAAACAAACTCACTCACACCCATTTTGTATACACATCCTCTTCCAGGAAAACTTATTTGATAAATAGTACCCTTAAGAAAAAAAAAATTCCAATATAAATCAAATCAAGAACATAAAATGGAGCCTTGGTATCCTGTCTAAATTAAATATATCTATGTAACAAAAAATGATGTGCACATTGCTCCAGATAGCCATTGTTTATGCTATGGGTAGAAATGACAGAAAATGGCATAGATTTTTTTTTTCTTTCTTTCTGGAAATTAGGAAATTTTTGCTTCTTGCTTCACACATCCGATTACCTTTTCCAAGCTGTCCCTGAATTTCAAATTTCTGAAATTGCCTAAAATATAAGAATCATGTTGTTTCCTCCCCCTAATTTCCCTAAACATATAAACCTTTGCTTAGGTACTTCCCAAATCTATCATTTTCCACACAGCTTTGTCTATTTCTCTACTTTGTACTTGTTTCGTTACACTTTTGCCCTGAAGGATACGACTTTGCACTTATATCCACTGAAACTCATCCTTAGATGTATTTTCAGTACATTTGAAAGAAGCTTCTGGCTCCTTTTCTTCTTTCTCTGAGTAGACCTACTCTTTCAGATATGTCCACCCTAACCCACTGTTTTCTTATGGATCTCTACAAGGGTTTTCTCCTGGCCTTACCTCCTTCCTTATCCAGCCTAGAACCCTTGGCCAATGGCATAAGTAACTCTCTTGACAGCATCTCAATTCGTTTGTGTTCACACTTCCCATGCCTCTGTCCTACAAACATTTAGCCCTGATAAGATGTCATCCACTCTCTTCATTTCTACATGCTGAGCAGCACTACAGAAAAATCATAAAATAATTATGTTTGGCGCATTTACAAATATATAGGTTCCAGCCAGGCGAGGTGTTTCACACCTGTTATCCCGAGGGATATATTTGTAAATGCGCTATATATTTATAAATGCACCAAACATTTGCCAGGCGTGGTGGTTCGCTTTGGAATGCTGAGGCAGGCGGACCACTTGAGGCCAGAAGTTCAAGACCAGCCTGGACAACATAGCAATACCTCGTCTCTACAAAAAAATCAAAGAGTTAACCAGGTGTGATGTAGTCCCAGCTACTCAGGATGGTGCGGCAGAAGGATCACCTGAGCCCAGGAGATGGAGGTTGCAGTGAGTCGTGATTATGCTACTGCACTCCAGCCTGGGCAATGAAGTGAGACTCCGACTCAAAAAAGAAAAAAGAAAAAAAAGTATTTGTATATATAGAGAAAGAGAGATTTCTTTAATGTCTTCTTTAATGTCTTTCCTTCTTATCTCCCTCTTTCCCTCCCTTTCATTCATTTTTTATTTGAAAAAGTAAGAGAAAGAAGAAAATGAAGATAGACAATAACATTTCTTACTTGTTCTATGCTTATTTTTAAAAAAAGATTTCTAGTCCTTTTAGAGTCATACTTCTTGAGGAAGCAATTTCCACAATTCTCAGTCACTTCTTAACCACTTACATTTTACTCCTGTTCACTAAAATTACTTTAGTTAAGGTCAATAATCACCTTCTTATCACCAAGACAAGGGAACACTTTTAAGACCTCCTTTTCCTTGATCTCAGTAATATACCCTTGTGGTCTATATACCATTCCCAAGTCTATGAGAGTTTTTACTTCCCTAACTTTGATAATGCAACATTCTCTTTGTTCCTTTACATATGTTGATACTTAACAATCTTCCTTATTTGCAAGACTCTTAAGCCTAGATATTCTTCAGTTTTCCTTCTTAGTTTATTTCTAATTTCTAATGACTTACTATATGTAATCTCATTCCTATTCCTGACAACTTCAGATACTCTGTATCTCTCAACAGATCTCTTTACAAAGTTACAAATCTCTTTTATTAACCTCCCATTGTGCATTTTTATCCACACATCCTGGTAACCTCCAGCTAAATGTACACAAGCTACAAATCCTCTTTTATCCTTTCATGTTTTCTTCCTCCATACATTATATCAAAATGGTGCTACCCTCAAATTAGCTGTCCAAGTCAGAAACCTGCTTCTCCTTTCCTGTCATTCTCCAGCCAGTTGCCTAAAGTAACCTGCATTTCCTCCAGGATTCTCTATTCTGACTAGCTCCTCCTTAATTAGTTTCCTCTTGATGTCTTGCCGTGATTAGAGCGATAGTACTCTGACTCCAATCTGTCTTTCGAAGTGCACGTAGAATGAACTTTCTAAAATGGTCATGGCTTCTACAATCTACAGGATGAAGTCCATACTTTAAACCATGCTTTTCAAAGCACCCTCCCAGCCATATTTTCCAACAATCTTCTGCATCTTTCTTGTCTTGCCTTGCTAGACTTCTTAGTGCACCCATCATGATTTCTGCTAGGTCTGCGCTTTTCTCTTCTTAGATTGTCATTCCCTTTCTACCAAATTCTTCGACATTCAGCTGTCAGTTGTATCTGAGAACAGATACAGCTGAAAGTTCTCTCTAAGGAGGCCTTTTTGGTCTCTTTTAGAGTCCTTGAAACATTGCTTGTTAAAGAATTGCTTGTGTGCCTTTGTTCAGCACAAAGTTATGAGCTTCTTGACTATGAAGAGTTTGTCTTTTTCATCTTGTCTGGAGCCTGGTTCGTAGCAACCACTTAATAGATGTGCACTGGTAGACAGGATTCTCTTTTCTCAGCATTGGGCCCAATTTCTCTTCTCGGTTTAAGCAGAATGTTAGAAGCCCTAATGCATCCTTCCGAGTTTCATAAGTTTATCAGTCATGAGCATTACACCCAGCTTGCTAATAGCAATATTAGTCTTTTCTATTTAAAAGTAATGCAAGACTTCATTTGCCAATTTTGGGGGGCAAATTAAAGCCTATTTGTGCAAAAATAAGTTAACAGTGAAAATAGTGGTATATCTTTGGCTAAAACTGCTGAAAATGTATGATGCTATTTAGAATAGCACATTTATAGGCTGATATTGGCAACACCCCAAATATCCATATCACTAATAATAGGTTTGGTAGAAAGTTGGTAACTAGCTTGCAAACTTAATTGGAAATAATTTTTTGAAATTAAGGGCTTTTGATGTCAAAGGAAGAAGTTAATGAGACTAAATTGTTTTTCTCAAATAATCTGTCTTCCTATTAAGAAAAGTACAAGTGGCAATGAAAACCCAATTAATTCAAAAATGGTCTTTTTATCCCTAAATTTTGGAATTGTAGCCACTTTCTATTAAACTAGTCACAGATCTAAATTCATTTTCTCATGGAAAGCTCTAGGAAAAATTGTAAAACCTGTGACTTTTATCTTTGGCATCCTCATAAGTTCCTACCGCCGTGCCACTCCCCTCTCTCACAACACAGCTCCTCATTCAATCCCCCACTCCTCCAGGCACCCAGATTATATTTCTGAAGGTCTACTAAACATCTCAGGGACAAGAGCAAGAGAATAATCAAAGGTTAAGCTTACATTCCTTCATTAAAATTTTTATTTGAACACAGGACTCTAAGACTAAAAAACTTTTCAAATCCAAAGGAATTATATTCAAAATGTGTATTTTAGACTCTAACTAGCAACTAGCAGAAATGTTTTTGCTTGGGGGATCAGAGTGAGATGAGGAAACGATTTAATGCTGCCTAAATTATAACAATTACTCCTAAGACCAGAAGTATTGCTAATTTCCTCGAAAACAAATCAGAACTACTTTAGCGATAGCTCTTTAGCTTACTTTTTAAATAATTTTGTTTTTTTCAATGTGAAAAATGTTGAAAGTTAAAAGATATCCTGCTGAACATAAAAGATAGCATTCAGCAACTAACAAACTAGCAAACAGAATTCATGAGGTGACAATCAAGGGAAAAGGCAACATATAACAAGAGCTTTAAAGGATTTTCCAAAAGAAAAAAAAAAAAAAAAGAAAAGTTCTTAAGAAAGGTTTGACTCCAAGAGGTGTTGATTGGTGCTTATCCGAGCACATGCTTGGGTTGAGGGGTAGGACTTGAGGGGGCGGGGCTTGAAGAGTTTTTTAGCTTGACTAGACAGATTATTTTAAGCCACAAACTACATTTATTTATTGCTGCTTCAACAAAGGGGAAAAATGGCAAAGACAGATAACTTTTAAAGTAAGATAAATGACAAAGGGGCAGTTTCTTGAATCTATCATCGACTGTTTCCCATCCTTATAAGCCACGAATTTTGGAGTGGGAGTATAATTATTAGAAGATTTTTATGTTTCTCTTCATTGAACTGAGGATCAATAGCATATGAGCCGAAGAGAGAATTTTGCCAGAGTTAGAGAGTTTTAATAAATATCAACTTGCCAAGCCTTAGTGGAAATTTGAATTGCTATTCACAGATGTATGAAGTAACAAGAAAAAAAAATGCTATTCTTCAAAAGTATATGTGAGTGTTGGACACTTGGTAATAAATGGCAAGTTGATTCTAAATTATTTAAATGATAAATATATCTTTAGACTCTGGTCTCATGAAGTAGTTTTTAAGGCAGATCTGTATCCTATTAATCATTGCAACCCCCATCTTCAGCAAGATGTCTCGCATGTAGTGGGACTCAATAAATATTTCCCAAATAAATGGTGGACTCCATAAGTTGCATTGAGTTAGGTTGCTAATAATAATGTGTTAAACACTTATCGAGCATTTACTATGTACCAGGCATCAGAACTAGCACTTGGAACAGGGGTTTTTCAGCTGGGCTCGGTGGCTCAGTCTGTAATCCCGCGCCTTTGGGAGACTGAGGTGAGTGAATGGCCTGAGCCCGCGGGTTTAAGACCCGCCTGGGCAGTGAGACCTCATCTCTACAATAAATCAAAAAATCAGCCGGACGTGGTAGGGCATGCCTGTAATTCCGGCTACTTGGAAGGCTGAAGTGGAAGGATCGCTGCAGCCCAGCAGATCGAGGCTGCAGTCTGGGCGACAGAGTGAGACTCCAACTCAAAAAAAAAAAAAAAAAAAAAGAACAAGGGTTTTCTGTGTAATACCTTTCTCCAACCTTAGGGCAACACTGTGAGGTAAGTGGAACTGATTCTCAGTTTTAAAATACAGTAAATGACATACTGAGAGATGAAGTGATTTTCCCAGCGATTGACGGGTGAAGTCACACACAGCAGACTGACTTCAAAATTCCTGCACTTAACCACCAAGTCACACCTTTTTTGGAGCCTTCTGATGTCTTTTTCTTGATGCTCTTAATTATTTTATAAGCAGTTAGTGAGTGATTTTTAAGTACCTCACTCAAAATGTGTTCTAAAACGGCCATGGTTTCTACACTCTATAGAATGAAGTCCACACTCTGAACCATGCCTTAAGAAGCACCCTCCCAGTCGTATTTTCCATCAATCTTCTGCATCTTTCACTGAGGTTACAAGAATGAACCAAACGCCAGGTTCGCGTTCTCATTAACCTTAGTCAACTGGGGAGAGGGATGAAGAAGTGACACAAAATAAATAAGAGATAAAACAAAGTCAAAACAGAATAAAGGATAAATAAAGAGTACAGTTTGCTATTTTTGATAAGGAGGCAAGCAAAGCCATTGAGTTAGGGTGTCATTGACTAGAAACATGAAGAAAGGCAGAAGCAACGTATTCTAAAATATAAGGGAAAGTGTCCTAGCCAGGAGGCAGCAACAAGTGCAGAGGCACCGGGGATCTTCAGAGAAGACCACAGTGACCCATGTGGCACGAGCCAACAAGAAGCAGAAGGAGAAGAAGACTGCAGATAAAGCATGCCAGCAGGAGGCAGAGGACCTTTTCAGCCATGACACAAAGACTGGATTTTACTCTAAGTGGTTTAGGGAGCCATTGTGGCTTTGAGAAGAGAAGTAAAATGATTTAAAAAACAATAATACACACAGTCTTGTATTATCTAGACAATAGACCTCTTGTCATTATCTAGACAACAGACCATTCATGGTAGATTACACAGAAATATGAAAAATACATCTTCAGAAAGGTTAAAAAATTAAAATTTTATTTCTATAACTCAGTGTTTCCTAGTCCCAATGTTTTGAGCCAAGAAAATTTACCCACAGGAGAAAAATGCTGAAATAGACCAGATTACCACCTAAGGCCATTTGCATCCGTGCGTGGCCCTCCTTTTTCAGGCCACACAAACTCCCTGGGCCATCTCTTATCTCATTATCTCATTTATCTCCTATAAACTGCTAACATCCAGATCAATAATCCCGGCCCACACTGCTCTCTTTAGTTTCAGGATCACGTAACAAAGAATCCCTACTGCCCCTTTGTTTGACTATCCCACCCAAAAGCACTTTGAATTCATGTGTCAAAACTGAACTCTTCATTTTCTCTCATAAACTCTATTCCCCACTGCATTCTTTTTATTGTTAAATGACATCGCCAACTGCGTGTCCCAAGTCATAAGACTAAGTTTCTTTATTCTTCCATTCAAGATCATTTATTAGACTTTACTAGAAATCAGTTACTCTACTGGGCCCAGGGCATGCAGGTGTGAACAAAACACAAATGAATCTTCAAGTCTAGTGGGGCATGTGATCAAGAAACAAATATCTTACAATTGACTAGACATTCAAGTAAAGTCCAGAGTGCTGAGAGAACACATAATTTGGATTTGAGAAGTTGGGGAAGATCTCCCTGGGTAATTTTCACTACCCTGAAAAATGGAGTGTTAAATCCAATGGAAGGTGGGTGAGAGTAGTGGTGGAAGGGAGGAAGAAAAAGAGAGAGGGAGGGAAGAAGAGAGAGATTACAGAAAGGCAAAAAATAAACACCATATTTTAGATTCAGACTTCAGGCAGAAGGAGCTACCCAGCCCCTCATACAAAGGTCCAAGAGAGATAGTGAACAATGAGAAAAAAAGAGAGTCCAAGAAGGAGACCTGAGGGACACCAGCTATAATAGATGAGTTTAAAAGGAAGAGTGAAAAAGAAGCAGGCAGAAAAAAAGGAAAGCCAAACAGAGAAGAGAAAAATCAAGAAAGTATGACATCCAGGGAAAAAAGAGTTGTTAAAAGCAAATGAGAAATAAAAACTAAAGTAAAATAAAAACAAAATCGATGACCAGTGAGGCTGAGCATTTTTCATGCATCTGTTGGCCACTCATATGTCTTCTTTTGAAAAGTGTCTATTCATATCTTTTGCCCACTTTGTAATGGGGCTGTTTTGTTTTGTTTGTTTTTCCTTTTCAGCACATAAGAGTTCCTTGTAGATCTTAGATCTTAGGCCTTTGTCAGATATACAGTTGGCAAATATTTTTTTCCCAGTGTGTGGGCTGTCTCCCCGTTCTCGTGATGGTTTCTTTACCTTTGCAGAAGCTTGTCAGTTTGATGAGGTCCTACTTGTCATTCTTATCTCTTATGGCATGGACACTTGGGGTTTTGATCAGGAATTGGTTACCAGTTCCAATTTCCATAAGGGTGTCTCCTGCATTTTCTAAGGTTCTTATAGTTTGAGGTTTTACATTTAGGTCTTTGATTTATTTAGAGTTGACTTTTGTGTATGGTGATAGGTAAGGGTCTTGTTTTAATCTTCTGCATTTGGTCAGCCAGTTTTCCCAACATCATTACTGAATAGGTTCACCTCTCTCCAGTGGTTGATGGTGGAAGTTTTGTCAAAGATGAGTTGGTTGAGAAATTGAGGTTTTACTTTCAGAATTTCTATGCTGTTCCATCAAAATGCAAATTAAAACCACACTGAGATACCACTTAACTCCAGTCAGGATGGCCATAATAAGTAATCAAAAACCAACAGATGCTAGAGAGGATGCTGGGAAAAGGGAACACTTCTACATTATTGGTGGGAGTGTAAATTAGTACAACCTCTGTGGAAAACAGTTTGACTATTCCTAAAAGATCTAAAAAATCAACCTTCCATATGACCCCACAATTCCCCTACTGGGAATATACCCGGAGGTGCTCAAATCACTCTATGAAAAAGATAACTACACACACATGTTATTGCAGCATTTTTTTCACAATAGGAAAAACATGGAACCAACCAGGCTGCCCATTGAAAGAGGACTGGATTTTTAAAAATGTGGTACAGCCGGGCTCAGTGGCTCAGCCTGTAATCCTGTGATTTGGAAGGCCAAGGTGAGTGAATTGCCTGAGCCCGCGGGTTCGAGACCAGCCTGGGTAACTTGGCGAGAGCTCATCTCTACAATAAATAAAAAATTAGCCAGGCGTGGTAGCACGCGCCTGTATTTCCAGCTACTTGGAAGGCTGAGGTGGAAGGATCGCCGGAGCCCAGCAGGTCGAGGCTGCGGTAGCCGGGGGCGGCCACTGCACTCCAGTCTGGGCAGCAGAGTGAGACTCCAACTCAAAAAAAAAAAAAAAAAAAAATGTGGTACATATACACAGTGGAATATTACACAGCCATAAAGAAGGACAAAATTATGAACTTTTCAGCAACTTAGATGGACTTAGAGTCTATAATACTGAGTGATCTAGCACAGAAACAAAGAACTGAGTACCACATGTTCTCACTCATAAGTAAACCTTGAACAATTATCATAACACTACAAGAAAGTGATTGGCAGTAGTGGGAAACTGCCAGGGGCAGGGAGATACACCTCGTCAACAAAGGTGCCTGCATAATGAACATTTGTATACCCAACCCTAAATTATACTCCACATCTTTAAAATAAAAAAAAAAATTTTTTTTAAGAAAAAAATGACCTTTTTCAAAATGGACAGATATGTTCCATGCTCTTCCAATTCTCCCACTTGTGTTCTGAGTCAGCAGTTATTCAAGTTAACATGTATTTCAGGTAGACAGTGGTTCTAGACTCATTTAGCTAGAAAATTAGAATTTTATCACAATAATAATTAGAGTAACATTTCATGGGAAGAGTTAAAGGAAATTCCAAAATAAATATTTAAAAATATTCCAGTCTTTTTCATCTTACAGTAGAGTCAAAATTTTGAGTTTTCATTGTGTACTCGGTGCTGAAACAGAACTCAGTACATGCACAGAGAAGCATGTCAACATTCTTCAGTTTGTTCCCAGGGCTCTGACACCAGCTGACTTAGATTAAGTAGCAGTGAGCTGGAAAAGCATTCTGGGTATTGGTATGCAAATGAACTCACCAAGCATTTCTTCCTATGGCTTGGAATTCCCACAGCCACAACTACATGAAACATATATTTCAAAACTGCATTTTAAGCAAGTAAATATAATGCTAAAACTATCCTTTCCACGGACTTGATATGATCCTAATGGAGGTAAAAACATATTCCAAGAGGAACAAAAATAATTTTTAAAAGATGAGACTATTTCTTAAAGTGTTTTTAAAGATAAATGGTGACACAAATGTTTAGCATAATCATTCCTTCATAATTTCAGCTTCAACACACTGTCCTGGTTTTCTCTGAATTCAGACATTTCTATTTAGGTATTTTTCAGGAAGGCTATAATTGGCATGTGCTCAAAGCAGCTAAAGATCGACGATTGTTTGTATAGTAAGAAAACATTGTTCACAAAGCCTCTAGAGCATCGGTTTGGCTTTTTGAATAAGTGCTGTCTCAGTCATTTAATTTTATGAGAAACTAATAGTACTCTGAAGCAATAACTGATTTGGAAAAGGAGGGAAAGAAAAAATTCTCCAGTACAGAAATTTACATACAGAATTTTATAATATATTTATATTTGAAACCTTGACTGTCAACTCCCCTTACTCTAAAGAGAATGAATTATAATAAAAGCATCTCTGGCTGAGTTGAAATATTACAGTGGCGGTGCTTTAGTAATGTGACACAGCTTCTTGATTTTTCTTAGTGTTTAACTCCACCCTCTTCCCACTCTCTATCTCCCTTAAATAAAGTAGTATTGGGTTCTAAAATTATAAACTGAAATGCAAAATGCATAATGCAAGCCGTGCTTTTTTTCTGTGTAAGCCAAGATCACTTTGTAGCATACCCCTGCAGGGGACCTAACAGGGAATTTCCAAAAACATTAATGTATTCAGAAGAAATGTCAAAATAAAGAAAGCCTGTAAACATTGTCTGTGGGAAGCTTTTTTTGTGCTCCTCCCGAATGCAAAATGAACTCTCATTTTCCCACAGAAGTAGAATCTGTTTCTGCCATCTAGTGACAATAAGGCCAATGGGTGCTTAGGAAAGAAACACGTTTTCTAAATCTGTTCTACAAATCATTCCAAAGCAACCAGGATTTTGCACACAAACACAGTCACAAAGACACACACACACACACACACACACTCTCTCTCTCTCTCTCTCTCTCTCTCTCTCTCTCTCTCTCTCTCTCTCACTATCCTTTAGAAATGATCCTTCAGCAGGGTACCCGGAGTGTAAGCGGTAGCCGGACGTTCCCAGTTGATCTTTGAAATAAGAAAACAAATAGCTACAGCATTTATTATGTGCACAATGCGTTTAAAGTTGTCAGATCACTTTCACACATGTTAATGTATTCATCACAACAGTCTAAAAGGCAGTTTGAGCATTGGTCAGGAGTCTAAGTTCTAGAATTCAGAGCTTTCCTGCTCCATATTTGAAATCATGTTAATGACCCATCCAAGTACATATAGGCTACAACTCTCCTGAATACTAGTCTTTTGTTCACTGACTATATCTCATGATTACTTCCATACATTATGTGAGGTCACATGGCTGCATTATGATGAAAGCTATAAAGTGAAAATATCAGCTTTCCTTCCAGCTGGAGTTCCAGCTACTTAGAAGGCTGAGGGGGAAGGATCGTCTGAACCCAACAGGTCGACGCTGGGGTGACTGTGAGCATGCCATTGCACTTCAGCCTGGGCAATGGAGTGAGTCTTCAACTAAAAAAAACCCACAAAATGTCTACATGTCAATTAGAACTAAGTGATGGCAGAGACACCTGTAGTTAAGGAAGGTGGGGGGAGAAGGTCATGATCTGGAGGACCACCTGTTATCTCTCATCAGTCTTAGTTTCCCAGCCAACCTCTTGAAACGGGATTGAAGCATTAGAGGAAAAGGAACAGAGCAGTAGGTTATTATTTGCTTATTTATCTACAGCATTGTTCATTTTCCCCCTTACTTTTACCTATCAAATCAAGCACAACCTCTCCATGTAGGTCATCCAGACCAAAGAGGATGGGAAAATTCAGGCAAGGAAGAGATGAACCTTTCTAGGAGTATATGAGCTCCATCCAGAAACACAGGCAAGCAGGCTGGCTACTTCGACGGAGCAGGCTATGGAGAGGCCTGTGGAAATTTCTCTTTTATTCTCTCCATTTTTCATATTTATATATCTCTACTTCCAAGACCATGTTCTTCCAATTTTTATCCTACATTCATGACTACTCATTTTCATATTCTTTAATTTTCTCTTATCTCCCAAACTCCTGTATGTCAGAATCCCAGGAATACATTCTCTGGACCTATTCTCTTTTCTGTCTATCCTTACTCCTATGGTGGGATCTTACCCAACCTCATGCCCTTAAATACTATCCATGTATACAGAACAAATTCACAGCAAAAAAATATTTCCCTGAACTCTATATTTGCATATCTACCTATTCCATCAAGGTCCCCATCTGAAAAATACCTGACATCTCAAAATTAAAAAGTCCAAAATTCAGTTTCTTTTTTTTTTTTTTTATAATCAGTATTTTTTATTATCGTTTTGTAGGGTACAGTTAAGGGTTAGGTGTACAATTACGTTTCATTCAGGTACCCTATTGATAAGAGGTGTTTTCCCAGTCCCAGATAGATATTAGCTACTGTTAATCCCATCCCCCCCCATAATTTCCCAGTACCATCAGTCATTTTCTTATAGTATTACATTGGATGTTCAAGGTCCATTATATGAGTGAAAACATGTGATATTCTGATCTTTGTTTCTGTGAGAGGTCACTCAGTATTATAGACTCTAGTTCCATCCAGGTAGCTGCGAAATCCATGATTTTGTTCTTTTTCATGGCTGCGTAGTATTCCATCATGTATATGTACCACATTTTTTTAATCCAGTCCTCTTTTGATGGGCAGCATGGTTGTTTCCAGGTTCTTGCTATTGTGAATAATGCTGCGATAAACATACGTGTACAGGTATCTTTTTTATAGAGTGATTTGTGTTCTTCAGGGTATATTCCCAGTAGGGGGATTGCAGAGTCATAAGGAAGGTCAATATTTAGAGCTTTCAGGAATCGCCACACTGCTTTCCACAGAGGTTGCACTAGCTTACACTGACATCACACAATCTACCTAGGTTGGAACAAGAAGAAATTGAGACCCTAAATAGACCAATTACAATCAAGGAAATCGACTACGTAATAAGAAAACTTCCTACAAAAAAAAGCCCTGGTCCAGATGGCTTTCCAGCAGAATTCTACAAGACATTCAAGGAGGAGCTGATACCAATCCTACTGAAGGTATTCCAGGCGATAGAAAAAGATGGAACTCTCCCCAAATCATTTTATGAAGCCAACATCACACTGATACCCAAGCCAGGTAAAGATCCAACAAAGAAAGAGAACTACAGGCCAATATCTTTGATGAACATAGATGCTAAAATTCTCAACAAAATCCTAGCAAACAGGATTCAACAATACATCTCAAAAATCATTCACCATGACCAAGTAGGCTTCATTCCTGGCATGCAAGGCTGGTTCAACATTCGTAAAACCATAAATGTAATTAAATTCAGTTTCTTAATAGTCCCACTGAAACTTGTGTTCCCATCTACCTTTTCAAATGGGAATTCCATCTTTCAGGTTATCCACATTTTTCAGGTTATTCATGATGATGTGATTTGAGCCTCTCAGTCTGAGACTACCACTGGACTTCCTGGTTATAGTAGTCAATAACTTCTTATAATTTGCCACAAAAAGAGTCTTGACTACTTTCTTTCCATATGCTTAGCCTGGGTAACTTGGGAAGACCTCATCTCTACAATAAAAATCAAAAAATTAGCCAGGTGTGGTAGCACACGCCTGTAGTTCCAGCTACTTAGAAGGCTGAGGCAGAAGGATCGTCTGAGCCCAGCAGGTCAACACTGGGGTGACCGTGAGCATGCTACTGCACTTCGGCCTGGGCAAGGGAGTGAGTCTTCAACTAAAAAAAACCCCAAACAAACAAAAAACAACATATGCTTAGCCAGCATCTCTTCATCATTTTCATCCCAGACTGGAAGTTTTATCCTTTGAAACACTTTCTTTGATCTTACAAGACTGGGTCAAGTCCTCATATGATGACGGACATATATGTGCATACTATATTGTAGTGAAGATTAATTGTCTAATTATTCAATTGCAAAATCTGAAAGCATAGAAAATAATTGGCTATCCATCTTTAACAAAATGCATGTTATAAACTCAATAAATATTTGTTCTTTAATAACTATAAATTCTCATTCAAATTCAACTTTTCATCTAACTATGCATTAATTTAAATGCTCAAGGTCACAAATAACAAAAAATTCCAACTCAAATTTCTTAAACAATAAGAAAATGCATCATCTTAAATAACAAGACTCTAGTCATACAATTCCATAAGTTTAGCCATATCATAAAAAATGTCAATGTGCCAGATTTGTCCTCAAAATGATACCCTCATGGTCAGAAAATGACTGCAATAACTCAAAACATCATATCTAAACATAACAACATTTATAGGAAGAAAAACACTATTTCTTTCTTGAGTCTGTCTTTGAGGTTAAGGAAGTGAGGGAAATTTTCAGAAGTGTCTCCTCTACTCTCTCTCTCTCATATATCAATGGCCAGAATTAAACATTCCTAAATAAATGGTTGGCAAAGGAGAATGGAAACTTTGATTGTCTTGGAATAATCATTCAGAGTGGACAACTTTGGCACAATGTCATAATAACTTTTAGATTTGAATTGTCTCAATCTGACTAAATGTGTAATAGTAAGATACCCTTCCAAGATCTACAATTGGAAGTTAAATTACTAAGCACATCCACCCCAACTCTCAGTGGCGTGCATGGATTTATTTAAAGAAGGATCTCAGTTTTTTAAGGTGGCAGCTCTCCTATCCCCATTGCTGCATTGTCTGGTTTGTGAATGAGTGGTATACATGAACTACTCCGATTCCCACGCCAGAATAACTACTAGCATTTTTCTGGTCTGTTTCTACCTATAGAATTTCAGTGTGTAGGATTTTCATGCCGAAATGCATGTGCCAATTCTTCTGCTATCTGCTCAGATCTCTCTTGGTAGTTGCTGTTGGAATAGAAGTAGAGAGTTGACAGATAGGAGAACAATACTCTGCCTACCTTAGAGAGTAACACCTTTGTGGTAAAAGATATGCGGTAAAAGATGAGCAAGGAGCTTAAACAGAAGGATGATAACTCAATAAGTGTAAAATAAAATAAAGAGCTAAATAGAGCTCTGTCAAATATACTTATTTGAGCTATATGAGAGGAATTCTTAGCCTTTCTTCCATGATGGAATGACTATCATAAACTCAAATAGCTAAGATTCTAGGGAGAGGTGACAGGGGCACACGACCACCCACTGGGTACCAGGCCCACTACCAGGGAAGAGAGTGCTCGCTAAAAGCCCAAACTTCACCTGCACACAATTTATTTATGTAGCAAATCCTCACATATACTCTACAACTGTAAAATAAAAATATTTACATACGGTTATATATATAAATAAGATTCCAGAGGAGGCATATTCACCTACACCATTCTTCTAGAACCTTAATGGGTATAACTACTCAAATTGGGGATAGTGGGTGTTGCTGTCACCAAGAACAGTTTTCTTCCTTTTATTTTTATTTTATATACAGGGTCTCAGTATGTCGCCCAGGCTGATCTCAAACTCCTTTCTTTTATTTCCCTGCACTGTCAAATTCATTTCGAATATTTCACAAGGATTTTCCAGACAGATGACTAACAATTTTTAAACATACGCTATGTATAAAACACTGGGTCACATACATTGTTTTATTTAATTTACATTACCATGTGACATGGGTATGCATACTTTCACTTTACTGATGAAAACAGAGGTCCTGAGAAGTGGAGTGGTTTGTACAATATACCAAGTAACTGACAGAGCCAAGGTATGAATCTAGATTGATGTTATGGGAAAACTCACTAGGTAGAAGCTGGAATCTGTGGAACTGAAAAATTATCTTATCTCTAGGCAATTCTAAAATTGTGTTTCCTGCTTACAAAAACTGACATCAGCCCCTAGTGTATAGGTTCAAAGTATTATGAAGACAGCCAAAGTGTGTTCAGTAACTGTTAGCAGTCAGGCACAACCGTTTATACTGTGGTAATCAACAACAACAACAGAACAGAAAGTATATCTTCACTTGGAAATAATCTTAACCATCTTGGCTCAGGTGTCATTATCCAGAGGAAGTCTTATGCCCTGGCCTACTTTAAGGGAAGGGGAAGTTTTAGTCCTTTTGCACACGAGCAGAGAAAGCAGGGACCCAGCAGTGTTGGTGAACATTATTGATGTCTATGAAATAACTACTTGGGCAATCAGTGCTCTTTGTTTCTTTGAAGGTAGATTCATAGCATTGAGGGACAACCTCTGCCAAGTACCATGGAAAATATAAATATATTTGGCCATCTTTGCATAATTAGTTCCATCCTTCTACATCATATATTATATTTGTGGGTGTTGCATATAGATAAGGTCTGAAATGGGTCTTTCTACATATATACTCCAAAAGAAATCTGTTGTCAAAAGCCAAAAATAGAAACCTTTGAGAAAAATAGATATACTTAGCCTAGAAAGAATAATTTTATCATAAAAGAACCTCCTAAATAAAAGAGACAGATACATTTATTTATCTTTATTCCTCACTTTTCTTTAAAACACTTTATGTACTTTATCGTTTTCAAAATTACAGAGGAAATGTTCACTTGCTGGGTCATGGTAAATAATACAAAGGCATTAGCATGTTATTAACCAAACTCCTTCTCCAGCTGTGCTACCTTGAGTTACACAATGTTAAAATTTTAGTGTGCATTCTTAGTGGTATGCTTCTATGCTTACACTCACCTAATGAGATTTTTCTGTTCACAAAAATTGGTTCACACAATACCCATTTTTCTACATATTCTGTGCATTTACATGTTAAGTACATCTTTTCAGGTCAGGACATACTATTCGCATTCATTTATACTAACAGTTGCAAAATATTCTCAATTATAATTATACTTCAGCTTCTGTAGCCATGTGCCATTCACCTTTTAGATATTTAGATTCATGTGTTTTTAGTTATAATTATGAATTATGGGATTTATGAAGGGTAAAATAAGTTCCATTACATATGTGTTTTACGTGTTTTCACTTTTACATACAATAATTCCTAAAAATAAGTGGCTAAGTCAAAAGATATGTGTATATGTCACAATTAAATAGTGCCATGCTATTTTCCAAATGTTTCACTGTAATCAGATACATCATTTATTGTCTGTCTTGGACTCTTATCTCAGAGGCATAAAGGATAGATGGGTTTCACTTGCATCTCTATAAAATTTATGACACCTAAAGATTTGTTTGTAACTTTTATTTTTTGCTCACTAAATGTAAGTATAAGTTATCTCCAGAAGTGATCTAAGCAGGAAAAAGGAGTGAACAGCTGATAAAGAGATAAGGAGTAATTAAATGTACAAGCATTCTACTTCATTAACTAGAATATACATGGAGTCTGGACAATTTCTTCCTTACTTGACCAACTTAAATATAGTTCAAAGACTCCTACCTCACAGCAAGGGACATGTCCCAAAAGAAAATATTTATTATTTCTTCAGAGGCTGATAAACATCCAAACAGAGGATGCCTATGGTTCTCTTATTTGTCTACGTGAATCCCATTAATAAGCAGAAAATAAAGTAAAGGACCCTCACCATCTCAGTGGTTTAGTCTGCATGGTGTGCTTCCAGTTGACTTGTCCTCATGTGACGTAAAAGTATGTAATGATGTTTTAAAAATACATTTCATATTTATAAGTCACTACAGCATTTTATCTTCTAAACAAATACATAATTAGGTCTCAATATAATTTCAGAGGCTAGTAAGGAGAAAATCAAAACCAGAATTATATGCCAAGGAGGTTAGCATGCAAAATATCTTGGACAAAATGATAAATATAATTTAAAACATTTAATAGTTCACACTAAAAAAAATCATCAGAAGAAATAAGTGTTTTCTTCCTTTATTTTTTTATGTTATCATCATCATCAATGGTCAAATACAATTCACTGGAGCTCTATAATAAGGACAGTAAACTGGTAAATTTGACCTTTGTGTGTCCAGCTTATTATAAGATCACAAGCTTTGTCCCAAACGCAAGTCTAGCTAATAATGTGTTAGGAATTCTGAAGATACTTGAGGACAGTGAAAAGACAGATAATTACAAATCCACCACCCAAAGTGGAGAAATTATGTAATGATTATCTAAGAAGCATGCCTTACTAAGAAAAATTAAGCCACAACATGTTCTGATCTGATGAAAAACAGCACATTAAACATGACAAATTTGTGGTTTCAATGGTTGAAAGCTCAAAACCAGCATTCTAAAGTTTGATTCCTCTTACATACCAGGATAAGTTAAAATCTATCCAAACATAGTCCCATAAGCATTATTATGAAACTACATATGATATATTCCATTCTCAGCCTTATATAGGGTTTCCCTGAAACAGATGCTCACGTGAGTCACATATGCAAGTGATTTATTAAGAACAATTTCCCAGGAGAAACAAACTGAGAAGAGAGTCAGGGAAGCAGGGCATAGAAATAGAAAGCAGTTAAGTAAAGGGAAATTTCAAGCAAACTCTCATAGAGGATAGCTTCAGACTGACCCTGTAAGGAAATTCTGGAAAGTAAATTTATCACAAGATTGTCCTCTCTGGATGTAAGGAAGCTGGGATTTCATGAGCCAGTCAGTCACTGGCTCATCTGCTCTTAAGAGCAAAGTAGATCCAGTAACTTGAGGGCAGTCCTCTGAAGAGAACTGTGTGTGCTATTAGACACAAAGGTACACACAGAAAGTTGGCACATGGTGTACAGAGATTAGAAATGAGATCTACAGGAGACTGAGTGGAACACCAGCAATTGCTGCAATCTAAAATATTTTTAGCATCATCCAGAAAATGTCAAAAGTGAGCACCACTTATAACAGTCTATCTAAATCAGGTTATGCTGTAGTTACAAACAACCCCAAAGTCTCAGTGGCTTGGCTTTTGCTCAGGATAATGTCAACTGTAGTCCAGCAGGGGGCTCTGCTCACTGAACTGACCAAAGGATCCAGATTCTGACAAGGCAACCGCCATCTTAAATGTTATCAGCCACTGTTCTAGAGAGAAATAGAACTCCAGAAGATTCTGCGCTGGTGAGACTCCTAAGTGACACATATCACCTTTGCTCAGAATTCACTGGACAGAGCTATTTCCAGGTCCCCCTTCCTCCAGAGATCATATCAAAATGTATTATAGAATTTTAGGTACTAAAAGTTAAAATGTATTTATCTAACAAAACCTACATTAAAAGGAATAAGAAGAGGAGCTAGAAGAAAAGGCATATGTTTCTCAGGAATAAAGCCAGCATTTCTAAAAATCCTATTGGAAATGGTGGACCAGGAAGAAGGACTACAGCAGAAAACAACTTGGCATTTTGCATGACGGAAGTTCACCAAAATGACAATATATGATATTATTATAGTATATGATATTATTATAAGCATATGCATATGTATAGCTACTAAATGATGAAAATATAGTACATTATTTCAAAAGTGGCATTGCTAGTTCTTTCTTCAATTCTGGGAGAGTTTTCTGTTTAGTCAAACCATGGAATAAAGGAAGAGCTAAAGGTCAAAGGGTAGTTTTCAGAACATATATGGTTCTGTTTCTTAATGCTCATGAGGGGTCTGCCAATGGCTAGGCCCCTGAAGTAAAATGTTATTTTAAACCAAAGTGTGGCCAGTTTGAAAATCTATAGCTTATCGTTAAGTTATATAGTACAGGAGGATATAAGATTAAATACAACTTGGACTTCTAGGGCAATATCGATGAAGATGGTATCATGTTGAATAGAGAAAAAATGTATTATTTTGGAGAACTGTTGCATATGGCGGTAGATAAATTATTTACTAAAAATATGCTATGATAGCAAGATTAGGCTGGAAAATTTTTATTATATTTAGAAATTAAGTGTTTGTTAGTCAATCAGTCATCAGCTAATGAACAAAATATATTCAGAATCTACTGTGTCAGGTAATAGAATCTTAAATTTACCTCTGCTTAATATCAGTCAAAATCGCAATACAGGAAAAAATATTTAGGGAGAATATGCAGTCCATTCATACTAGAATTTAGATCACTATTGATATGAGGGTTTTTTTAAGGAAATCTTATGCAATTTTTTTTAAAAAACCTCTGCAAAGTATTTTCCATCTCTATTTAAAATAAAAATGTACTTACGTGAAATCTCATAGAAAAAAAGAATGTATTTTTGTAATTTAATTACTTATTAAAGTAATGTTACTGAGAATATTAGCACTAGTGTTCTGCCACTAAAATATTTATTGTGGCGTTATCAAGATAATTTCCTAATTTCTCGTATTTTACATTGTGTAGTGCTTTAGAGTTTTACCCCTTGATTCAGCAAATATGTATTAAGTGCTTATTATTGGCCAATGTATTCCCCTGTATTAATTTATTACTTTTCTGTTCTGGATACTTTTCATCCAAAATTAGCATCATCATCCCTTCTTATGAAGGTAAAGTTCTTTGCCTATATAAAATAGTTAATTTTAGAGCCTATAGGAATAACTTTCATAAAAAACAACATGCATCAGTGTCTATTACGTACCCTGGCATTTCCCTAGCAACCCTGGGGTTATAGAAATGGGTAAATAATAATCTCTGCCCTTCTCCACCTAGACTTTTCTTAACCTGGTTGTAGGATTTTCTTGTGAAAGGTGAGGGAAGGAGAAAAACCCTGGTACTTGGGAGCAACAATGCTATCGCTTTCCAAGAAGGATCAACAAAGGTGAGCTGGAATAAAATTGTATTTTAAAGTAACTTAATTTGAGGCTTTGGGACCATTTGTGAATCTGATGTTGCTTCTCACTTCTAAAATCTGAACTCTCTCCTTTCTCCTTGCACCTGCTGGACCATCGAAGGGTGACATGACTGGATCATGTATTGAAGACACCCCCTCTCACAAAAATGCTTTTTATTGCATTGTACCATGGCAAGCTAGCATCCCCCAATACTTAGAAATATTACACAAAACAGGCCTATGAAACACCTTACTCTGTGATAAATATGTTTTCAATTTTCTTTCTTACAATATACACATATATAAAAATTTGTTTCCTAACCTTGGTTTCATGAATAGTTAATACGCTTCTTCAAAGCAACTCATTTCCTTATACCTTGGAGATATTGATCACATTTCCATCTTTTGACTGGTTTCTAGAAAGTTGAGAGTCAAATTTGTGATCTACCTTTAGCAAGCGTATAGAACTTCAGGGCAAATATTTTATGTGCCAACCTCACTACTGGCTTGATTTAATTTATTTTTATTTTTATTTTCCCTTTCCCTTGGCTTTCTTACTCATTTAAAATTCATTTTGTTTTGCATGCATGTTTATAAGTTCTGATAAATTATTTTTGTTAAAACTCAGAATATTGGTAAGTAGGTAACTAAAAACTCAACACTCTGGAATTTATTTGTAAGGAACATATTTTGAAGCTTATAGAATTTTTTTGTTGAAAAGATGGGAGACAGCATAGCAGTACAATTTTTGGATAAGCTGCTGGAAAAAAGGAAGATGATTTTGAGCAATGCTGTTGGTAAGATAATAACTACATACGTCAGTATTACAGAGATGCAAATCATAGGTATAGGGTGAAAAACACCACAGTTAAGATACATGGCTTCACAGGGAGACACAGCTAAACTACTGGTAAAACCAGTTCTCACCCCCCTACCCCTTCTCCCGTGCTGGGAACACCACTATTAGTTGGGTACCAAAAAAGTACATTGGAAACTTGAAATTAGAGTATATCCATATTTATGTGAGGTAGCAATGGAAGATACAGACACCATGTGTCTGATGACCATAGATTTATTTATGAATGGAGGCATAACGTGAAAGATCCTCCAAACACATTTATATCAAATCTTGTGAAATGAAACTGGCACCTCGTAGCAGTAGAAAAACAAAATTCGTAGCTTTAGAATTGACTCTAAGTTTATGAATGATTATATTTATACTCTCTCTATCTTTCTCTCTCTCTACTCCCCCCAGGAGGAACCCCCCACACACAAAATATATATATATATATATATATTATATTATATATTATATTTTTTTTTTTTTTTTTTTTTTTTTTTTTGGAGTGTAAGTCCCTTGTAATACAGGCTTCCTCCACTAGGTAAGAGTTCTATGGTTGGGCTTGGTCCAGCCCAGGCACGTTGGTGAGACCTCGTCTCTACAATCAATCAAAAAAATTAACTGGACATGGTGGTGCACGCCTGTAGTTCTGGTTACTTGGAAGGCTGAGGCGGAAGGATGGCTGGAGCCCAGCAGATCGACCCTGGGGTGACCATGAGTGTGCCATTGCCCTCCACCCTGGGCAATGCAGTGAGATTCCAACTGAAAAAAGAAGAAAAGAAAAGAAAAAAGAGTTCTAGGAACCCATCCACATCAGTGTACCAGCTAGCGTTGCTGTGAGAGTCTTGTATTTGGCTTCAGTGTGTTTTGGATTTTAATTGGAGATGCTTTCAGGGCGTCTGTTCATTGCTTGATGGGTGACTTCCACAAACAACCTGACCACATCGTGCTGACCAGCAGTTTTTGACCAAAAATGGCATAATCCCTGCGCCCCACCCTCCCTATCCACCCAATCTTGCCTTGAGTGACTTTTTTTGTTTGTTTCATCAGATGAAAAAAATCCTCAAAGGGAAACATTTTGCTGTTGAGAAAGAGGTGAAACAAAAAAAGACAGAAGCACTAAAAGGCATCAAAAATGATGAGTTAAAAAACTGAGCAGTGGAAAAAAGCATCTCTATAGATACATTGCATCAAACGAAGACTACTTTGGAGGTGATTGAAGCTTAAATACGTAAGAATATATACACAATTTTTAATACACAATTTTTTATAAGTAAATTCTGTTTGGGAGGGTCTCCCGTGTGTGTGTGTGTGTGTGTGTGTGTGTGTGTGTGTGTGTGTGTATTCAAGAAGACCGACAATAGTTAAGCCCATTGACTTCCCAGTACTGGTGAACTGACATGCTTCAATCAACCACTAAGTGAGTTGCAGAATCACCCAACCCTGTTCACTCACATTTTAAAATCTAGAGGGCTCAGTTACAAATAAACTTTTCATGTATTTTACTTAAAAATAAGAGAAATTACCATTAACCCGTCAGAACTGTGTTACTGAACACATGGAGAAATTACCAACTTTCTTATCTTATCCAGTCAGCATGGTGTTAAACCAGTGTAAACTAAGAGAGAAACAGACTTTTACCCAGAATAGTTGAAAGGTTAAAGAGATTTGCTTCCCATTTTTATAACCTATCGATTCACCGTTTAATAATCCATTTCGTTAAGTAATTGAGTCTGGAAGTGATCCCTCCATCTAATACAGGTTCTGAGCAACCTAGAGAAAAGCAAGAAGAGATATCCTTAGAAGTCTGAGAGCTGGGACAAGCCAGAGCCTTGGGTTCTTGAATGGAGCAGTGATGAAATGCTTGTGATTTGGAGTCCACTTGCTTGAGCGGAAATCTTTCTTTTGCTGAGGAACAGGAATGTTGAAAGGATTAAATAAGATAATACATGTAATGAACATAGTAACTGAAGAAGCATTGGATAACTCTTAAATAAAAATGCCTACTATATTATGCTTTATGTGAGAAGTTTTAATAATAATCTGCTTGTTTCTTGTCCATACCAATTTTACTTAAATTAACTGATTTAAAGTATCCTGTAAGTTAACACCGTTTATTAAAATGTTTTATCTTAGATCCTTTGTAGCTAGCTTAGATTTAAAGTACTATAAGAATGAGACTATGAATTCATCAAATATTTTTAAGCAAGTAGAATTATGTTCACAGTTCAATTTTGAAATTAAGAACACAAAAAAGATTGATAGCAAATAAATGTCTGACATCTTTTATAACTATTCTTTATTGAAAATTGTATCGTCCAATCCATAAAAGGGGTTTTAGAAAACCACTTTCTCAAGCTAAACCCGATCAGATGGGAGGTTTTACTTACATTAATAAATCGAATGAACAGTTTTAATTAAAAACTCATACTATTTTCAAAATAATGCTGAAGAGTAGATTTCTGATCAATTGTAACTGCCAGATGGGAGATTTTCATAAGCTGTTTTTAATATTTCACTTTCATGAGCACATCACTTAAATATGCTTCCTACCAATCTCAAGAACAAATGCTATTCAGAGTATTAAAATAATGCAATAACGTAAGTACTTTTCTGCAATTTTTGTTTATAGACTTTAAATATAAAGCATGAAATTCAATAATTGAATTAACACGGCTCCTTATCAAATTACTCTAAGTACATTTCCACAGTAAGCACATTGACGAGGAATTATGATGTACTTGGTTAATAAGTTAAAGTTGTACAGAAATTATAATTTGACAAGTGTCATTGATAGCTACATTGAGAAAAAAATAATGTCAGTGTCTTTCATAAGATATTTGTTTATATTAAGTTTTATGAAATTAAGATTGTTGATATTTATCATTGACTGTGTTAGAGTAAGTATGAAAGAGAAGGGAGGGGATCACTTATTTGCAACATTTTACATTTGTTTAAAAATGACATTTTGCTATTTTGCCAAAGGATTTTGACATCCATCATTTATCCGATTCTCAGAATATCCCAATGATGTAAGGAAGCTAATGCTTATTTACTTAATAAGTGAGAAAACTGAGAAACACAGAGATTTAAGGGGTTGCCAGAGGCAAAACACTAATTATAGAACCCAGGTCCAGAGGATCCCATGATATTGTTCTGTTTTTACTACTTACCACATGTACTTGAAGTCAAAGGGACTGAATCTCCCTCAGATTCCCCAGATAAATGTGAAAAGAATAGAACCTAGATGGAAACAATGAGGAAAACTCTCTCTTTTTTTAAATTTCTCTTGAAGTTCTTCATAAAGCCATAGCCTGGGCCGATTTTTGCTTCTTTACTCATCAGGAGAAAAACAAAGCAGCAAGAACACCAAATAGTTTCAAAGTGATCAATAAAATACCCATGGCAGAGATTTTGTGAACCAACAGCATCTAGCATCAGATAAATAATTAGATGAATGCTTTATCCATAGCTCAAGACTGAGCTACAGACCCTCTTTATTTTGGTTTCATTATTATTTGTGCTTTTGTGGGGGGAAGTGGTTTTTAAATTCCCTTGTGAGATTCAAACAAGTGGCAAGAGGGCTTGCAGAATAAGTCACACATGTAATATTCCCCACTTACCCATGATTTTGCTTTCTGTTGTTTCAATTACTCACAGTCATCCTGGGTCAAAAATCATTAAGGTATTTTGAGACAGGAGAGAGAGAGAAAGAGATAACATAAATTTTATTGCAATACAATGTTATAATTGTTCTATTTTATTATTTGTTATTGCTATAAATCTCTTATCATGCCAAATATATAAGTTAAGTTTTATCATAGGTAAGTATGTACAGGAAAAGCATAGTATACATAAGGTTTGGTAGTAGTCACGGTTTCAGTCTTCCTCTGGGGGTCTTGGAAAATAACCTATGCAGTAAGAGAGGATACTGTACCTACTATATTAGACATTGTATAATTTAGCAACCAAAATGAAGCACAAGATCAGGAGAATGGGGTATAATATACAAACACAGCTAGGAAAAAAAAGTCATTTAGAGATGAAAATATCTTCAAAAACATAGACGTGTCTGGACAGAAGGTCTGCACCTACAAGATCACATCAAGAGCAAAGATATTGAGTATGAAGTTCTTTCCATATATGCAGGCCAAGGATGAACTTAAAAATTCTCAAAAGCAACTTGAGAACTACAGAAAGAACAAATACAGTTAAGCAGGCAGTGAATCTGCATCAATCAAACTTCAAATATCATTTCAATATTTTTATGGCAAAATACATTATGTCAGATATTCTGCTGATCACTTTCTTATAGGTTTTCTTATCCAGTCTTGGGAATATCCTCCTGGGGTAAATAGCAATATTTCCATTTTATACATGAGGAAACTAAGATCCAATTATCTGAAGTAATTTTTCCAATTAATAAAAGGTACAGGCAGGATAATTCTTAGGTTTTGAAAAATCAATGCATTTATGCTGAATTCCTGGATGTACCACATAGTAAAACAGACTTTAATATGAGCACATTCTGCAAAAATGATGCTGTCTCTTTTTTAAAACATAAATGTAACCAGTGCCAAGCACTACAATGTCCCAAGAGCATCAGGAAAGTATCCCGCTGCTTCTCTCTGAGAGGGTAGCTATAGTTTCTCTCCCACATCTCACTCATGACAGAAAAAACCTAACTTGAATTCATGGTCTTCATTCTCATTCAAAAAGAAAATTTGAATATTGTCCTGTAACTCATGCTCAAGGACTATTACAACGTGAAATGCTTTTTAGTCAAGACTTTGCAAAGTCTTACAGTAAATATGCTCAGAATTTTCATATTTGTCTTTTATGATGAAAGCACCTCCTATTGTGACTACTTCAATTAGCAGCTTGATCTCAGACTTGGCAAGTGTTTGTTGTACCAAGATTCTGTGAAAGAGACATTAAGGAGAACATTATTAATTGCGTCACTATTCTGTTTCCAGCTGTCCTTTATAAGCAATGACAGAGGGATAAGAAAATGAATTTTCTTGGTAGAAGTCAGTCAATTGCCTTTTCACTGAGAGAAAAGTTGAGGATGAAATTACCAAGGAGTGCATTGACTATGACAAGTCTCAAGCTAAGGTACAGCTTATACATATAAAATTTGCTAAATTGCTCTACAGGGATTATGCATCCAGGTATGGAAAAGCAGGAATCATGTTTCAGAAGCCCAGCTTCTATGAGCCTTGGAGGGTTGATTCAGTATTGCATCAGTAGACAGTCATACCAATATCCTAGCAAAGGCTAAGATTTGCCTTGGATTTGAGTGTAGAATCAATCCTCGGGTTAATCACTCTTACTTGAGAAAATCAGATGATGGTGATGGCGTAAGAAACCTTTTTAAAAACATTCAAAATGTGCTGCAGAGGGCAAAAGAGTAGCAACTGATTAAATGGGTCACTACTTGAGTAGATTCAAGGTCAAATTATACCACTAGTACAGAATATTCTCATACAGTAAAAGCTTGACATAACATGGTGTCAAGTTGGTGGGAATATGTGACAAAGACTACTAATTGTTCACAACCCACCCCCCTTTTTTTACCTTCTGGACACACTAGCTGACTGCATTTTTCAGTCTCCCTTCCAGTTAGGTGGGCCATGTGATGTTTTATCAAAAGGCACATAAACATTCTCCATTCAACCCTGCATACTCTCATCTTCCCTCACCCAGTAACCAGATACAAAGGATGCCTTGGGGGCATATGAGATCCTAGAAATCCTAGGAATGGCAGAGCCACTAAGTGAAAGGAACATAGGTCTCCTCAACCCATACTGAAGAGACATGCACAAAAAATAAGGCTCTTGGTGATTTAAACCACTGTAATTTGGGGTTCATTTGTTTTGCATATAGCAACCCCTGGCTTGGCAAATGTGGCATCCAAGTATCACTTTTATCACCCTTCAACTGTAGTTTTCAATGCTCTAAATTTCCCTGCTTTTTTTGTGAGACTTTTTAGATTCTCTTGACCGCCCTTTTCTTTCTCTCCTGGTCAAGTCTCCATTCATATTAGGTCGCTACTTTACTTTAAAGGAAATAGTCCATAGTACAAGTAGGGGTCTCTCTCTTCCTGAATGGTAATGAGAAGCCAGATAATGCAACCCATCAGCATAAAACTACCAATGGGGATTTGCAGAAGAATTTTAAAACTACCAATGGGTATTTGCAGAAGGGAGAGAGGTGGGGAGACCAATTTCTCCTCCTTTTCCTCTCCTAGGCATGATTCGTTCTTATCACACTTCCAGAAAAGTCCTATTAGTTGAGTGAACTCACCTGCTAAGCAACCAGTAGCATCTCTCAGTGACTCATGGTGCAATGGTGACCAGTGTTGCAACACAATCAACACAATGCATTAAATTGCTCTGCAATTTTCCTTGCCTTGCTTCTGTTTTGCATTCTTTCATTAGCAGACTTGCATCTTTCAAATAAAATGATCACCTTAACCCTTACCTCAAGCTCTACTTTTTAAAGAATTGAGCCAAGTCATCTTACCTACATCAATATTTTCCAAGCTTCTAGTACCTCATGTCTTTTCCTCCCCCATCCCCAACTTGACAAATTCTTTTCCAAGATCCTATGATCAAGTTTTAGAAAACAATAACGATTGCCTTATACACAAGAATGCAAAGGTCTAAACATAACCATACTGAATTTCTGACATAAAACATTTGTAGATAATCCTAATAACCATCAGCAAAAGTGTAAGGAAGTGCAAGACCTTGTCTCTGCCTTTAAAAAGCCCCATTTAATAGACTGCAGATTAGTTAAAGGACAATTGGACACAATGAGTTGTGTGTTATAATGCAGATGTTAATATCTGTGTCAGGTATCACAAGTGGCAAGCAGGATAGATTGTTACAGGGGTCTTTCTCATGTCTCTAAAATCATATCACACAGATAACTAAACAGAAATCCCAGGTAGATCTTTTTAAGGCAAATATAAATAAAATATATTTAAGCTACATACTTTATTAAATGACTATTCTTATTGGTGTCTTTCCTCTCTGTTTACTTTTACTCAGCATACAGTCCTCATCTGAGTAGGCAAAGGCTTTGAAGTTCAAACAGTTACCATCATTTCTGCCCCAGGGAAGTTTTGAAATGAGTTATCTTTTCTTAGCATATAGTTGAACACAGAGAAAAATTAAGAGGCAAGAATTAGGTATCAGCTGTATAATTTTATTATGTTGTTCAAATTCCCTGAAGATTAGAGATAACTACATTCAAAATTTAAATGGGACTTACTTTAAAGTCAAAAATTGGCCATGTGGTTTTACCAAAAGTATTTGTTCTCTTTCACCAATTCAGATGGTCAATAGCTTATAGCATATAAATATGGAAAGCAAAATTACAAATACATAAGGTCTTCTCTTTATCACACAGTATTATGGGCATTTCATATATGTTTTCTCATTTAATCCTTGTCATTGTTCCTTAAGGTAGGCGGTATTATCCTTATTATCTACAGACAAAACTGTGGCTCAGAAGCTTGAAGATTTTGCATTATATCACACAACCAATCAGACATTGGGACATAATCCAAACTCAGATTTTATATCCAAGTTAACCTAGATTAAAAAAGACATGTTAACATTTGTAGTCTAATGTATTTCTGAAAATGCAGAAGTACCTAAAGTAGTTTGCAAAGGCATACTCTGGTAATAAATAGGGTAACATGAAAAATACCAAAATAATATTTTATTAAATTATACCCCTCTGAACTGAAAGAATTAATTCAACTTTTTGAAAGCAAACTTTAAGTAAGGCATGACTTTCTCTGTAAAAAATTCTGGCACGCTTAATAAACTAACAGATGTTATCTCAATGAACACAAAATATAATATAGAATGTTCTTCTTTCACTGGGCACTTGGCAACTTGTAAGGGAAATTGGGCAGCTAGGTCACAGCATAGTAAATTATTTAAAATTCAAATATGTGCACCTCACACCATAGACTGAAACAAATTCCAGATGCTTTGTATTTTTGAAAATCAAGTCAAAGAAAATAAAGAAAATTACGTTGAATAGTTATCAAACCTCTGAAAAGACATTATTTTCTCTGCTTTGATTATGTAAAGAATTTACAAAGGAAAATATCAGTAAATACTATCATAACATTTGAAGCGCAAATATAAAAATAAAAGTACAAAGTTAAACTGTCTGAAAATTTTTCAGCAAATGTGTCATTGGATTCATAATGATTGTATTTTTATGCATGTGAAATATAGAATTTTCAAACTTCTGATAGAAAGGTCACTAACAATATAACTGATAAATGGACCGAGAGCCTAAACAATAAACACTGAAAGGAAACATAATTATCAAATACAGGTTTGAAAATATGAATGCTTACCAGTAGCCAGATAATGTAAATTAAAACAAATACCATTTGATATGTGGAACTAAAAAAAAAAAAAAAAAAAGTATATAAATGTCGAACATGCTAGTGAAAGTACAGTGCCCAATTCACTCCTGATGACAACATAAATTAGTACAATCTCTTACAGAAGGCAATTTGGCAAATACCTTGTCAAAGATGTTCCCAGTCTTCACAATGTAGCCTAAGGAAATCAGCCAAAATATAGGAAAAGTTAAAACTATGAAGGCACAACATTCCACTACAGACCATTTGAAGGAAACTAACATCTAATAGAAATAGAAGGTTTTAGCCGGGCTCAGTGGCTCAGTCTGTAATCCCGCGCCTTTGGGAGGCTGAGGTGAGCGGATTGCCTGAGCCCGCGGTTCGAGACCCGCCTGGGCAGCGAGACCTCATCTCTACAATAAATTAAAAAACCAGCCGGGCATGGTAGCGCATGCCTGTAATTCCGGCTACTCGGAAGGCTGAGGCGGAAGGATCGCCGGAGTCCAGCAGGTCGAGGCTGCGGTGGCCGGAAGCGGCCACTGCACTCCAGTCTGGGTGACAGAGTGAGACTCCAACTCAAAAAAAAAAAAAAAAAAAAAGAAATAGAAGGTTTTCATGCTGCCCATCAAAAGAGGACTGGATTAAAAAAATGTGGTGCATATACACGATGGAATACTACGCAGCCATAAAAAAAAACAAAATCATGAATTTCGCAGCAACCTGGATGGAACTAGAGTCTATAATACTGAGTGACCTCTCACAGAAACAAAGATCCGAATATCACATGTTCTCACTCATATAATGGACTTTGAACATCCAATGTAATACTATAAGAAAATGACTGACGGTACTGGGAAACTATGGGGGGGGATGGGATTAACAATAGCAAATATCTGTCTGGGGATGGGAAAACATCTCTTATCAACACGGTGCCTGAATGAAACGTAATTGTACACCTAACCCTTAACTGTACCCTACAAAACCATAATAAAAAATATTGATTAATTAAAAAAAAAAGAAAAGAAATAGAAGGTTTTAATAAATTTTCACTCATCCACTGGATAAAATATCTGGCTGTTTCCAGAATATTAATTGTAAAGACTGTTAAAAATTGAAGGCAATTAATTTAACCATTTCTTGAAACAAAATGATATGGATGTTCAATAGGAGTACCCTATCTCAAACCAGGCGAAATGGGGACCAAACAAAGGCCCAAGCTTTACCTGTATGATGATCACTTATATACCTAACCCTGAATTATACCCCACATCTTTAAAATAAAATTTAAAAAAAGAATGAGACTGAAAAAAACAATATGGATGTTATTGCTATAAGTACATTTTAAAATTATTTCTAAATAACTAGAGTGGAATAAAATTAAAATCCTTGTGGTTGGATTTTGAATTCATTCTTTACATTTGCCCTAGTTTAAAAGTATTCTCTGCAAGAGGTTCTCTATGTTTATATTTTTAAAAAGCAGTTACACTTTACAACTTTGTTAGAAATGGATATGCCAAGCATTGGAATAAGAAATAGCATGATCAAAAAAAATAGGTGACAAAAAAATAGAGGTCAAAATATAAACACTTTAAGTAATTGACATATGACTTTTTAACTAAAATCAATAACAAATGTTCTGAATGTATTGTCTTTTATCACATACACTTGTTGACTTAAGTGGGACATGTGTATCTTGTGAGTGAAGGAATTAGAGAACATAATTACAGCTAACCTTTAAAATTCAGGAAACATCACTATCAGGTAAACACAGTATTGCCATGCAAGCAGTCACAGGGAAGTAATGTGTAATAACATAAATGATCTGTGTTAAATGGACTCATATCATCTGATAGCTCATAGAGTAGTGCCCCCAACATTACAAATGGAAGTTTTTTCATTGAAAAAAAATAGGAAGTTCATTTAGCCAGAGAGAAACAGAGAAAGAATTGATACAGATAAACAGAAAGGACAACAGATAGAAAGAGAGGATAGATAGAGACACAACAGAGAGAGAGAAAAACAGAAAAATAAATATATATGTACATATACATATAGAGAGAGAGGGAGGAGACAGAGCTAGAGAACAACAGAAAGAGGAGAGAGAGGATGCAGACAGAACAAACAGCAAAAAAAGGGGATAGACAGGCACAACAACAAAGAGAGAGAAGATAGATAGAGATAGAGAGGATAGATATAGACAGACACAACAGAGAGAGAAAAACAAAAATAAATAAGTATATATGTATATATACACATATAGGGGAGAGAGAGAAAACAACAGAGAGAAAGAGAGAAGAGAGAGAGGATATAGATAGAACGGACAGCAAAAAAGGATAGAGAGGCACAACAGAGAGAGAGGGAATAGATATAGAGAAAGAGAGAGGATAGATATAGACTGGCAGATAGAACAATAGACATATAGGACAATAGACAATAAATGTCTCTTCTGTCCCTGAATATTTTGTTTATCCAGTCCCATCCCTCCAGGTGTTTCTACCAATGCTTCTCATCATGAAAACAGCACTCCTTCAACAATGAACCTGCAAGTCACTGGGCTTCAGTACGCATTCAGGGTGTGCAAATCAAATTGTATCAAACCTGTTGATCTGACTTGATAAATCTCATAAACAAAAGAGTGTAAAACGGACAGGTATCTGGGTTTTGAAAATGTTCATTTCCCTTTACCCACAAACCAAACGTTCTCTAGATTCAAATGAAATCTTTGAAACATGAGAGTCATCTGAGTCATTAGTATCAAGATCTCTTCCTTCCCACTTCCCTGCTCCTATTGCCATCAGGCAATACAGTAATAGCTACCATTTATTGAGCCTTGTGCCTCCCACGTGTCAGGCCCTTAACATCTGCTATCTCATTTATCTCTAACAGCCTTCTGAGGGCTAGACAATGGCTCCTGAAGGGCAGTGCATAGCTCTTGAAACACACAAGCTGCAACCCTTCCCTCTATGTGCTCATAAGACTAATTGGGCAGACTCCAGAAATGCTGTGTGGAAACAAGGTTTAAGGATTTATAGTCTGTGTCGTGATCTCACACCTCCTTTGGCGGGTGACCTAAGAAAAGGTACAAAACCGGAAATGAGGAGGAGATTGTTGTAGCAGAAAGGAAAAAAAGCCTGAAAGTCCTCAAGGACTGGGTGTTATTTCTGTTTCCATTGTTCACAGATTGGTTGGTCTTAGTTCAGTCATTTAAATCCTCCAACTCTCTAAGCCTCAGGGACTTCATATTCACAAATCAGAATGACCACGATTCTTGTCAGGGTTTTTTTTTTTTTTTCTTTTTACTGTGGGTAACAGAAACCTCATCAGACATTCTTAAGCAGAAGTAAATTTATCAAAATTATATAGGGATGCTGTTGGAAGCACAGCTAATTTCATGAGAATTTTGAATCAGAAACTGGAATGTTGTCAGAAACCCGAACAGCTCCTTTTAGAGGGAGAACTCCAACACCCAACAGAAGGCAGAAATTTAAACCTTAATTTCACCATTTAATTGTCTCATCACTTAAACACTTGGGAATTTGGTAATAGTACTTAATATGATACATGGTTCTAAGTAGTTATTCAATAAGTGGGAGCTATTTTATCATTATTGTGTCATCAGGAATAATTTGATAATCAACTATGATGTACTTTCACCACAGAGTTGTAAGAATATGTTTTGTGAACCATTAGGTATGCAGACTCGGTATAGAGAAGTTAAGACTTCAGGCTCTTGGGTCAGTTTGCTGGTTATTCCAGTTCTAACTCTATCGCCTATTAGCTGTGTGACCTTAAAAAAGTAATTATTGATGATGATCATAAAGGCATCTACCTAATGGTGAAGATTAAATGAGGCAAAATGTAACATTGGGGTTTGATCCTGGTGGTTACTAACTGTTCAATAAGTATTAGCTAAGAATTACTACTTTTTAAAAAATTATGTTTAGGAATAAAAAATTCTAGGTACCAAAGGAACAGAATACCTGAAAGGAATCAGAATACAATGTGAAAACTACCACAAAAAGTGGTGTTCAATGGGAAAATACAATCTAACTTGACTCCTAACTGGTCCTTTTTTTTTTTTTTGTAGTCTTGAATCTCCCCTTTTCTTCCATTGAAAGTCATTAGAATAAAGAAATAATTAAGGTGACCTTCATCCTATACATTTTAGTGAGGCATCAGCATCACCTGGGAACTTGGAAGAAATGCAAGTTCTCAGGCTTCTCCCAAGACTTACTGTATCAGAGGCTCTTTGAAGGGATAACAGTACAGGCCACTGTGTTTCAACAAGCCTTCCTCAGGACTTTGAGATCCACAAGTCAGAATACTTTGGCTACATATAAGAATGACCTGTGGAACTTAAAATATTATACCAGGTTGGGCTCCATGGCTCATGCCTGTAAATCCCAGCACTTCGGGAGGAGGCCAAGATAGGATGATTGCTTGAGCCCAGAAGTTTGAGATCAGCCTAGGCAACATAGCGAGTCCTCAGCTGTACAAAATTAATTAATTTATTTATTAAAAATTAGGCAGGTGTGGTGGCGCATGCCTGCAGTACCAGTTACTCAGGAGACTGAGGCAGGAGGATCGTGTGAACTTAGGGTTGAGGCTATAGTGAGCCATGACCACACCACGGCACTTCAGCCTGGACAACAGAGTGAGACTCAAAAAAAAAGAAAAGAAAAAATATATCAATATGTCTGCCAGGGCTCTATGCTAAAACAAAGGAATCAAAATCACTGAGGATGGGACCGGGACATTAATATTGATGTTTTGAAAATATGACAAACTCTCCTCCCAGTAGCTAGAAAAAGAATCAATGCAATTTTTCCTTCTGCACAAATACGATGCAAGTGCTTCAGCGACCACCACCTAGGTGGTCTCTGAAGAGAATTCTAAATTGGTTTTAAGCCCCTCCAATGCTCAAATGATAGATACTCTAATAGTTTAAGATCTGCTCCTCCCCCACCTCAGAGTAACACTCCATCAAGTACCCCGATCCCATAAGGAAACCAGTTCTTAGATCCTTCATTCTTACTGATAACATTCTCAATCAATCCATAAGACCTTTCTTTTTTTAAGTAAAACTGTATACACCAGCCAAATGAAATTTCAGACATTAGCTAAACGAAGTGTATAAGCATTGGGGACATGAGAGTGAAAAAACTTTTTCACTATTTCTTCATAAATTGCCCAGCCTATTTTCTCAGCTATGATGAATTATAAAGCATTGATTATTACATTGTATTGAGTGGCACACTTTAATGACTACTAACTCATTTCAGTGCTTTTTGGCAACCTACAGAATTAACTGAACTAACACTGTATTATTATAAGATCAGTCTCTCAGCAGAACCAAAGGTGCTAATTGGTGCATTTAGTAGCAGGGAAAATATAACCTACAATGATATTTGGAGGCAGAAAAATGGAAGCACATTGATAATATGGCCTGCAATGATTAGATTTCCATCTATTACGTGACACAACAAAAATAAAGCCATTTTAATAGAATCATGTCAAAGGACCTACATCTCCTGCTTTGAAAACAAATGTGTTGGCTTCCTGTCAACATTTCCATGGCTTAGCAGCAGGAGGTCATTACTCTTGGACAATGTTCAGTTACACAGACATTATCTCCAATTAACAGGTTTTAACTATAACAATTTCTCTTTTATTGAAAAGGATTTTTTTTTAAAGACAGTAGCTTTTCAATAATCTTGTTCTCTGACTGAGATGATTTCATGTACTCTTACCCCCCCACACACACACATACATGCACACATCTGAGTCAATAGAGTAGTTGTAATGTCCTTGAACTCTTTAAGCATGGTAGACAAATATTCCACTCTTTACATAATTTGCAAAGCAGCTTTCTCCTCCGATAAAAAACAGAAAGTAACATAAAACCTTCCCTATGTTGATGCAGCCAAGACGTTTTGACTGTTTCAAATTTCCAAAATAAAGTAAGTACAAATGAAACATTTATCAATTATAATGCATTATGTTTTCTGTCTCATTTCAGAAGGTATTATGGTAATAATTCTGGATGATAGCCAGAAACTCAGAGGAGAATTTTTAACACCCTCTCAATAGACACATTTATAGCTTTTAACTATACAGAGCATTGGTCTTATCAGCGCATAGCAGGGAAATGATTAAAATATTCCAGGCGAACTCAAACTTGCTTGTCCTTAGGTGGAAATGAAGCATCATTCTGGGCTGAAACCTCCAATTATATAAGATAGGAAGTCACAGAAAGACATCAGATTCGTACACTGTCAGTCTACACGACAGATGGTAGTGTCTGGCAATGCCTTTTTTATAACAGAAAATATTATTATAAAAATATCCACAGAAGACATTTTTAGTTCCTTGACTTAATATGTGAAAAAATTCGAGATTTTTATAGAAATTAGAGGTTTAATACTCAATAGTATGAAACAGTATTTTTCTTTGAAATCTATGCATTAACTATTCTGTCATTTCTTAGAGAACATTTTATAGTTAGAAGTCATCTGGTATTTTCATATCTCTCTCTCTCTCTCTCTTCTCTCTCTCTCTCTCTCTCTCTCTCTCCCCCCCTCTCCTCCCTCCCTCTCTCTCCCCCCTCTCCTTCTATCTATTTAAATTCAACCTAAATCTAAATCTATATGTTTTTATACAACAGTTAAATCACACTATAGAGTGTTGTGGAGTGCTGTAAATCACATTTTAGCCTTCCCCTCTGTTATTACAAAAGAATTGCCTTTATCTCAAAGGGGATATTTTCTTATAGATGAAGTTTCTGGAAGGTAGAATTCTCCTGAGAGCCACACGTTTGAGTGGCATGTTCTTAAGCATATTGCATTATGTGTCGGAATAATTAGCATATTCTTCTGGATTGTAAAAAGTAACAATAGCTGACAGCTGAATATGTAGGGAAATGGTCTGTAAAACTATCTGAGAACTAGGAAATTTAGTCCTTGTGTGGAACAAGCAGGTGTAGCACAGTTTTTGTGATCCTGTTTTGAAAATGAATGGAGAGAGTTTAGATTCCCAGGTGGTTAGACCATTCCTGTCTCACTCTCAGACACCATGTTCAGTGTTTATAGTTTGGGAAGTAAAGCAAGCCCAGGGGGTGACTGAGAAGGAGGGAACAGAAATGGAAATATCCCTGCCTGATTTTGGCAAAGTACGTAAGATGTATCAATATAGCAATGAAAATGCCCCCTTGGATTTCAAAGAAAAGTACTAGCTGGGAAAAGGTCACCATATTCTCTGAAATGTTATAGAGTAGCAGTGCGTATTCTCAAACTACCAAGGAACTGTCAGTTTGCTTCTACCTCACCTGAATGAGTCTGGACAGGTGGGCAGTCAAATCTGTTGCGTGACTAGGACAGAGATTTAGAATGTCCAAAACACATCAACAAAAGCAAAATAGCCACAGTCAACAAACGCTACTTTAGAGAATTGTATGAAGCAGAGAATGTCCTCTCAATTATACCTACTAGAGAGGCATTTCAAGCAGTTGAAGGGGGACTAGGACAGCCCATGGGACAGCATGCTGTCTTCATTCCCTGGTGCTTACTTATTGCTTTGTTATATTTGTTTAATTTCAAATTAAAATGGCAGAAATGAAAATGTCTCTGATCATTCCCACAACTAGCTTTTTTTGCCCTAAACTTTATTTTGTGGATTAAAAAATGTTGAAAGATAAAAGATTTTTATTTTTAAATAAAATTGAGCATTAAACAGTAATAGACTCAAACCCCAACATTTTAAAAATAGAGGAGGAAACTTAAGCAGATTTATTGCTGACGTGTGTGTGTGTGTGTGTTTCATTCTCCTCATCTTTCTGTCTGCAGCCATGGCATAGGAAAAGAGTAAAAAGATCATGGCAGCTTGATTTTACGGGCTCCTTCTTCTGCCACTGTAACTTTAACCTTCAGATGTGTTATTCTTTGCAGTCTATCACACCCCCATTCTCCACACTGCCATGTGTAAACCTGTTAAATCCTTATAGTTTAGGGAAGACACAGGAAAGGCCCAGATAGTATCATATTTATAGTTTAATTTTCTTTTAAATTTACAAACCAATGTAGCACCATCACACGCTGACTACACAATACACATTTTATTTTACTTTGAGCCTAATCTCAGCTGTGACTTTATTTCATTCACCCCGCCACTCTCCCAACAACTATTTACTATGGCAGAATCCCTCTCACAGTAGCAACAATTCATTTATACGTATTTGTGCCATAATCTCTTGCCTTGGGAGACAAAGAGGCATAATATAAAAAGCTTCCGTGAAGTCCAGAGTCTCAAATGTCCCATATTTATGTCTAAACCCCTCCATTAGAAACATATCATGTTCTACTAGAGGTTCTCTTTTATAGTCTGGACAACTTCTAGGAAGTCAACACACTTCAGAGGAAAGTCTTCAGCATTCTAGAATTATAAAAAAAGAATGCAAGAAATATCTGGCGGAGGAGTAAGTTGTGGCACCACAAACACAAACATTGAGAATATGTTGTCTGACCTCAGGTTTAAATAAGTAGCTACCTGTGGTAGGCAGTTTCTGATGTTACAGATCTTTGGGGCACCATTTCCTCTTCTGAAGTAAGTAGAAGTTATTCTTGCAGACTGCTCTGGCAAATGTCCGTTATCCTTTGGGATAGCTTACCTCTAAATTGATCATTCATAATTAATACATCATTTATTTCTTGCATCAGCTAATATTTATCGAGGTCCCAAATATGGGAGGCAACAGGAATTACACAGTTAGACAACAAGAATAACATGGTAATCACCCACACGGAGAAGAAAAGTGAGGTATAGATTAAGTTGGATCTGTATAGTTTATGATTCATTTCAAAGCAGGGCTATTTATGATGTAAGGAGTTCGTATTACACTGGATAATTTACAAAAATCATGGACATCTTGGCTAACTCTGATAAACAGCCCATTCTCCTTTACCTGGATGTATTCAAGGGAAACACCAGAAGGACCTGGTTTTTTTTCCAAATGCTTTGGTTTCGTAAAGATGTCCAGATACATATCACAGCCTGGTTTTAGCATGGACTGGACCTATATCTGAAGCAGTAAATTGTTTACTAAGAACTTCATTTTCAAAACACTTTGTAATTAGGACACAAAGAAACATGACACATATTCCTGATCTGAAATATAAATCAGCAAAGAAAGACCCATAGAACTAAGTAAATGGCATAGATATTCTTGAGTTCTAGGTGATAAATAAAAAGGGAGTACAGGCAATAGAAACTAAAATATTCTGGGTGGTGAATTCATTCAATTTCTGGTATTATGAACCTCTCGGTTAAAATGTGAAATCCTATTCATTTTCATACCAAATTTACATGTTAAAACTCAGTATTTGTGGTTGGTTCATCAAGACAAGTGCTATTTATGTCTCTCCGTGTACTCAGAATGTAACACAATGCATGGAGTCATAAAGCATGACAAAAAAATTATCTTTAAAAGTGCTTGATTGAAGAACACTTAGAGGACATATAGTAATATTTCTATATTTATTTTGGTAGTGCTGGGAAATATAATTTTCTGATATATTTACTTAGAGGAAAATGAAAAATAACTAAAACAAACCTTATTTCACCAGTGAATAAGAAAATAAGGAGTATACTAGTCACACTCCAATTTAAGACAGTTTTGAAGAAAAAAATGTAAATACTATAATGGTTCATTGAAAGTTATATTAAAGTAATTTTATTTATGGAACTATTGAACTAAGAGTAAAATGTAAACTTTCTTTTACTAACAAACTCTCCTGGAGCCCAGTCTTATATATATAATATTCACAATTTAGAGTCAGAATAATATTTAGATATTTGATAAATAAATAAATGTATCATAATTGAACACATATGCTCTTTCAAAACCTATCTGGAAACATTAGTCTATGATTGCATGTTTAATTTCATATTTATGCAGTTATCCTTTTTATAAGTATCGAACTTTAAAAATTAAATTGTTTATCATACTTTAGCAATGTAATTAAGAGAAAGTAATAGCAGATAGATAGATGATGTGCTTATATATACATATATATGTACGTGTATGTATAAAGACACACAGAAAGAAAGAATGAAAAGTGATTATAAATTCACTGTAATTTCAAATGCAAAAAGAAATGGGAAATGCCACAATGTAATATTCCCTTTCTACATGCAAACATTCAAACTGTGCCAAATCCTACCACTTTTTTCCTACCAAATTTCTAAAATCCATCTGTTTCATGATGAAATATACATTTTAATCCCAGTTTTGTTCATATCAGCTGCCTCATTTTTTTAGACCATAGACTCCATGAAGGCAAGAATATGTTAAATGTGTGGACAGTCAAGGTCAAATTGTGCAATAGGTGAGACTGGTCCTTCCATTTTCCATCTCCCTAACTTTGTCTACCCAATTGGCACCTCCACCTACTCTTCTGACGCTCAATGCCTCCAAGCTTTTTTAAGGCTTCCTAGAAAGCCCACTAGTCCTCCTTCTAAGCCAAGATATAGAATCAAAAAAGTATCTGTCAATGGGTAAATGGGTGAAGACAATGCAGTATATATACAAGATGGACTATTATTCAGCCTTAAAAAGGATGGATATCATGTCATTTGCAACAATATGGATGAACCTGGAGGACACTGTGTTTAGTGAAATAAGCCAGACACAGAAAGGCGCATATGACATGATCTCACTCATATGTGGAATCTAAAAAAGTTGAACTCATAGAAGCAGAGAGCAAAATGATGATTACCAGGGAATGATGGGATGGGGTAGGGGAAATGTTGGTCAAAGGACATAAATTTTCAGGTAGATAAGGGGAATGAGTTCAAGAGATCTATTACAGAATATGGTGAATATAGTAAATTTTAAAATGTAGTGCACTTTTAAAAATCTGAGAGTAGATATTAAGTGATATATACGTGATAACTATATGAGGTAATACATATGTTAATTAACCCATTTTAACCATTCCTGGATTTATACACATTTTATAGCACCATGTTGTCTATGATAAATAACACAATTTTTATCTGTCAGTTAAATTTTTAATTAAGACCAAAGAATTTACTTGAGTTTATCACATAAACTACATTGAAATGTTAATAGCTAAAAGGATGTAATCAAATCACAGAGGTATTTATATTTTAAATGTTGACTATTTCTCAATAAACAAAATATTAATTTAGCACCAGCTTGGCACTGACTGGGTAGCATTGGCTGAATGAGACACAAAAGATGTATAACAGATTGTCCCTTCTCTTGAGGAGTTTAACACTGTTTGGATTAGGGGAGATATTGTTAATATGAAACATTCTGAGCTAAACTGTCAGTCTTTAATTCCAAAATAATTGAAATTCTCAGTTGTAACCATTTGGAGTAGGTAGAAAAGTCTTCCAGAAGAACATGAGTCATTATTAGCAGAACCTTAAGAAATACTCTAGATTTGAAAAGGTAAAGCTGATGGTTGAGGTCATTTCCAAAGATGGAAAGAGCATGAGCAAAGGCATAGAGACTGGAAACAAAAGAGCCTATGCAAGGAACACTTTGGAGGCTAGACTAATTGAATGGAATATCTACTAGCCAGTCAGATCAGCAGAACAGACCCAGGGATAAAAGGAATCATGGCTGTATCTGTCAGGAGAGTCTACCTTAGTGCAGTGACAAATAAACTCAGGTAGGTTGGGTAGTTTATTCGCTGTCTATTGCTGCTTACTTTCCTGGAGGCTACAGGGAAAAGTCTTTTCCATCCCTTTTCTAACTTCTCAAGGCTGCCCACGTTCTTTGTTCCCCCAAAGATGTCTAAGTCCAAATCTCTGGAACATATGAATACCTTCACCATACATGGCAAAGGGCACTTTGCAGATGTGATTACATTAAGGATCTTGATGGGAGGGATGATCTTGGATTGTCAGATGGGCTTTCTCAGTGGTCGGAATGAAGTAAGAGCTCAGCAAATCATTGCATATTTATTTCTATTGATTCTGAACTCTTATTCTCCTGAAGCCTTTCATATCATTGCAGTGAAAGTGTCATCAACAGAGTGTGGAACATTATCATAACATTATCATAGCAATCATCTTGTAAGAATAAAACTTTGGAGAATGAGGAAATCTTTTAACAAACCAGTCTTCAAATGAACATTATTCGATACTGTTTTTGCTTTTTTTATTATATAGAATATGAAACACACAAAAATGAAGTAAATTACTCAAGATCTTTACGTCAGTGAGTAACAAAACTGAGATTTGAACTGAGGTTCCTCTGGCTTTTCATTACAGAACCAACAAAGTGCATTTATGTTCTCAGAATTTGATAGTGTTCTTCCATCTTAGGAAAATCTTTCACTGACTGTCTAGTACATTTTGCTTCCTAATCATGCAGAAAAGAAAGGATAGGAACATGAGTAGAGGCTGATGCAAAGTTTCACAACTTCTGGGCTTTTTTAATGGATATATGACGAAGGACCCCTCTAAAATAACAGAATTATCTTTGGAGGACAGGTCCCTTGTAGTGCAGACTTCCCTGCTAGGTAAGTATCTAGAAACCCATCAGCATCAGTGTACCATCTAGCATTGGAAAGAGGCTCTGTTTGGCTTCAATTAATTTTCTTTTTAGATTCATCTAACCATTTGTCCATTCCATGATGGGTGATTTACAAGCACATCTGCCCAAACCACTTGCTGAGTGTTCGGTAGATTTTGCCCAAAATGGCTTGACCCCTGCCCCACCCTCCCTGTTCACCCAATCTCTCCCTGAGTGACTTTTTTGTTATTATTTGGCCCCAGGAAAAAAGAACTCAAAGGGAAACATTTTGCTGAAGTGGAAGAGGTGAAAAAGGACAGAAACACCAAAAGGCATCAAAACGGACGAGTTCAAAACCTGTTTTGAGCAATGGAAAAGCATCTTGATAGGTATAATGCATCAGAAGAAGAGTACTTTGAAGGTGTCTGAAGTTCAAACACAAAAGAATAAATATAACTATTTATAAATAAATTCTGATTTTTTGGAGTCTCCCCTCATAAATTCATACAGAAATCTACATTAAGCAAGTCATCTCTGCCCTTTGTTATAAGTGAATGTATGAATGTCATTTCTTCTTAGAGATCTACTCCGAAAAAGCCGTATCTCAGCCACAATGCTGCTGCTGCACTCCATTCTCCTTTCAAGAGATAACCCACCACAGAAGCACAGTCAGTCAGCAATCTCTAAGTGCAGCACCTTTGGAATCCACCCTGGTGTGAAACATGAGAACACACTGTCAATATCCTGCTCCAACCAGTGATGGCAGAGTACTAAGTTCTAGGGCCCAGCCATTCTTGCCTATCATGGTTTCTTCTCATATGCAATCTTTTTCCTCTTTGTTCTGGATGTCCTCACTGAGCTGGCTGAAACTTTGTCAGGGCAGCACTGTACTCTGATGCTCTTTCTGTCCAAGTCTCCTTCCTTCCCCTTTCCTTTTGTAGACATGAGACCTGCATCACAGTCTGAAGTCTTTTCATCTCCTTTTCCCCTCCCCTTCATCTTGAATGCCTATTTCCCCCATTTTTTGCACTTGTAACTCAGCTACCTGCTTCTATAGCACCTGAACTGACACACCTCTGATTCTCAGGAGTTCAGTTCATTTCCTTACCAGAACAAAGCCCTTTACAATAACAAAGCTACTCTATTTCCTTTGCAAAATCAATTGCTAGTGACCAGGTTTCTTTCTGCTCAGCAGGTGGCCACCTGGGATGCATAGTCAATGTTGTTCCATCATGGTATTACAGGAGAGCAATGCTGGTGGCAACAAGATGGAAAACTATCTATAAATACTTCCAGTCCCCTTGCCAGAAAAGCTGGTGTGTTCTGTTGTTTCATCCATACCTGTAAAGAACAACCTGTCTCTTTATTTCCATCTGCTGCTTGTGAGAAAATCAAACCTGTATTTCCTTCCTGAGCACGCGTTCCAGCCTCTGCTCGTATTAATATGCCCTGCTTCCTTCCCATTTATTAACTCGCTAATGAATTATGGGCCACCAGAGGAGATGTCATATGTAATGCTACATTTGAGATCGTTCCTAGATTATAGTTTCTCCTCCAAAAACATTCTAATGGTATTTTCAAAAATAATCATGCACATAAGCATGTGGCTGCATTCTACCTGAACCATTTCCTAGTTCTATTATAAACTTTTGTTTTTCTTTTGCTTTTCAACATGGCATATGTGCTTATTTTTTAGACTCTGGTAAAGCAACTTGACAGTTGGTAGCTGTCTGGCTGTTTATTCAACATATGTACCACTTAATGCACAGGTCTCAGTAATACAGTCCCCAAAGTCGGTCCAACTGGGATAAAAGTCAACAAATAAAGCTTTGGCGGGAGTGCAGTTACTTGGGGAGAGATAAATATTCGAAAGGTGTTTAGCAGTTAAGATTTAAGCAGAATGTCATAAGAATTTAAAGGGTCAGCAGCTCCCCCAGCACAGTAAACTCTCTCGATTTCACATAGGCACTCCATATGTTAGGAAATCACCTTTTTAATTAGATCTCTGTAGCCTCATTCTAAGTTACCACTGTCACAAGCCTTGGATAAGATCCTATTCTCAGGAAACCTTTCAGCAGTTAGCTGTAGGTTCTTACAAGACGATATTGAGACAGACTCTCCCAGATTGCAAGTGATTTTAAATTAGCTGCTCTGGAAAGTGGTGGGTGTGGTGTTATTTCAACATCCTCATATGTTACCTGTGCCTCTTCCCCAGGGAATGCAAAATGTGTGTTCAGTAGTTCGTGCTTCTGGAAGTGGAACGGGTCTGAGAGTTCTGTGGCCTGTCTGGACTAGAGGACAAGATAAAACACAGAAATCCCTAACCCATTGTGGCCCTCAGGACTGTTGAAGATTATCCACCTGACAAGTAAAGCTCGTGAAAATTTAGAAATTGTCTTCAAGAAGGGAGAAGGAAGCGAATTAAACAGTTATATACAAGGAGCAATTTTGTACTCAATCCATTAAACAGATTATCAGATACCGTCCTCCTGAAAACGTTAAAGGAAAAACATTAATATTCTCATTTTTTAAAATGAAAAAATAATTGAGGCTGAGTGAAAAACTGAATTTCCCAGGCTGATAAGAACAGCACAGCCCAGATTCAAGTCCCACTGTGTGTGAAACCAAAGTTCTGTTCTCAACTATTGTGGTACACAGTCTACCAGCAACACAGTTTATTTTGAAGATTTGGGAACCATACTTTACCTCAAGATTTTCGTAAAAATTATGGGACTACTCTACCTGGTATGAGGCTCTCTTGACCCCGGAGTTAGCCTAGATTCCAAAGATAAATTAATTCAAAACCACCAGTTCTTATCTCAGTGTACGAAACAAAAACGCCATGATCTTTTCCAGACTACTGTGGCCCTCCCATCCTCGATGTTAATGTGGTCACTGGGGCCCAACCAAATGTTCCTTCATGAGTGTCCACTTCTCTCCCTTGGCACAGGTTCCATACAACTAAGCAGACCAGAAATTTTCATCCTTTCCTTCTACTTCTAGATTTGAATGGAATGCCTCATTTGCAGAACATGCGGTCTGGCATGCCATATTCTGCATCCAGAGAGGTAGACGTGCAAAGGGGTTGGATGATGGAACTTGGAGAAGTGATGGAGAGTTAGCTTCCTGTGGGGAAAGCTTTGACCAACGAGAAAGAGAAGACAAAAGGAAGTGAAGCTGATAAAGTTCTTCCTTTCCTCACTCTCCAACATGAATTATTTCATACAGCACACCCAGAATATACTGGGTGCTGAATAGTTACATCTGCCCAGTAACATCATGGCTCAATGGGAAGCCGTAGCTAGATATAAATACAGCATTTTATTTATTTTCAACAGCTTTTTCTTGCATGGTCACCCCAATTTCTCCCTCCCTCCACCTTAGTTTGCACATCTGAAATCAAACACTGACATCTCATCCCTACCTCAGAATCCAAATTCTAGGAAATTGGCAAAGTCATTTGATGAAGGTAAGAATTACTACATTGGATTGTTAAACATGAAAATCCCCTAATGTTGACTTCCTTTACCTTAAAATGGTAACTTTCTTGGATCACTATTTAATTCCAGGTGCTATCTTTGTTTCATATTAATCTATGCATTTAAAAGAGATTCTGTGACTTAATTCAATTTGCCCAAATAGTAGACTTGTGTTTCATTCTTACCTACTAAGAAAACTACAATTGTATTAGTCAGTGATATGCTTAGAGTGGGCAATGAATGAAGATTGGTCTAACTCAATTACAACACCACTGTCTAATTTCCCAGCCTCCTTTGAAGCAAGTAATGTCACCTGCCCCAGTTCTGGCGGGGATGGTTCTGGAAAAGCTTTGTTTTAATAATAAATTTTTTTAAAAGGATAGATGGGGCTGGCTTGGTTTCTGCCTATTCTCCAACTCTTCTCTCTAGAATGCAGACATGATGTCTGAAGGTACAAGTCATTTGTTCACTAGCTTCAGCAGCCCTCTCCCACTATAAAGTGACACATGACAAGTAAGGAGAGGGACATGCCCAGGATGAGAGAGCAGAAAGATGGAAGTGTTGGTCCTTAATGGTATTCTTGCTGCATATCATATCCCTAGAGTGCTTCCTTCTGGACTTTCTGCTGCATGGGAAAGCAAGCAAAAACTCTGTTTAAGCCATTGTAGTTAGGTTTCCTGTCACTTGCAGCCAAATACATTATTATCTGACATAGATTCTTAGTTTTGTGTATTGCTTTGACACTCTCTTGAAATCCAAGATTTCCCATGTGAAACTTACTTAAGGATGACATTGAATTCAATTATATCAAAATAGAGAAACTAAAAAGAAAACTCAACTAAAATAGCAGAGCAGAAGTGGAATGTGCAGTAAGTTGATATATCACAAAACTCATATATTGTAAACACTTACAACAAGCATAGGATAAATAAGTATTATATCCATATTGCAAATAAGGGTTGATATATAAGAAAGGGCTAAATATTTTTCCTCTAGTGTTACAATTAATAAATCATTGTGCTCATATTCAAACAGGACTATTGTGAAATTTTAAAACATATTTTTGTCAATACAAAGTTTTCTTTCTGGATTGTGTATTTGGAACAGTGTTGGAACTGTTAATAAACGTTTTTACATAAACACTGTAATAAGATCAAATAAGTTTAGGAAACACAGGCTTCCTTTCTGTATTTCTTCTCAGAGTTTTATATTTTCTCAGAATTTTTAATTTTCCAATTTATATTATGAATCTCTAAGAAGATAAATTTTACAATTATTTCAGCAGGTATACATTTTTCCCTAAAGTAAATCCACCAATATTTTATGGCATAATAGTGTTCCAAAGGACAAAGTTTGGGAAAACTATCTCAGCAAATTTCCACATATTTCTCAATATTTAAGTGCCATATTGGGATACATAATTTATGACAATAATTCATATGCACATATACAAATACATAGACAGATCTCCATCTCTTTATCTATACAGATATATTATACATCTAGCCAAAAAAAAATCTTTAGGTATGATACTAAGAAATCAAACTTATTTTCTTTAAAACCTATTTTCCTCCACCTCAACTTATTAATGCATAATAAACTCTGATCTTTTTATTGCCCCTATTAGAAGTTGCCAAGAAATAAACAAATACAGGAAGGGCTTACTAACTTGTTCAAGTTCACATAATGAATCTGTAGTTGAACCAAGACTGCAGATTCTGTCTACAGTTTATTCTTACAGTCACTGGACTACTTTCTATAGAACATTCAAGCTACTTACTGGGGTCTGGAAGGTGAGGGGGTAGAAAAGAAAGTAGATGATATTTAATTTTAAAGTGAAATTAACTTTTCTCTCTCAAGTAAGAGAGGAAACAATAAAAATATCATAGTGTAAGACTATAATGAGAAAAAAATCATGCTATTTAAGACTAATCAGAAATTATCAGCATTTCAATTAACATAGATTTTGTTTATTTTCAGTTTTGCATGCTTACTACAACTGTCATATGGGCTTTGTGATAATGGGGTCTTTATTTTAATTGTGAGTTTTGCTTCTGCAGAAATAAAAATGTAGACTTATCATGTTCTAATAGATAATAAAAAGAGAAGAGTTCAAACTGTATAGTACAATGACTTTCCCCAAAACAGATCTTTTCCTTTTAAGCACCAGATCAATAAATGACCCTTTTGATCAGAGAACAAACTAAAACCTTCTCTATATTTTGCTTGTTACTTTCATTTTTTTTTCCCCAAGAAAAGATGAAGCCACTTAAGTGACAGACCACAAAAGCACTGTGACACTTTCATCCTAGTAAAGAGTTCAAAAAGTAAATAAAACTTTTTGGAACTTATACTAAGAACAAAGCTAGTACCCAGTAGCTCAATATCCCTTTGGGGTTAGGGGTTTATTCAGACCATCAAGAATCAGTATTTCCATCTAGACATACAAGTGATCTAAATAGCGTTCATAGGACTTTAGAAGCCTTTTGAAATAAAAAGTAGAGCAAACTACAAAAGTATAAATTCCAAGTTTTCCTACATCGTTCCTACTTTGTAGAACATTTGGTCAGGATGGGGGCGTTCAAGGCCATCACATATCAATCAGCTATGAAAGAATGCACTGGTCCACATGGCCATGGCACAGGAATAGACTAATGAGAGCCAAGCAGCGTGTCTCTCCTCTTCAATTAGCTGTCTGTCGATTTTCACAGGAATCTGCTGGGTGAAGAACCTCTGTGGGTATTTCACCACCGCAGCAGCTCCTTGTCTTCTTTTAATCTATTGAATTAAGGACTAGGAAAAAGTGCAAATGCCAAAAAAGTGAAAAGGAACAAGACTGGGGTATATCGGAGAGACCAATGCACATGTTGACAGCCAAACTGGATATTTTGGTATAAACTAAATGTTTGCAAGTATTGGGATACTCATCTGCAAGGTTGTCATTTCTCTTTACTTTTTTAAAGAGGTGATTTAGGGCATTTGGTACAGACTGGAATGAGGAGATTTTATTGTGAATTTGAGGACATCAGAGAAATTATTTTGACATTGTGAGGGTATTTTAACTGTAAGAACAAAGTATACAATCTCTCTCCACCTTTCCTCTCTAGCATATTGACAAAAATAAAGGAGCTCCCACTCAGTGGTGTATTGGGTTCATATCTGTATTGCTGGATAGGCAGATCCACTGGAAATATAGGCAAGTTTAAGTTCCACATATTGGTCACCTGCTATTTATTTCCTCTTAGCCAAAGGATTCACTACCTGTTTTACTCCACAATCACAGTTAAATTCAGCCACACAAGTGAGTACCGAAATCTAGTTGGAAAGAAAAAAAAAAAATGCCTGGATATTTATATGGAAAATGTGCCCTGAGGAAAAAGCCACTATAATGTCAGAACTAAAAAATGACAGTTTTGTATTTGAGCATTTCTTACTGGAAATGTTAATTGCAAAATGTGCCAACTAAGATTTGCTATGTTGTTACCAGCACTAGTATATCTCATTTGCCCCTTTGTCTTGCTTCACGTCCTCTGCAGTCTGAATGAGTGATGTTCTTCTTGAATTACCACTCTGTCCAAATTTCTCTTTCCCCTACTTTTCTTGCTTTACTAGCTCTTAGGTTTCAGTCTCTATTGTTCTCCTTGTTGGAATCCTTCTGGAATTCTGGTTTTATAAAATGCTATAGTGAAGGGTTGCAGGGTTTCTTTCTCTTCTACTTGTATACTGCCAAGGGACTCTTTTTGAAGACCTTATTTTCACCATCAAGAACTAGGGAGGCAGACCCAGTGGCCTTAAGGGATTTAATTAGAGTTCACCAAGTTAGAATCCCAAGCTCTCAAAGACCTAATTTAAATACAAGTTCACTCACTTTTTCAACTATTTCTTAGGCCCTTATTAAAATTTCAGGTTATTAAAGGGAAAATTCTGCGTTTTGCAATACACAGAAAATAAACCTGGGTTATGCAGAATCTCAAACATCCTCCAGGTGCAAACGCAAAATCCTGCAATTGCTAGGAAAATAATAATGAATTAGCTTATAAATTATTGAAACAACCATTGTGGAATTTTGTCAATCATGATCAATTACATTTATATAGGTAGCATCAGTTTTATGGCAAATAGTTAAACACTAGTAGCAATTAGTGAGAGAAAATATGTAACAACATATCTGTGGTCAGTTGTCCTGTATTGTCTGGAACAAAGGTGATTACTATTACGACTACTCTTAATCCTAGGCAGTGTCATTTTTCTTTTATTAAGCTGTCAGTCAAAACCCTGGTTAAAAGCTGATGATGAATCATATCAATTTATAAAATCTTTCTTGTCAATCAGAGCTCTGTTACACATGGGCATGATAGGAGAGCCACTTATAACACAATTTCTGATTGACAACATTGGGTTTTATGAGGGAAAAAAAGTACTGGCTTCTTTTGCCCTTTACTTTCTATATTAAGGATTGTGTCTTAATTAGACTTTCTAACCAGAGATTGATTTAAAACATGAATTGACTACACCATGATGTCAAATATTAAATGACCACTAAATCCACATAGCTTTGGCACAAAGAAAGATAGGACCACAGTGTAAAGTCCCCCTAAGCCAGATGTCACATAAACAGGAGAAATAGACAAAAAGAGGAGCAAACAGGTTGTTTCAACAGCATTTAGTCATTAAAGTCTTCTACAGAGATCTCTCAAACCAAACAGAAAAACCAGACAGGGAAGAGAGAAAGAACACGAAAGCTGTGCCAATTTGATTTGGGGACAGCATTTACAAACCATCTCAACATTGCTTTGTTTCTGTTTTACTGTTGTGGTTTTTAAATTTCCACCAGAAAGAATACTTCTTAGAGAAATAATTGTGAGAACTCTACCACACCTATTATTTTAAAGTATATATCAGCTCACATTCCTGTAATATTATCATATGACTAGCATATTAGCTTTCTCATAACTAACCCTCACTATAGTCTTAATAACTAGTTTGAAGATCTGGTCTTATTCAGAGAGCTAATGGTGAGACTTAGAAAAAATTTAGGTTACCTGTACACACTGAATCTTATATTATTTATATGATTTTAGCATAAAATCTTAGGTGCTTTTCCTGCTAGTATTTTATTCATTTCATTCTTAAGAAAAATATAGCAGTGAACATACAAATATGAAATCTTTTATGCCAATTTACACTATAAGTTGAACCATATTTTAAGACTGATTATTTTTTGGCATTACTGCACAGAAAAATAGTAAAGTTATCATCTTATAAAAGCACACTAATTCTCAGTTACAACATTACAAGACTAGTTTATTGGTATAAATTCACATTCTGAAGATAAGATATTTTTCATAATTTAAAATTTTAAAGTTACGATTTGTAATGATCACCCAGGAAAGGAAAATCTGTTTCTTCAAGAGATGTGTTAAATTTTTTTCCACTTGCATTCCACCAAAAGACCATGCTTAAGTTCCTCCATTAAATGTAAAATATTTTTCAGGTTTGCCTTGTTATTTAATGAAATTCAAAATCAGTTTTCAAAGACAACCATCCCATTCCCCCAACCCTCCAAAAAAACTTGTCATTTCATGACAAACATAGATTTCCTGAGAGATGGAAAACATTCGCTGTGAAAATTACTATATTTATCCTTGAGACATATTTGGTAAAATTCACTAATTTGCCCAGTGCATAATTTCAGTATGTTCATGGAAAAACAAACTGTCTTACCGATGACTTTAAAACAGATTCCCTCTGCTCTTAGAATTCGATGGAAGCAAGTGCTATGTAAATACTAATGACTGAATCTGATCTTCCCAGGCAGTGGGAAGAAAAATGCTCATTTTGGCAACACATACACACACATGTACACACACGCACGATTCTTTTAGAAAAGGCCTTTATAACATAGACATAAAAATAATCAAAACAGCAATTTACAGGTAAACATTTAAGTCAGAGAGCAAGATTTAGTATCAACAAGTCAGCAAGGCGGCCAGGCTCGGTGGCTCAGCCTGTAATCCCAGCGCTTTGGAAGGCCAAGGTGAGTGGATTGCCTGAGCCCACGGGTTCGAGACCTGCCCGGGCAACTTGGCGAGACCTCGTCTCTACAATAAACCAAAAATTAGCCAGGCGTGGTAGCGTGCACTTGTAGTTCCGGCTACTAGGAAGGCTGAGGTGGAAGGATCACTGGAGCCCAGCAGGTCAAGGCTGTGGCAGCCGGGAGCGGCCATTGCACTCCAGTCTGGGCAACAGAGTGAGACTCCAAATCAAAAAAAAAAAAACAAGTCAGCAAGGCAGTGAATCTTGCATTAGACTTTTCTTCATGACATAGGTCAGACACACTTTGGCTCCCAAAGGTTCTCTGAAGATTCTGTCATACTTAATTTGTTTGACTTTGATGTTACAAATTTTTCTTCAATAATGTGCTAAAAAAGAAATCAAGAGAAGCCTATCTTCAGTTCCCTCTGAGATCATTTTTTAGCTGAAAGAAACTGATTTATGAAAATAAAATGATTTTCCCAAACTTGAAGGTGAATATGGACTTTCAGCTTGGAATATTACTCCCACTCTCCTGTCCTGGAAGAGTTCAGACATCTCAAATTCACAACCTACTGCCTTTTGTTTATGATAAAATCAGAGCCATTGGACATTTGCTTTAAAATACGTCTACAATTAGATTTTTTATTTGATTTTGATTACAAGCATGAGTTGGTGCTGTACATATTTTTCTAAATTATTGTGTAATAGCTTTTACAAACAAAATTATCATGAAAGCACAAATACACAAAATATCCATAACCATTCCTTTTATTAACAATTTGAGGGCCTAAGGAGCCAGAAAGGAATAGCCAAACTGAATGATTTTGTGGCTCTAATAGTCATAATATGTAATTCCTTGCACACCAAAATGAAAGCAAATTAACTAAGGACAGCCTTAACGTATGAATATTTTGAGGAAATACTTACCTCTCTAAAGAAAATCCCATCATACATATATGCCTCTTTTAACTGGGGCATTTGAATTTACAAAATTCTTATCATAACTATGACCAATTCAGAAAATAATCCTTTTTTTAAAATCAACCTATAAAGTAGAAGGTATGATACCAAAAAATCATAAAACTGAAAGTGGATGTTGCTGAATGGTGAAAGGACTGAAGTTTTCTTATATTTTTAAGATTCTGCCATAATACTCTGTTAACCTAAAAGACACAAGTGGAATCCAGAAAAAGTCCAGAGCCCAAGGTTAAAAATCACAGAAGGGGATTGCCTGAGCCCGCGGGTTCGAGACCCGCCTGGGCAGCGAGACCTCATCTCTACAATAAACCAAAACAAAAAAATCAGCCAGGCGTGGTAGCACACGCCTGTAATTCCGGCTATTCGGAAGGCTGAGGTGGAAGGATCGCCGGAGCCCAGCAGGTCGAGGCTGCGGTGACCGGGAGCGGCCACTGCACTCCAGTCTGGGCGACAGAGTGAGACTCCAACTCAAAAAAAAAAAAAAAAATCATAGAAGGGTTTCAAATAAAAATGGAAGTTAAAAGTCTAAAGTACTATATTCTTAGTCCTAGAAAGTGCTAGCTATGGTAGATGAAACATTCTGAGCATTAGCACGAAGAGAACAACTTTCAAATATATATAACATCTATCATTTTTCCACACCTATCTTAATCCTTGCTCTCTTTATTTTAATTTTGGGTTACTGCAATACCCACTTGTACAGATGCACTTGATTTTTTAGGAGGAAAAATAAGACGCTACAGAAATCGCCCCCAACAAATCTTTAGACTTTTCGCATCTCTTCTTCTTAAATACATTCTGCTTATCATTGACCACCAATGTGTGAAACGTGAGTGAACATGATCATTTTTTTACATCTTGCTTTAAAACTTAATGATAGATTCAAACTGATTAGACCAAAATCATCACTGTTTTTAATCTAATAATAAGGTGGACAAGAAATCTGAGTTAAAAATGAAAGAATTGCCAACTCAGTCATTTTCTTATAATATACTTGGACCAGTATTATCAGTACTGTTTTCAATATGCAATTTTCCTACACGACTCTTTTAATTCACCTTGGACAGTAAGATTAGATAAAGTCAGAAAATATATAAATCTTCTTAGTAGGGTACTCATGAACTAAAATAAGCAACAAGGCATGGAAAGTAAGCGAACAACTAAAAGTACCATAAGACGATATAGAATGCCCTTCCAACCCCCAGAACACCTCACATATTTTATGTAATTTGTGACTCTGTTTTGTTTAATAGTGGGTGCCAGTGTTGATCTTTATATTCAATATGAATAAAGTTTGTTTTTATACAAATTACATTTTATAGAAGTTGTATCTTCCAAAATACTGTACCAGGTACTCCTCCAGGGTTGAGTCCCCACCCAAGATGGGATTAGTAACTGTGTAATACTATCAGGTCAATTTTCATAAAATCCTACTAATGATTTGTCAGTCCTCTCAAGTATTTACATCATAATTAATTCATCCTGGATTTCCTGAACAATTCATCTTATTCTGCCTAACTCTGGGGGTTTTAATAACATCTGCCCTCATTTTATTTTTCTGCCTCAATCTCCATAACTCTTCAACACTGAACCTTGTTTGTTTGTTTTTGCTTTTCTTGTTCTTTCTTCTCTATCATACAACGGAGTTTTCTCTAAAGTTGTCTCCTTTGCCTATATTCCTGCTCAAGTTCTGCTTCTTGAAGTTTCCTCCGATTATATAAATTCACATTTCTTATTTATTTTGTAAAACTGCATAGTTTATCATACCATATAAATCACTCAGCCATCTGAAAAATCCTGTCTTTAGTTTTCTTCTGTCCCCTCCCAATCCATTTGTTACTCTTTATGATTTGGCTTTTATCTGCACAAAACACTTCAGAGCTTGCACATAAGAGAAAGTGAGAAATCTTTAACGTGGTGTTTTGTTAGGTATATGGCTAAGCTGTGAATAACAAAACTCAACATGAATGACTTAAATTAAATAGAAAATCAATTTTTCCTAATGTAACAGTCTGAAAAAGGCAGCTTTGGATTATAATAGCAGCAGTGTTTCCAGTATCAAGGGATTCTGGATCCTTCTATGTTGCTGCTTTGCTGTTTCTTACATTTTGCTCCTCCTTCGGTGATCCAAGATGGCGCACAATCGCAACCATATTATAAACAGCAGGATGAAGGAGAAGAGAGAGAGGGGGAAATAGCCTCGCCCTCTAAGAATACAATTCAGAATTAATGCCCCTCACTTCCTCATACCACATTGCCCAGAATTTAATTAAAAAGGCACGCTTAGCCAGTAGGTGATTTTCTTTTACCTTATACAAGATGTGTAACTGGAGTGGGTCTCTATTTCTTCATCTGTAAAAAGGAGTCTTGCATTAGACTTTCAACAACAGAAAACACCTTTAGAAAGTCTAATCTGTGCTGCACAACATTCCAGACACATGAGTAAATGCTTCTAGGAGCTCATGGTGTCTTGGGCTGGGGCTAGAGGATTGGTACCCACTAGTGAATAGGTCATTGCAACATTCTGATCAACAGTGACAGGAGGTGGTACGAGGTGCTTGTGGAACACACTTAGAAGGGTCTTCAGGCTAGAAACATTAGATCTGACAAATGAATGATGCTGGATTATAATTTCATTATCCCAAATTCAATACTACACTAAAATTGACAGTCAAATTAGAAGGGGCATACAGTGTTCAATTAAGGCAATACGGGTTAGAATGGGACAATTTCTACATAAACATTTGTTTAAAATGAATATATGCCAGGTATTCAACAGAGATAGAAACAGGCAGGATTCTTGCTTTTTAAAAAACTATGACTCTACAATTCAGAATTTAGGATTTTTGAAAACTGGCTTAGGGTGTTATGTAATCTGGTCAGAATCTACTGAGATACAAAATTATGCCCTTCCAGGGCAAAGGCCACAATTGTTTTATTGGGAAAGTGATATAAATAAGGAAAAAAAAACTTGGAAAATTATCACAAACCCACAAAATGTCTGTGAATATAGAAAACATAATATTTATTTCAAATGACAATATTTGCAGCTGAAAAATTATGTGTTTTGTTACCAAAAGAAAAGTGATTCGAGATATTGAATAGACCAACACTCTATTATATAAAGATTACAAGGCTATCATCAAATCCAGGACTACCTCTCTAGTATTTTCATTTCTTTTACTCTCTCTACTGTAACAATCATAATTTTTTTTTTCAATTTCTCAATCTCCTCCCTTTTCCTGAATCACACAATCTTTCTAATTTCAGGTGGTGAACATCTACTAATTATTCTCTCCTCACTTCCTCAGGGAAAACCGCAACCAATTGAGGCTTCCTATTTGAAGTCCATTAGCACTCTGACTGACTCCTTTGATGCATTCATTATATTCCTATTTGTATGTTTAATTATTATTTCTTATTTGAGCAATCCAATCCATAAAAACAGGTCAGTGTGAAGGAAGTTCAAAGTACCTTGTAAATATATAGAAACGAGAATGGATTGATCATAGAAAAAGTCAGGAAAGACTTCCGTTTGTGCGGGCAGAGATAATGGAAAAAAGGCTACAGCTCATTTATGGAATGACCTGGACTTCACTCGGGAAAAAAAGAAGCGAATTTGTTTTTTCTCAGCTATAAGTTCTGCAAACTCACTATGTGAATCCATTTTTCTCTGTCCTTGGAATAAATTCTCAGACAGATTCCATCGATTTTCCAGTTACTTTTAGATAATTGAAATACCCACTCCGTTCTAATAATCCCATAACTTTAGACTAACCCAATATACTTTCATAACATCAAACTACTGTTGAGTCGTGGCTATTTTCTCTCTCCTTGGGTGATTTTGTAGATTCCGGAGATGCTTCTGCTGAAACTCTCCAACTGCAATTCCCACGGACCTGGCACTGACTGGCTGTTTACGACGCCCCCTCTGCTGAGGGAGTTGCACACTTCTGTGTAGTCCTGTCGAGTGGTTTTCTTCAAGGGTACACAGGGTTGTATACATTTTGTGGGGTCTATGTCTGCTTCCCAAGAAACGCTCACCTCCAAACTCTTGAACTGAAGCTCTTGCAAATGTGACTACGTCTCTTTGTTAAGTAATCAGGAAGAGGCACCTTTAGCCAGATAATTTTTTTAGGTATGAGTGAAAAATGAGTCATGAGATTCTTCAAATTCCAAAGAAAATATGTTAAACTCCCTGCTCTGTCCTTCTGAAGGACCCTTGACTTCATCTGAGGTAAGGGAAAATACCTCTTTCTGTGCTTTATAGAAGACATGGGGAATCTAAATCACAATGAAAAATTCTCTTCAAAGAAATCTCTCCCCACCTCAGTATTCAATGTTCTTCTAATATAGCTTAGATGTGAGATCTAAGCAATCCTAGAACTAGCTTACTGTCTTTTAGCACATGCTGTTGAGATAACAAATCATCTCACTTTCGGATGGGGAAATATCCGATTCTCCTTATAGTTATGCCCCCTGTGACCTCAAATAACACAAAAGAGAGGCACTCATTGAACACCATATTTTAAGGGGGGAAACAAAGTTAATATTTAATTCAGAATCAGGGAATTTCCAGTTCTCTTCTGCTTGTAGGTAACCTAATAATCCAGTTTAATGGATGAATAAGATAAACACAGCTATAAATACAAACAAAGAAAAAATAAATAGAGTCATACAGCTAAAAAGGAGTTTGTAGCCTTGAAGATTATCCTTAAGAGTCGAAACTTGGGCCTGTGAGCAGAACCATTGAATTTCACTGTGAGATTATTTTTTAAAACACATTATATTACCCATCACACTTTTGTAATCACTTCAAATCTTGAAAATGATCAAATTTGCTGTAAGGACATTTCTATTAGTGACTCTATTATAAAGTGATAGAATTGGATGGTCCCACTGGATTTACATAAGTCTGCATTTGGTTCAAAAATTATAGAATTCCAGAGTAAAAACAAAACAAAACATAATTCTGTTTATTAACATATTAATAATACAATGAAAAAATACTTTGTGTCACTCCTATGCAACACAAAAACAAGGACAGCATAGTATTCTCTAATATAATGTTTCAATCAAATTTATGTAATCTAGTGAAAGGAAAGTGCAATGTGAAAAAAAAGTCATGAAATAATTCAGATGGGTCAATATGAATGCTTCCCAATGAACAATCTTTGGAAGGAACTACTTCTATTCTTCTAAGTCTTAATAAAGCAAAAAGGAGTTGGGAAGTCATATGACTTGATTCTATAAGAACCAATTCGTAAATCTGAGTAAGACTGGCATAAATATGATCATCAAATTCAGATCTATTAATGATACTACCTTGAAAAGCATATAAATATAAAAATAAAAGGACAAGAATAGAGCCCTGAGGGACCACACATTTTACAGTAACTGTTTCTGATGAACAAAACAGCATACATACCCAATGTAGTATGCTGTGTCTGCTGACAAAGATAATTACATTTCAAACCAATTTAATGCTGTCTCAGAAATTCCAACTCACGTTTCTGGAAGATCTAACAATATATCACTGTCTACTGTGTCAAAGGTGAGTGATAGATCCAACTTTAGTAGTAGGCAACCATTTTTTCCCAGCAACTCTCACATATTACTAACAATAAACAAGTAACTTAATGGGCATCCTAAAATCCATGTTGGAATTTTATCAAATATTAATCATAGATAATTGTGTCTTCAGGCAAAATATCAAGTATGCTTCTGCTATTTCTTTTCTTCTTTTTCTAAAAGAAATTTAAGCCAGAAAGTCTGTATCAAAATCTAGCAGGCACATAACTGCTAATCCTTAATTGCTTCTTGAATAAATACATGTATAAATTTTGACTCTAGTCATTGAACTAAAGAAGAAAAAGACACATAGTATATTTATAGGCTACAGTATTCTCCTTTTTATTAAAAATTATATTATTCCCTAATTTTTCCAGTGCTAATAAGGCCAAATAAGTCCTTAAATCAAATACAAGCAAGATCATAAAACTAAATGTAACAAAATTTCCCAAAAAATGCAGTGAATTTTTTGTGAATTTCTCCAAGAACTTGTTTTAAGTTGACATTTTTAAGAATTAAAAAAAAGTTAAGATTTATATACGTAATGAATAAAAATCTAAGACCATAAATTCAGGTGTGTGAACAAAAAACATTTTCACTGTTTTTTTTTCAATCAATATCTATTTCCCCCATCTTACTGAAATATAGAAAAGTAATTCTCTTCATTCTATTGTGCTTCCCTCCAAAATGGTGGGGCTACCCATAGTCATCAGTCAATGCCAACTATCACAGAAACATCCATTTTTCCAGTCCTGGTAATAATTCCAATTTTGTCATTTCTGCTGTGTTAGTGTCCTTCTTTGTGCCTAGTATCAGTAAGCAGGGGGAAAAATGCTAATTATATTTATAGTTTGCATACATTTTTTCTCTTCCAAAAGCTCTGGGGGAAATATATATAAATTTATAATATCATATATAAATTTTTCCCCCTCAGGAACAGCTCCTTCATTCTCTCTTCAAACCATCCAGAACACCTAGAATAATCTCAATTATTCTCAATGGAATTGGGTTTTAGTAAACATAAGTCAGAAGAGAAAATGCATTCATTAAAAAACAAGTTGAGCTGCTATCAGAAAATATCCAAAGACATCATAGTGGCTGAAACAATGCATAAGTTTATTTTTCTTTCATATAACATCCATAGATAAGATATCCACTAATGTCGTCTCATAGGAAAGATCTACCATCTTCAACCTGTGGGTGCCTGTTTTGAGGTCAAGGTGGCTGCTCAAGTTCTTACCATTTTCTAGACAATAGAAAAGAGAAAATAATTTAGGAAAGCATGCGTATTTTTAGGACCATGACTTGGAATCATGACTGGTTTTGTAGGCATCTGACCAATGTAGCCCTATAGGGCCCCGTGTTCAGAGGGGACTCTGCATTTCAGGATTGATTCTCTGCAATCACCACCTTGAAGTCTTCATAACTTCTTTTTTGAATTTGTGTTTTGTAAGAAAATTCTAAGGAGACAATAGAGCATGTGCCAAGGGACTTGGGGCCTTTTCTCATACTTGATCTTATCTCCTGTGGCCTCATCACCTCCCTGAAACAAGTATACTGAAACAATTTCTTGGCTACACTCTGCCCCGCCCCCACCCCCAGCAGAGGTTTGGCTATTACAGTAAAATTGTTATCAATATTTGTGTACATAACTTTGTGTGAATTTAAGTTTCTGTTTCTCTAGGAAAAATAAGTAAAAGTGACATTGCTAATTTGTGCGATAGGTATGTGTTTAACTTTATTAGAAATTGCCCATCGATTTTCCAGACTAGCTATACCATTTTGCGTTCTCACTGGGGATGTATGAGAATTACAGTGGTCTACATCTTTAACATACTTGGTATTGTCAGTATATTTTATTTTAACAATTTTATTTTAGTAGGTGTGTGTAGTATTCCATTGGAATTTTCCTAATGGATAACAACGTTGAATGTATTTTATACAGTTATTTTCCATACATATAATCCCTTTGGTGAAGTGTCTCTTCAAGTTTTTGTCTATTTTTTAATTGGATTGTTTATTTTCTTATTATTGAGTCCCAGGAACCATCAGAGACATGCCTTGTAAATATTTTCTTTCAATCTGCAACTTATCTTTTCATTCTCTTGATAGTGTCTTTGGCAATGTACACTTTTTTTAGATAAATTTCAATTTCTCAATTTCTCTTTTATGGATCATGTTTTGTGCCATTTCTAAAATGTCTTGGCCTAATCCCAGGGGATAAAGAACATCTCCTATGTTTTATATTAAAAGTATTCTAGATTTACATTGTAAACATAGATTTATGATTCACGTTGTGTTAATTTTTGTGTAAGGAATGAGATTTAGGTCTAGGTCTATGTGTTTGCATATGCATGACCCATTATTATAACTCTGTTTGTTAAAAAGACCCATCTTTCTTCATTTAAGATATTTTTGCAATTTTGTCATTAATCAAACAGCCATATTTGTGTAGGTCTTTTTTTCACTCTCTATGTTGTTCCATTGATTTATGTGTCTATCTCTTCACCAATATTCCAGTCTTCATTAATGTCCACAATGTCTATTGATCAATTTTTTTAACCAAATAAGTTTGTTTAGCAACATACTTTCTTTTGGCAACTAGTATTATTAGAGTCCTTAGCAAAAAGAAGTGGTTTGAATTAGTTGGGTAAATAACTAGAGAGACTGTATTAGCATGGTATGGAATGTGTATATAGGCCCTGACCACTGAGATTGGGACAAAGAATACATCTAGAAGAAGTGAATGGATACTGAAGATCAATATTGCTTATTTGAAAATGAGTATTAGTCATATTTTATGGAGTTTTGATCTATTTATATGCTACCTGGTTCTTATAACATACTGAAGGATATCTCATGCAAATATCTGTAACTCTTTTTCTCCGTAACTCTCTTTTTTGGAACTATTTGCTAAAACTTCTAACTGTCTTAGTTCTCTGAAACTCTGTTTTCCAACTCAGCTCAGCAAGGCCACTAGACTCTATTTAGGTTTTCCTTGCTGTTTTTATTGTCTAAAAATTTCCAGGTAGAAAATCTGGATGACATTGGGCTCACTATATTTGTTTTCCTTTTCTCAGAGTTAAGAGTTCATTGTCACTGTTATTTAACAGTTGGGTTTTTTTTTTCAGTTTTTAAATTTTTAGTTGTTTACAATAGAAGGTTAAGTTCAATACATGTTATTTCATCATAGCCAGAAGCAGAATTTCATTTTTTAAAACATTTTACCCTTTGAATGATGTTGAATTTGGTCTGCATGTAAAAAAAAAAAAATTATAAATATTTATATACAGATATTTATGTGAATATCAGATTTTACCATGTGATTGCTAGATGGTAATAAGGTTATATCAACTTTCTAAGACTCTTTTGTAAAGTAGTTGTACCATTTACATTCTCACCATCAATGAATGAGATTTTCATTTGTGCCCCCACCCTCAATTCTTGTGCTTGGGTTTTTTTTAATGTTTATTTTTTGCTTATTTTTTCTATTCTATGATGTGTGACTTTAGTTTATATTTCTCTGGTCACTAATGATGTTGACCATTTTTCAAATGTTTATTTTCCTTCTTTATGTCTTCTTTGATAATGTGTCTGTTCATATCATTTGAACCAAACTTTGTTTTTCTCATAACTGAGATTTTTTTTTAATTTTTTTTTTATTTTAAAGATGTGGAGAATAATTCAGGATTAGTTACATAAGTGGTCATCATACAGGTGAAGTTTGGGCCTCCCATTTGTCGTCACCTTGCCTGGTTTGGGATCAGGTACACTTACTGATGTCCCCACCGACCTCTACCTACCACTTGGTCCCCTGGCAGTGTCCTGATACTGCCAATCCCTTTCATGCTTTCACGTAACCTCACGGTAAATGTTCAGGGCCCAGTTATGAGTGATAACATGTAGTACTCAGTTCTTGGTTTCTGTGATAGATCACTGAATATGATGAACTCTAAATCTATCCAAATTGCAGCAAAGTCCATAATTTTGTCCTTCTTTATGGCAGTGTAATATTCCATTGTGTATATGTACCACATTTTTATCCAGTCCACTTTCTGTGAGCAACACAGTTGGTTTCATATTTTTGCCATTGTGAATAGTGCTGCAATAAACATGCATAAGCAGTTATCTTTTTTGTATAATGATTTGAGTTCCTCCGGCTATATTTCCAGAAGAGAGATTGCTGCATTGTATGGAAGGTCAATTTTTAGATCTTTTAGGAATCACCACACTGTTTTCCACAGAGGTTGTGCTAGTTTCCATTCCCACCAGTATATAGAAGTGTTCCCTTTTCCCCGCATCCTCTCCAGCATCTGTTGTTTTGTGAGTTAGTGATGATGGCCATCCTGACTGGAGTTTGATGATATCTCAGTGTGGTTTTGATTTGCATTTCTTTGATAGTTAGTGAAACTGAGCATTTTTTCATGTATCTGTTGGCTGCTTATATGTCTTCTTTTGAGAAGTGTCTATTCAAATCTTTTGCCCACTTTTTAATAGGGCTGTTTGGCTTTTTTCCTTTCAGAACATTTGAGTTCCCTGTAGATCCTGGATGTTAGCCCTTTGTCAGATTACAGTTGGCAAATATTTTTTTCCACTCTGTGGGCTGTCTCTCCACTCTCTTAATGATTTCTTTTGCTTTGCAGAAGCTTTTTTCTTTACATACTCTGGATAAAAATCTTATACCTAATGCAAATATTTACAAATATTTTCAGCCAGTTTGTGGTTTTCATTTCATGCTGTTAACAGTAACTTCCAAAAACTTGTGTTTAATTTTGATGAAGTACACCTTATTAAGTTTTTTAAAGGATTGTGCTTTTTGGTCTTATCTAAAAAATATTTACCTAAGGCAAATCACAAAGATTTTTTTCCTATGTTTTCTTTCTCAATTTTTTTAGTTGTGTGTATTACACTTATGGATAGAATCCATTTTGAGATAATTTTTGGTATGTATCAAAGTTTTTGTTTTGCTTTGGTTTTTGCATACAAAGATTCAATTTTTCCAGCACCATTTGCTGAAAAGGCAATCCTTTCTCCATCGAACTGCCTTTTTATCTTTGTCAAAAATCAATTAACTCTTCTTGTGTAGGCATATTTCTGGACTCTAAATTCCGTTCCATTGGTCTATCTACCATTTCATCAGTGTCACATTGACTAGATTATTGTAGTTTTATAGTAAGTCTTAAAATAAGTTCATGTGAGCTCTAAATTGTATTCATTTTCTTTTTGTTCTTCCAATTTCTTTTTTACTTTTCGATTAAATTTCAAATTTAACTTGACTCTGTCTACAAAATCCTACTTGGATTTTTTTTAGTGATTTGAAACTATAGATTATTTTGGAAAGAAGTAATATCTAAATATTGAATCTTCTAATTTATAGACACATTTCTTTCCATTATTTATGTCCTCTTTGAATTGTTTCAACTGTGTTTTATAATATTATTACTTGGATATTTCATTATCAAACATAATAAAATATTGTACATTATAATTTGTACTACATCTTCGATATCTGATGTGAATTTTATGCTTACACCATATCTTAATTTGGACTAGTCACATTTCAAGTGCTCAAAATCTCATGCAGCTAGTGGCTACTATTTTGGACACCATGGGCATAAACTACTATAATTGGCTAAAACACCCATGGTCCCTTTTCTAGGTTGGACTTAGGAATCCTCCACAAAGAAGAGAGTAACCAATGGATATTATGCAGGCAACTAACTGTGTATCATACTGACTTCATATGTTCTCTTTTCATGAATTCTTAGTTCTTACAATTAAAATTGTAACATCTTGAATTTAATTATTTTGATTAATTTGAAGCATCTTGGATTTGTGATGCCTAGATAATGGTAAGTTAGGACCACAAGCAATCATGAAATCAGCTGGTCGGGCTTTAACTGATGGAGCTTGCCCCCTCTTTTCTTAGATCCATATTATGAAAAAAACTGAACAAATTATCCATATGCTACATGTACCTGGTACCTGGGATAAATGTTTGCTGACAATCGCATCTACATGGCTTTAACACAGATCTTCTGCTCATAAATCTAGTTGACGGGATCCAATTCACTATGAAACATTTCTCCAAGATCTTCCAAGCAGCTCAATGCAGGTTAAGCATACCTAATACAAAAATTTGACATCTGAAAGATTTCAAAATTCCAAACCTTTTGCACATCATGACATTACAAGTGGAAATTTCCACACATAATTACCTAACACAAAGTTTGCTTTATATACAAAATTATTGTAAATGTTTTATAAAATTGCTTTTGGTCTATGTATACAAGGTAAAACAAAGTGAATTTCATATTTAGACTTGGGTCTAATCCTCAAAATATTTCATTATGTATATGCAAATATTCCAATATCTGAAAATATTCAAAGTGAAACAATTCTGATTCCAAGCACTTTGGATAAAGTGTACTTAACCTGTATAAATTACTGAAATTTCTCAAGTCCTTTGGTTAGCCCTCTATACTAACCAGATACAATAATATTAAACATTTCACATTAAAGTTTTTAACTTTAAAGTTAGCATTTAGCAAGGTTTGTTTGTATATTTTTTCCACACACAAAAAAGTCTATTCCAACTTTTATGAGAAATATTCTTGTGTATCTGTGTTATCCAGTGGTAGGATAGAGAGAAACAATTTATCTAGCATATATTCCTCCTTTTAGTCTAAAACAGTATTTTAATTTTGGGTCCTGCAGCCTTGGAAAGACTGAAAGCCTGATACCTAAAAGGAATGCGCCCGAGAGTCTAGCAGATTCTCCAATAAAATATTTTCCTTTATAGCCATAACTATCAAAATATTAAAATCCAAATATTTTAAACAATATTGTTCAGTAAGATAACCTATGTAAATATAACCTCTTAATACTGGGAAGGTATTTGAATAAGAAAGTTTTTAATGTGATACAGAAGCAGATGAAATGGCATGTAAAAAGTTGTTTCCCAAATTCTTCCTCTTCTGATTTTATTTTTTAGAAAGAAAAGAACAGTTCTGTATCTTTTTCTAAAGGTACATGGAGAAAGAATTACTAAAAAAATTTCTGTGTTCAATTACTCCTTCTTATGCTACCATATTTGGAACACTATATAACATAATGGTTATGATTTGTGCTCTGAAGTCAGACTGGCATGCATTTAAGTCCTGGATTCCACATATATTAGTTCTGTGAATTAGGAATGTTTCTGTACCGTTTTGCATTTGTTTTCTCATATGTATAACATACATAATAGGCTATAGATAATACTGATATAATATATACACAATAGAATTAACTAATAGCTCATCCATAAAGTAGGCATCACATCCTTGACACAGGAAAAGTGCGATAAATATCACCTCTGAGTCTGGTTTTATTGACTATTTGATCACTTAACAATGGGTCATTTTTTTTTTTTTACTTTTGTTAGTATATATTCTATTTTGGATTTAATGTTAGAAACTGTGTGTAGAAGAGCAGTAGAAACTTTGATTTAATGTTACAAATTGTGTGTAGAAGAGTAGTAAAAAACAAAAAAGACCTTTTTTTGGTCAGAATATCAGTATGAATGGTTGAGTTGATGTAGTCAGTGGTTTAGCTGGGTTTGGGATTTGTTACTGGCAAAGTTTCCTTTGTTATTGGTATAGTACATCAATGACTTCAAATTCTTCCAGCAGTGGGCTGCTGCTTTCTTGAACTTAGTATGTGACCTGCAGTGCCAGAGGATTTTTCTCACTATTCTTCCTCACCTCAAGTTTTCAGAAGACGAGTCATTGCTGCATGACAGAAGGGGACTTTTTGCACATTCTTTTACTCTTTCAGTGTCTTACTGCCTTTGCTTGATATTGGAGCAAATCTAATGGAGGAGTCAGAGATTTTCTTGGTTCCACTCAAACCTCAGATTTAGGCAAATCCTATGTGTTAGAACTGCTTTTATTTCTACCTCTCCCTCAGGAAAAGTTGATGTTTTCGTATACCCTGAGGGTGGGAGAATCTCCTGACTCCTCCCCAGTAGCCAAGACATATGACTTCTGCTTTAAATGACAAAAGGTTCCAGGAAGTGGGCACAGTTTTGAGCCTGTGCATGCCCAAGTGATGTTTTCTAGAGTCTTCTGCTCTGCCCCTAGTCTCTCTCATTAGCACCTGATGGAATACTGTGGAAAAGAACTGGTGAAAAGTACTCCTCTTGTGTTGAGGCTCCCAGGATTCTAAGTGTAATGTTAGCCCCAACTCAGTTTTTAAGATTTTATTCAAATGTTTGTCATTTTTTTTTTACTCACTTCATAGTAGCCTCTTCTTTCACCCATGCTCTGCCAAAGATGAAACAGTTTGTGTAAACTTCCTTTCCTTGGAGGGTTTTCTCACCCTTTGGAAGTCAGTTCTTTTGGTTGCTTTGTGACTTCAGCTCTCCAATGCCTTACCCAAGCTATGAGTTTCTATATTAGGGTATTTTTGTTTTTGTTCTTATTCTTAGGAAGGAATTAACATTCTCTTGTGGATTGTTACATCTTAATGGAAATGCCTAAACTAAATTATTTTAAGGAATCATTTCTGACCTTTGATGAGAATGAGTAAGTAGCTTATTTGCAGAGATATAACCTGTCATATGACACCATACATGCAAGGTGCTCAACAAATATTTAAATTTCAAACTCACTTGTGAAGGGGACTTAAATTCAGAAGATGAATTCTTGAGATCCCCTTTACACACTGTATTCTATAATTCAAAAAAATTAAACTATTCTTAGCAACCTTCCATGACTTTACAAAATATTATTGCATATACCCATACATAGAAGGCATAATATCTAAATACGTTTTTAGTGGAGGCAATATAAAATAAGCCTTCATTGATTTAATTGCAGTACTTAAAATAATCTCTAAGCCTTTATTTGTAAGAATAAATGCTTTTCGGAAAATCAATTAAAAGTGTAGTAAATTTTGTAGCAATTAACTTTCCAACATCTTATAATTTTATTTAAACAAATTTTAAAAGTCAAAATCTAGTGTATAGGATAAAAGTATCTGCTTAAAACATTTTAGGATTATTTGCCAATATATATGTATATTAGAGCCCTTCTCAAACTCAGATTATTCTTTGTTCATAGTATTTATCACTAAAGTATATTAGAATAACATTCAAGTTAAAAAAAGAAGACACGTTAGATTAATATTCACATGATATAAATATTTTATCAAGATAAAAAATAATGTTAAAGTTAATTGGTATTTATTACCCACAATTTTAATTAAAATATTAACTTAGCCTATAGAATCTATTATGATATAATACCTAAAAGATACATTTTTTTAAAAACCCTATATCCTAACGAAAAGCTACACCACGGGTGCTGAGCAGCACATCTTGAAGTCACACAATGACTAATGTCCATTGTATGGAGAAAAAAATGGTACAACTACCTCACAAATGTTTAATCAAGGATTTCTCAACCTTGTCACTATGGACATTTGGGGCCCAATAATTATTTGGGGGATGTTCTGTGAATTGTAGGATATTTAGCAGCTTTCTTGGCCTTCATTCACTAGAAACCAATAGCACACAGGTTACTTTGTTTTATTTTACTTTATTTTATTTTATTTTATTTTTTAATTTTTTTAAAAGATATGGGATACAATTCAGGGTTAGGTATACAAATGTTCACTATGCAAGTACCCTTGTTGATGAGGTGTGCCCTTCCTCCCCCAGCAGTTTCCCACTACTGCCAATCCCACCCTTCCCCTCCCCCACCCCCAGCAGTTTCCCACTACTGCCAATCCCTTTTTTATAGTATTATGATAATTGTTCAAGGTTCACTTATGAGTGAAAACATATGGTATTTTTCTTTGTTTCGGTGATAGATAGCTGAGTATGATCAACTCTAAATCCACCCAAGTTGCTGTAAAATCCATATATTTGCCCTTCTTTATGGCTATATAATATTCCATCGTGTATATGTACCACATTTTTTTAATCCAGTCCAGCTTCGATGGGCGACACGGTTGGTTCCATGTTTTTGCTATTGTGAATAGAGCTGCAACAAATATACATGTGCTGGTATCTTTTTTGTAGAATGATTTGAGTTCCTCCAGGTATATTCTCAATAGGGGAATTGTTGGGTCATATGGAAGGTCAATTTCTAGTTCTTTCAGAAATCGCCACACTATCTTCCAAAGAGGTTGCACTAGTTTGCATTCCCACCAGCAGTATACAAGCATTACTTTTTCTCCGCATTCTTGTCAGCATCTGTTGTTGTTTGTTTTATTATGATGGCCATTCTTACTGGGGTTAGGTGGTATCTCAACATGGTTTTGATTTGCATTTCTCTGATGATTAGTAAGACTAAGCACTTTTTTCATGTGTCTGTTGGCTGCCCGTATCTCTTCTTTTGAGAAGTGTCTATTCATGTCTTTCACCCACTTTTTAATGAGACTGTTCCTTTTTTCCCTTTCGGAACGTTTGAATTCCTTGTAGATTCTGGATGCTAGGCCTTTGTCAAATATATTTTTTTTTCCTATTCTGAGCACACAGGTAATTTTAACAAACATCTCTGAATGCCCTCCAGGTGGGGGGCATCCTCGTCAAAATCACCCCTAGCTGAGAACCATGACCTAACTCTATCTACCGGCATTAGCACTAGTTAAACTTGAAGCATAGATCAAAGGTAAATAGCCCCAAACTCTGAAAACTGAGATCTTCTGGTGCCAAATGAGCTATAGTTTCAAATACATCAAAATGTATATGCTGATATTTTAGAAAAATCTATAGAATGTTCACCAAGAGGAAATTAAGATGTTGTGTTCATCATTTAGGTTTTCTCAGGAAGTTCTATAAACTTGAACGTAAGCAGTAACACCAAAAGTAGTCATTTAAGTGGAGAGAACAGTACTGGAAAGCTTGAGTCTCTTAAGGCACACACATGTTCTATAATCACTAGGCTGAACTAACTATGCCATTTATTGGGCAACATGTAATTTACGCTTTTAAAGACCTATACATTTGGGTTCCACATAATTTAATTTTACTTTTTAGAGTACAGGAAACTTGTTTTATTATGAAATGGAAAATAAAAGTTGGGATTTATAAAAACAATACCAGAAATAGAACAGCAAAATCATGTACAAAATGGTAAGTGATGTGCATTTAAAGAATCAGAATCAATGCATCTTTACCCTGTATGATATTAGCACGTGCATTTTTTTTTAGGAAATCCAGTAAAAAATTATTATTTTAAAAAATTACTATTTAAAAAATATTTTTCACTCATTGCTTATCTCAACTTTCCCTTCCAAGTTTCCACCACCATCCCACAACAGTCATATGAGGACAGGTTGTCTCAGACAACCTAGTTTCTACACTTTTAACAAGAGGAAATGAAGAAATGGCAAAGAAGTGAACCACAGAGACTTGATGAGGAAGGGAGATATACCCAGGAAGCTGATATAATATCAAAAGCATGGGAGACAAAGAAGAGATGGCCTTCCAACACCGGAATCAGGAATTTTGGGGGTGAAACTTGGAAAATGAAGGGTTTTGAGCCAATGAGTATGAGAGACTTGAAAGAAGAAACAAGAAACGTGATTCCTTGCAAATCACTAAATTTAGAGATGAACTCTAATGCTTATTAATACGGATTAATTTGCACTGATGGGGTTTCTACCTGGAGGTAAATGAAACAGTATCAGTAATAAATTTGAATGTGAAGTCACTAGGAGATGGAAACATTGCATTAGAGGAGAATTCCCTAAATGTGGATAGTGGGACAGTTTCTTTGACCATCCCCTATGTCTGCTTGCTGCATTGACTTAACCTTGTCACTCAGGTCAAATCACCATCCAAGAATGCATAAGAAGGTGTCTTGTTGTAGAGCAGTGCTGAGAGGAATAAGAAGCCACCAAAGTGTTCCCAAGATTGAGACTCGATCAATATCCCCTTAAACTAGTTTACAATCCCACCAATAGTGTAGAAGAATTCCCTTTTCTCCATAGCCATGCCAGCACCTGTTTTTTGACTTACAAATGATAACTATCCTTAGGGATGTTAGGTAGGATTTTAGGTGGGATATTGGGTGGGTAGTTTTGATTTATATGTCTCTGATGATTAGTGAGGCTGAGCATTTTCCATGTGTTTGTTGGCAGCTTGTACGTTTGTTGCAGCATTTTTCACGATAGCAAAAACATAGAACCAACCCAGACGCTCATCAAAAGTGGACTGTATAAAGAAAATGTGGTGCATATACATGATGGAATGTTATGCAGCCATTAAGAAGAACAAAATCATGGCCTTTGCAGCAAAGTGGATGCAGCTGGAGACCATCAGACTAAGTGAACTATCACAGAGACAAAGAACTGAATACCAAATGTTCACCCTAGTGTGTGGGCCCTGATCACTGGTCACGTGAACACAGAGGTGAGAATGGCAGACACTAGGCATTGCTAGGGGAGGGAGGGAAAGAAGAGGGAGGGAGGCACATGGCAACACACTGGGTACCTGGCCCACTATCAGGGGGAGAGAGGGCCAGCTAGAAGCCCAAACCTCACCTTCATGAAACTCTTTATTATAGTAGATCCTTATTTGTACCTCACAGCTCTAAAATAAAAAATTCATAAAATAAAATACCCCCTTGATTCTGTAAAACACAACGTGACTCAGTTCTTGATGGCATTCTGATACCCTGCTGCTTACCCAATAAACCTTTGTTCACTAAATTAGCCAATGTTAATGCGAGCCTATACCTAAATTTTGATATCTGTCAAGTGCCCTCTGTTCTTATCTGAACCTCATTTCTACTGTAATGATGGAATGTTTATATTTGTAATGCCTTACGAGAACACTTTCACTAAACTCTAATAGTGGAGTAATTTGTGTTACAATTTTTTAAAAATATGACTGCATTTATATGTGTGCTTTAGACTGGGATCTTAATGGGTGACAGTTACCATACTGAATGACAAATCCCTATCCTCCAGGACCTGAAATGTAAATAAATTAATGACAAATAGTAATGGAGTAGGAATGACAATGTCACAGTGTCATCTAAATTTGTCATTTATCCAACATAAGTAATAGAACCACTCATGGAGATGTTCTGATGGTTAATTACCTGTTAGTTTCATGAAGTAAAATTCTATGCTAAGTGGTGTTACAGTTACAGTAAGTAAATAGAGCAAGTCAAAAATTGTATTTGATGCTAAGTTAGAAAAATGGGAGTGCATATTAGCTTATTCATTTGAGTTTGTAGTTAAATGGTATTGAAAAATAAAATCTTTATCCAAATCTTTATCTTCTTTCTCTGAGCTTTTGTGAGATCTAGTACATTTAGCTTTGATTTGTAATTATTTGCTCCAAGTGAATTTTTCTCTAACATGCATCACACCTCCAAACCCACCCACCTTTCCTAAGTAGAGGACTGTTCTAGAAACACAAGCCATTTCACATTTGGCACTATTATTTTACTTGTTTCAAATTTTGGGAGTTGAACACATTTCACTGTTCAGGATATGACTAGTAGAATAGTTCTCTCCCCTTTTTTGGAAGGGTGATTATTTGTTTTTTATTGCTGTTGTTGTTTACTTTCAGTTTATTAAAAGATTTTATCATTTCCTCCAAATATGAGATTGTGAATGCAGAGAGCAAAACCAATAGAAAGAATTAGCTAAAGAAATCTTCTTTCATTTTGTTTATTTTTCACAAAAATACACTATCAATACGTTTCTAAACTTTTAAAAAAGTATTTTATCCTATGCTTTTATATATGTGTAACATGAATTTGTAACTGAGATTGGCTTCGTTTATGTTATGTGGCATCTTCTTGAGTCTCAGGCTCCCTCGATTGTGTTCTCAAAGTGAATTTCCATAATGTTCAGGAATTTTCACCCCAAAAGACAAGATCCAACCAAATGTTCTCCTCCCACCTCTCGCCCCAGGTCTCAGTTTCTGCCTCAGGACTCACTGAATTAATAATCACCTGTGTGACATTTAAAACAATGAAAGGTGTCTTAATCCAGAGATTGTCACCAGGAGAAGAATTGGCCAGAAATACCTGGAGAGATTTTTAAAATTTCATATATCAGGCAAGATGGTGACGGGCAGCTTGGTTTATGGAAACCCTGTGCAAAGAAGAACACAGAGGGTCTCTGGCTGTCTCCCCTGGGGCTGCGGAATCCAACATCAGCAGCCTGCTCTTCACACAGAGCTCAGCCGTGGCCACCGCTGGGGCATCGCAGTGGTCTGGACAACCACTGTAGCCACAGACACAGCGCATCACGTCACCTGTGCCTGAGGCAATCCATGACTTCAGTCCTTGAAACCCCTGCAGGCAAGATCTGCTGGGATCGCAGCCACCTTTGCTGCTACCATGATGTCCTGCTGGCCGTGGGTCTCCTCTCCGTGTGCCCTGAAGCAGGCTCCCATCTCAGGCCTCTGCCGAATCCTGTCTGGCTCCTCCTCCTCTGGGGTGAGCAGCTGAGATAGCACCACCTGCTGGCGATTCAAGGTAACAAAACCGAAATGGGAGAAACAAGCTTGAAAAACAGACACAGGCCAGATTTGAGTAGTGAACTGAGGGTGATCTGAACTGTCCTTCACAGTAGGCCAGGGGCAACTGACCCTAACTGCGAACTAATTTACCAGCTTGAAAAGACAGCTAGAAATCAGAGCTGAAAGGACATTGGACTTAAACGAAGTCTCAGAGTGTGCTCAACTGGTTCTGTTAGTTTAATGACTTAATTCTATTCCTACTGTTTTGTTCCTTTTTCTTTTTTTTTCTTTTCCTCTTCCTTTTCTTCTCTTTTCTCCTCCCTGTAAACCATATCTTTGTATAGAAGAACAGCACACCAATAAGGTGGTTGGTTAGCTTGTATGTTAGCATCATTGGATGATTTATTATTTTTGTATGGGAGTTGGTTAGTCTGTAGCCGTGGTCTATTGTTTTTATCTGTTTCAGTTTAGGTTTCTCTCTCTCTCCTTTGTTGGTACACTCATCTGTTTTCCCCCTTACTCCTCTTTCTCTCCACCCCCCTCTTCCCCTCACTGTCTGCTCCAGTTTCTTACCTCTGCTAACCACATTTTACTTCAGGGAGTAAACCTACAGTCCCAATGCATGGACAGATCCCAAGGCAGTGGGAAGTGGGTTTCAAATTATCCGTAAACCTGTCGGCAAATATCAGGAACTGCAGATAGATTTTTGAATCACAGCTCTCCCCTTAAGTAAATCTCAAAACTGCAAAGAGGACCAGCCCCAACCTACAGTGCAACTCCAGAATTGAAGAAAGTAAGAGGGCATACATAAAGAATAGGAGATTGAACAAACAGAAGTAAAACCAATCCCTCTACCCCTGAATAATAGAATTAAAGAAGACGGTGACATAGAGGGAAGGAAAAAGTAGGGAGGGGGAAAAAACTACACAAATGAAGATAAACCAAAAGAAGAATATAGGTCTCACACAGACCCCAGGGAGATCAGACACTGAGAAAACAGATTCCAGAACACAGATAACGAAGAGCCCCCAGAATGACTGGTCACATGCAACAAACCCAGACATCAAGACATTAATAGAGAAAATTTAAAAAATCAAGAAGAGACAAGAGGAAAATAGGAAGACGCTGATGTCAGAAATAACAGCAGTAAAGAATACTGTGATGGAAATAAATAACAAACTAATAAGCATGGAAAGCAGAATTAGCCAAGCAGAAGAAAGAATCTCAGAGCTCAAAGACCAAAACACAGAACTAAATTAAACTGTCAAAAGCATAGAAAAGAAGCTCGAAAAGACAGAACAAAACCTGCAAGAGATGAATGATCACTTCAAGAGACCAAACCTAAGAGTAATTGGCCTTCCTGAGGCAGAGAGAGAAACAGAGCCCACACTGGAACAAACATTTCATGAAATCATTCAAGAAAACTTCCCTCATCTCATCAAGGATGAAAAAATTCAAACACAAGAGATTCAGAGAACCCCTACAAGACAACAAATGAGAAGAACAACTCCCAGACATATAATAATTCGCCTAAACAAAATAAGTATAAAAGAAAAAATCCTAAAGGCTGCAAGAGAAAAAGGTCAGACTATGTACCAGGGAAGACCAATTAGAATAGCAGCAGAATATCTACAGAAACCCTCCAGACTAGGAGAGCTTGGAGCCCTATCTTCAAAGTTCTAAAAGATAAACTATTTCAACCGAGAATAACATACCCAGCCAAGCTAAGCTTCATCAGTGAGGGAGAATTGAAATCTTTCCCAGATATCCAATCCCTAAGAACCTACACTGCCACAAGACCACCTCTACAAGAAACACTTAAGAAAGTATTGAACACAGAAGAAAAGGAGAAAAGAACAACAACGTTCTTCACCAGAGTACAGGTAAAAGATTAAAAACACACATGATCCAACTCTGAAACCAAAAGAAAGACAACACACAAACAGAAAGAACAACAACTCTGTAAGAACATTATGATAGGGATCAACTCTCACATTTCAATAATTAGTTTGATTGTGAACAGACTAAATGCACCACTGAAAAGACATAGAATGGCAAAATGGATAAAATATCACCAAGCAACAATCTATTGCCTTCAAGAGACTCATCTCACTAGAAAGGACACTCACAGACTCAAAGAGGATGGGAAACAAATTTTCAGGTGAATGAAACATAAAAGAAGGGCAGAGTGTGATCTTAATCTCAGACAAAATACCCTTTAAGCTGTCAAAAATTTAAAAAGATACAGAAGGACTCTACATAATGATAAAAGTTTCAATCCATCAATAAGAAATATCCATCCTAGACATATATGCACCAAACATAGGAGTACCAACTTTCATAAAGCTGCTCCTAGGTTAAAAAAAAAAAAAAAAGGATATCAACTCCAATACCATCATAGCCGAAGACTTTAATACCCCACTCACAACCCTAGACAGATCATCAGGACAAAAGATCAGGAATGAGATCCGAAACTTCAATGTGACTCTTGATCAAATGGACTTAATTGATACCTACAGAACCCTCCATCCAAAGACCACAGAATACACATTCTACTCATCACCACATAGAACGTACTCTAAGATCGACCACATACTTGGCCATAAATCAAGAATAAGCAAATTTAAAAGGACTGAAATTTTACCATGCACATTCTCGGACCACAGTGGAATAAAAATAATCATTAACACCAACAAGGTCCCCCCAAAACCCACAAAGACATGGACACTAAACAGCATGATGCTAAACAACTCCTGGGTCAATGATGAAATCAAAACAGAGATTAAAAGATACCTGGAAACAAATGAAAATAAAGAAACATCTTACCAAAATCTCTGGGATGCCATGAAAGCTGTAGGTAGAGGGGAATTTATATCCCCACAAACGCACATGAAGAAAATGGAAGGATCACAAATTAACAGCCTAAAAAGCTGGAAAAGCAAGACCACAAAAACCCTAATTTCAGCAGAAGAATCCAGATCACCAAAGAAGCCCAAATTCTGACACAGAAGACAAAAAGATAATACAAAAAATCAATGAAACAAAAAGCTGGTTCTTCAAAAGGATAAACAAGATCGATGGTCCCCTAGCTATACTGGCCAAGAAAAAGAAAGAGAAAGCCCAAATAAACACAACCAAAAACACAAAAGATGAAGTCACATCTGATCCTGAAGACATACAAAAGATCATTAGAGACTACTATGCACACTTGTATGGAAACAAACTTGAAAACCTTAAGGAAATGGAGGACTTTCTGTCATCACACAACCTACCTGGGTTGAAGCAAGAAGAAATTGAGACCCTAAATAGACCAATAACAATCAAGGAAATTCTCTATGTTATAAGAAAACTACCTACAAAAAAAAGCCCTGGACCAGATGGCTTTCCAGCAGAATTCTACAAGACATTTAAGGAAGAGCTTATACCAATCCTACTGAAGGTATTCCAGGCTATTCCAGGCTATTGAGAAAGATGGAACTCTCTCCAAATCATTTTACAAAGCTAACATCACATTGATATCCAAGCCAGGTAAAGACCTAACAAAGAAAGAGAACTACAGGCCAATATCTTTGATGAACATAGATGCTAAAATTCTTAGCAAGATCCTAGTGAACTGAATTCAACAACACGTCTCAAAAATCATCCCTCATGACCAAATAGGCTTCATCCCTGAGATGCAAGACTGGTTCAACATTCGTAAAACCATAAATGTAATTAAATACATCAACAGATGTCAAAACAAAAACCACATGATTATATCATTAGATGCAGAAAAAGCTTTTGATAAAATCCAGCACCCCTTCTTGTTAAAAACCCTCGAACAGCTAGGCATACGGGAAACATATCTCAAAATAGTAAAAGCCATCTACGAGAAACCCACAGTCAGCATATTCCTAAATGGACAAAAACTGGAACCATTTCTCCCGAAAACTGGAGCAAGACAAGGATGCCAACTCTCACCCCTCCTGTTGAATATAGTATTGGAAGTCCTGGCTAGAGCAATCAGAGAAGAGAAGGCAATCAGGGGTATTCAAATAGGAAAAGAGGAAGTCAAGCCATCTCTCTTTGCAGATGACATGATCATGTACCTTGAAAACCCAAGAGAATCTGTCAAAAAAACCTCCTTACACTGATAAAGGACTTCGGCAAAGTCTCAGGATATAATATAAATGTGCAAAAAACAATCGCATTTCTTTACACCATTAATAAACAAACAGAAACCCAAATAAAAACCATAATTCCATTCACAATAGACACACAAAAAAATGAAATACCTTGGCATCTTCCTAACCAGAAATGTGAAAGACCTTTACCATGAAAACTGCAAAACACTGCTCAAAGAAATCAAAGATGACACAAATAAGTAGAAAAATATCCCATGCTCATGGACTGGAAGAATCAACATTGTGAAGATGTCCATCTTACTTAAGGCAATCTACAGATTTAATGCAATACCCACCAAATTACCAGCAACATTCTACTCAGACCTAGAAAAAACAACACAGGAATTCATATGGAAACACAGATGACCAAGAATAGCCAGAACAATCCTCAGCAAAAAAAAACAACAAAAAAAACAAAACAAAGCAGGTGGTATCACATTACCAGACTTCAAACTTTACTATAAAACTGCAATCATCAAAACAGCTTGGTATTGGTACAGTAATAGAAATATAGACCAATGGAATAGAATTGAGATTCCAGAAGCAAAACCTCAATTTCTCAACCAACTCATCTTTGACAAAGCCTCCACCACCAAGCACTGGGGAGAAGAGAACCTATTCAGTAAATGGTGCTGGGAAAACTAGCTGACCACATGCAGAAGATTGAAACAGGACCCCTATCTATCCCCATATACAAAAATTAACTCTAAATGGATCAGAGACCTAAATGTAAAACCTCAAACCATAAGAACCTTAGAAAATGAAGGACATACCCTCATGGAAATTGGAACTGGCATCCAATTCCTGAACAAAACCCGAAACCCACAGGCCATAAGAGATAAGATAGACAAGTGGAACCTCATTAAACTGACAAGCTTCTGCAAAGCCAAAGAAACCATCAAGAGAGCAGGGAGACAGCCTACAGACTGGGAAAAAGTATTTGCCAACTCCAGATCTGACAAAGGCTTAACATCTTGGATCTACAAGAAACTCAAACATGCTGAAAAGAAAAAAAACAAATAGCCCCATTATCAAATGGGCAAAAGATATGAACAGACACTTCTCAAAGGAAGACATCCGAGCCGCCAACAGACACATGAAAGAATGTTCAACCTCACTAATCATCAGGGAGATGCAAATCAAAACCACACTGAGATACCACCTAACTCCAGTCAGAATGGCAATTATCAACAACGCAAAAAATAACAGCTGCTGGAGAGGGTGTGGCAAAAAGGGAACACTTCTACATTGTTGTTGGGAGTGCAAACTAGTGCAGCCTCTGTGGAAAACAGTATGGCGATTCCTAAAAGCTCTAAATATTGACCTCCCATATGACCCCACAATCCCCCTACTGGGAATATACCCTGAAGAACTCAAATCACTCTTAAAAAAGATACCTGCACACGTATGTTTATCGCAGCATTGTTCATAATAGCAAGAACCTGGAAGCAACCATGCTGTCCATCAAAAGAGGACTGGATTAAAAAAATGTGGTACATATACACGATGGAATACTATGCAGCCATAAAAAAGAACAAAATCATGAATTTTGCAGCAACCTGAATGGAACTAGAGTCTGTAATATTGAGTGACCTCTCACAGAAACAAAGATCTGCGTATCACATGTTCTCACTCATATAGTGGACCTTGACCATCCAACGTAATACTATAAGAAAATGACTGACAGTGGTGGGAAACTATGGGGGGGGGAGGGAGATGGGATTAACGGTAGTAAATATCTGTCTGGTGATGAGGAGACACCTCTTATCAACAAGGGTGCCTGAATGAAGCATATTTGTATACCTAACCCTTAACTGTATCTAGAGGTGATTTTAATGTTGTAAGCCACAGAAATTACCTCTAATCTGTTGAAACAGAGAAGACATTTATTGATATCATATTGAGGTGCTCACAGAATCACTGGACAGCCTGATTAGCATATTCAGAAATGGACAAACCAAAAAAGCTGGGCTAGAGCCAGAGTAGCAAGCAAACTCACACCCCAAACCCCATAATCAGAGAAGACTGGGGCAATAAATACCGGCTACTGCCTAGCACTGCTGCTGTGCCTGGCTCTGGACATAAGACTCCAGCACTGGCCCTGTCTCCTCTCTGTACCTGAATCTGAAGGGTGTTGACTCCAGGCCACCACCTACCATGAAGATGGATTCTCATCCTTGCTCTTTGGTTTTCTAGTTCTTTATTCAGAATCTAGGGTGATACGTCTAATTGGCCCAGACAAGTCAGAAGGGATTCTGGGGACCATCTGGCAGTTTCATTTTTGGTGAGAGAGTCTCAAGATATCAAAGTATTGACAAAGTTTTGGACAAAACAAGCATACGCACTTTATTTACTGTCCCTGCTGATATAAAACTATTTTGAATTCCTTCTCTTTATTGGTAAAATATGAACTTTTAAATACACATAATTATTCATTCAGGTTTCCCAGCAGTTTTTTAATTAAAGAAATGAGCACTCTACAGCACAGGTTCATAATACACAAACAGACATACACAGCATGGAAAGAAAAAAGAAGAAAATCCAATAATATTGAATGATTAATAAACATCTTTATTTTGCATTGACTCTCCCAATCCTTACACATCATAAATCTTAATCCCCCATGTATTTCTCATGTAACAAATATGAGAATATGGCATTGACCCGGAGAGAAGGTGGCCTGGGTTTTGTCTTAGCTTTGCTACTAAGGCACTATGATCCCTTGGGTAGTCATGTATTCTCTCTGTGTCTCACTCTCCATTTGGTAAAATAGATGCATCAACACAGGGTCAAAATACCTTTCAGAATGCTTAAAAAATAATCCCATGGCTGGCTCTTGTTCACTCTAGTCTCCTCATCATAATGACCCTCTCAGACCACTCTAGATTAGTTCCTTCTAGGAACTCACTCTCTCACTCGCCTGATTTTAGTTCTTTTGTCACTTGCCAGAAATATCTTGTTTATTTATTTGTTCATTGTCTATCTTCCCACCATGAAAATATAAGTTTCCGGGAGCAGAGGCAAGGGCTGGCTGTCCTGTTAACCAATGTGACAAAAGCATCTAGAACAGACCCCAGCGCATAGCAGACACTACACAATTATCTGTGAACAAATAAGTGAATTAGATAGAATATATGAAAGTACTTTGAAAAAAAGGTTAAGATACCTATAGAAATTCAAATATTGATAAAAATATTTTTTAAGAATTACAACAAAAGTAACCTAAAATACATATCTCTGCCATCAACAAAAATTTAACATTTTAGCAAATACCACAAATATGGTTCTTCTTTCAATTCTGACCACATAAGTATATTTTTACATAGATGTAAAGAATTGCACACAAAAGATTTTATGAGCCTCTTTCCAATTATTTTTATTTTCCTATAAGGAGAAACTTTCTGTGTTATGTGGACAAGTTTTCTGTGATGAATAATGAAGGATCAGAGGACAGCGGGCACTGACTTCTCTTTCCTTGGTGCTATGGTTCACCTAATACACTCTCATTCTTTCTTCTTTACAATGATATACCATTGCCACTGGCCTTCTAAATGCTCCTTTAATTTCTTTCTCCTGCTGCACTGCATGATTTTTATGAGGATGAACAAAGAATTACTAGTCCATTTCGATCAGCAGTAAATCTCTCTTTTGCCCTTGTTACTTCTTAACTGTACGTTTAGTCTTATTTTCTGAAAATGATTAATTCAAGTGGAAAGATACTATATTGTGGCATCCTTGGATAATACCTCTTCTTTCTGACTAATTGCTGTTGTGGCTGCAACTCCTGTGCTTTGCACCTGGCCAAGGCTTTGACACCTTTCTTATAGGATCAGACCAAACCAGGAGTATAGAGACCATGGAACTGGCATGAAACTGGCACAGTCACAACACAAGAATTCTACTCAGATTCTAAGATTTCCTTTTCTTATCAACTTACATAAATTATCTCTCTCTTTGAACGCAGATTCACTACTACTAGTACAAAATGTAGATTAAGAAAAGTATGTAGTTCCCTGGATAGTCATAGTCTGATGTGTAATGTGGCCTGGTAAATTCCCTAAAGACTCAGATTATCTACCTTAGAAATGAAGATTAAAAAATAATAATAATTACTGCACGCTTACATTCACAAAACAAAACTCATGAATCATTTCTCATTTTAATGTGTGAAAGAAACAGGTATTTGTAAGAGAGTTTAACTAAGGGACAGTTTGGTCAACTGAGGTTGGAAAAGTACTGTGGTATACTGGAGGCTAGAGTACCCATCTAAGAATCAGTATCTCAGGTTTCATTTCTAGCTCTATAACACACTTATTTTATAACCTGAGAGCAATAACTTAGGGTTGGGGGGGTCTCCATTTTCTTTTCTGTAATTTGAGTTGCTGACTGGATTTGAAAGCACTATGATCACTAGTAGAGTTCTTGTATTAGTCAGGGTTCTTCAGAGAAACAGAACAAAAATAAATTAAAAAATAAAAATTTTCTCTCTGTAAACATCTATCAAAAAGATATTTATTATGAAAACTGGCTCACAAGATTATGAAGATTAAGAACTCCTACAATCTGCAAGCTGGAGAACTGAGAAAGCTGGTGGTTGTAATATACTACAAATCCACAGACCTGAGAATCAAGGGAGCTGATAGTGTAAAGCCCTGGTTCAAAGATCTGAGAACACACAGGGCTAGGAAGTGTTGATGATTCAAGTCCAAGATTGGGTTCAGAGGCTCAAAAACTGGGAGTACCAATGAGTAAGAGGAGAAAAAGGTGGATGCCCCTGCTCAAACAGAGCCAGAGGTGAGTTTGCCCTTCTGCCTTTTTCTATTTGGGCCCTCAGTAGATAGGCTAATGTTCACTTACATAAGCAAAGGTGATTTCTTTGCTCTGTCTACCTGTTCAGATACAAATCTCTTCAGGAAATAGCCTCATAAACACACTCCCAGAAAGAATGTCTTACCAGCTATCTGCACACCCTCTAGCCCATCAAGTTAACACAAATAATTAACCATCACAGTCTCCAGTCAGACAAGTTACCTCTTTCACACAAAAAGTGGGTCTAAAGGGCTTAACAGGAGATTAATATGTGGAACCCACAGCAACTAATCTGTCTCATAGATGCCTGACCACAAAAGAAGGAAATAACTAATTATTTGTAAGACATTCACAAAGTGCAGGCGATGTTGCACAGATGATGTGTTTCCTTGTGTTAGTCAAGAAAAATTCAGAATGAAAATTGAATTTTTCATAAAGAAATGTTTATGTATGAGAAGAAGGGAAGTCTTTTTCTTTGGTTTCATGGTGAAGAAGTGGACAAGGCTAGTTATAGACCATGTTTTGAGGAACATGTATTTGTGCTCTTTAGTTTTTTAGTATGCCAATTTTTTGTTCAATAACTCCTCTGTTCTCAAGAAAGTAATTGATCATATTTTCCCCAAACAATGACAATCCAGACATGTAAGCTACTAGCAAACTTCCTCCGCTGTCATCAATGTCCTGGCTTATAATTTAAGATAATTACTTCAATAGACTAGGCAAGATGGTGACAGGGCAACCTGGTCTGTGAAACCCTCTGCAAAGGAGAAATGCAGTGGGTCTCTGACACTCGCCCCGGGGGCTGCGGACCGCAAAATCGCAACCTGATCTTCATACGGAGCTCGGCCGTTTTCACCGCTGGGACATACCAGCGGACTAGACAGCCACCGTAGCACAGACGCCACCACCACCACCGCCATCACTGCTGCCGGCATCGCTGCCACAGCCGCCACAGCCACAGCCACCGAGTCGCCGCCAGTAGCACATCACAACACACGGGCCAGAGGCGATCCACAACATCAGTCCTTGAAGCCCCTTCAGGAAGATCCACTGGGATCACTGCCACCTCTCCCGTGACCGAGATATCCTCCCCGCTGTGAGTCCCCTGCCTGTGCCCTGAGGCAGGAATCCACCTCCAGTCTCTGCCGGTTCCTGTCCAGCCCCACCCCCTCTGGGGTGAGCAGCTGAGATAGCACCACCGGCTGGTGATTCAAGGTAACAACACCAAAACGGGAGAAACAAGTTTCAAAAAGACATAGGCCAGAGTGGTGAATGGAAGGTGATCTGAACTGTCCTACACAGCAGACCAGGGGCAACTGACCCTAACTGCAAACTAATTTACCTGCTTGAAAAGAAAGCTAGAAATCAGAACTGAAAGGACATTGGACTTAAATGAAAAGTCTCAGAGTGTGCTTCATTGATTCTGTTAGTTTAATGACTTAATTCTATTCCTACTGTATTGTTCCTTTTTTCCCCCTCTTCCTTTTCTTCTCTTTTCTTCTCTCTGTAAACCGTATCTTTGTATAGAGGAACAGCACACCAATAAGGTGGTTGGTTAGCTTGTACATTAGCATCACTATATGTTTTATTTTATTTTTTTTTGCATGGGAGTTGGTTCGTCAGTAGCTGTGGTCTATTGTTTTTATGTGTTTCAGTATAGGTCTCTCTTTCCATTTGATGGCACACGTTTGTTTCCCCCCTTCTTCCTCTATCTTTCCATCCCCCTCTTCAACCCACTGTCTGCTCCATTCTCTTCCCTGTGCTAACCACATTTTATTTCAGGGAGTAAACCTACAGCCCCACTGCACAGACAGATTCCAAGGCAGGGTTAAGCGGATTCCAGATTATCCACACACCTGTCAGCGAATACCAGGACCTGCAGATAGATTTTGAATCACAGCTCCCCCCATAAGTAAATCTCAAAACTGCAAAAAGGACCACCCCACCCTACAGTACAACTCCAGAATTGAACAAAGTAAGAGGGCATACATAAAGAATAGGAGATTGAACAAACAGAAGTAAAACCAATCCCTTTACCCCTGAATAACAGAATTAAAGAAGACGGTGACGTGGAGGGAAGGAAAAAGTAGGGAGGGGGAAAATCTGCACAAATGAAGACAAACCAAAAGAAGAATATAGGTCTCACACAGACCCCTGGGAGATCAGACACTGAAAAAAACAGATTCTGGAACAAAAACATTGAAGAGCCCCCAGAATGACTGGTCACATGCAACAAACCCAGACATCAAGACATTAATGGAGAGAATTTAAAAAATTGAGGAGAGACAAGAGGAAAATAGGAGGGAGCTGATGTCAGAAATAACAGCAGTAAAGAATACTGTGATAAAAATGAATAACAGACTAATAAGCATGGAAAGCAGAATTAGCCAAGAGGAAGAAGAATCTCAGAGCTTGAAGACCAAAACACAGAAATAACCCAAACTGTCAAAAGCATAGAAAAGAAGCTCGAAGAGACAGAACAAAACCTGCAAGAGATGAATGATCACTTCAAGAGACCAAACCTAAGAGTAATTGGCCTTCCTGAGGCAGAGAGAGAAACAGAGCCCACACTGGAACAAACATTTCATGAGATCATTCAAGAAAACTTCCCTCATCTCATCAAGGATGAAAAAATTCAAACACAAGAGATTCAGAGAACCCCTGAAAGACAACAAATGAGAAGACCAACTCCCAGACATATAATAATTCGCCTAAACAAAGTAGCTATAAAAGAAAAAATCCTAAAGGCAGTAAGAGAAAAAGGCCAGACTACCTACCAGGGAAGACCAATTAGAATAGCAGCAAATTTAGCCACAGAAACCCTTCAGGCTAAGACAGCACGGAGCCCTATCTTCAAAGTTCTAAAAGATGAGCAATTTCAACCAAGAATAACATAGCCAGCCAAACTAAGCTTCATTAGTGAGGGAGAATTGAAATCTTTTCCAGATATCCAATCCCTAAGAACCTACGCTGCTACCAGACCACCTCTACAAGAAACATTTAAGAAAGTACTGAACACAGAAGAAAAAGAAAAAAGAACAACAACATTCTTCACAAGAGTACAAGCAAAAGATTAAAAACACACATGAGCCAACTCCAGAACCCAAAGAAAGACAACAAACAAACAGAAACAACTCTGTAAGAACCTTATGACAGGGATCAACTCTTGCATTTCAATTATTAGCCTAGAGGTGAATGGGCTAAATGCACCACTGAAAAGACATAGAATGGCAAAATGGATAAAATATCATCAGGTAACAATCTATTGCCTTCAAGAGACTCACCTCACTAGAAAGGACACCCACAGACTCAGAGTAAGAGGATGGGAAACAACTTTCAGGCGAACGGAATACAAAACAAAGGAGGAGTAGCAATCTTAATTTCAGACAAAATACCCTTCAAGCTATTAAAAATCAAAAAAGATACAGAAGGCCACTACATAATGATAAAAGGCTCAATCCATCAACAAGAAATATCTATCCTAAACATATATGCACCCAACATAGGTGCACCAACTTTCATAAAGCAACTTCTAGGAAAACTAAAGAAAGATATTGACCCTAACACCATCATAACTGGGGACTTTAATACCCCACTCACAACCCTACACAGATCATCAGAACAAAAAATCAGCAAGGAGATCTGGAACCTCAATGTGACTTTGGACCAAATGGACTTAATTGATACCTACAGAACATTACATCCAAAGACCACAGAATATACATTTTACTCATCACCACATGGAACGTATTCTAAGATTGACCACGTAATTGGCCATAAATCAAGCCTAAGCAAATTTAAAAGGACCGAAATTCTACCATGCACCTTCTCGGACCACACTGGAATAAAAATAAACATTGACACCAACAAAGTCCCCCCAAAATCCACAAAGACATGGACACTAAACAGTATGATGCTAAACAACTCCTGGGTCAATGATGAAATCAAAACAGAGATCAAAAGATACCTGGAAACAAATGAAAATGAAGATATATCTTACCAAAATCTCTGGGATACCTTGAAAGCTGTAGTAAGAGGGGAATTTATATCCCTACAAACACACATGAAGAAAATGGAAGGAATACAAATTAACAACCTAATAAGCTACCTAAAGAAGCTGGAAAAGCGAGACCACAAAAACCCTAATTTCAGCAGAAGAATCCAGATCACCAAAATAAAAGCCCAAATCCAGGATATAGAAGACAAAAAGATAATACAAAAAATCAATGAAACAAAAAGCTGGTTCTTCAAAAGGATAAACAAAATCGATGGTCCCCTAGCAAGACTGACCAAGAAAAAACAAGTAAAAAATCAAATAAGCACAATCAGAAACACAAAAGATGAAGTCACATCTGACCCTGAAGATATACAAAAGATCATTAGAGACTACTATGTACACTTGTATGGAAACAAACTTGAAAACCTTAAGGAAATGGAGGACTTTCTGACATCACATAACCTATCTAGATTGGAACAAGAAGAAATTGAGACCCTAAATAGACCAATAACAATCAAGGAAATCGACTACATAATAAGAAAACTTTCTACAAAAAAAAAGCCCTGATCCAGATGGCTTTCCAGCAGAATTCTACAAGACATTTAAGGAGGAGGTGATACCAATCCTACTGAAGGTATTCCAGGCGATTGAAAAAGATGGAACTCTCCCCAAATCATTTTACGAAGCCAACATCACATTGATACCCAAGCCAGGTAAAGATCCAACAAAGAAAGAGAACTACAGGCCAATATCTTTGATGAACATAGATGCTAAAATTCTCAACAAGATCCTAGCAAACCGAATTCCACAATACATCTCAAAAATCATCCATCATGACCAAGTAGGCTTCATCCCTGGGATGCAAGGTTGGTTCAACATTCGCAAAACCATAAATGTAATTAAATACATCAACAGATGTGAAAACAAAAACCACATGATTATATCATTAGATGCAGAAAAAGCTTTTGATAAAATCCAGCACCCCTTCTTGATAAAAACCCTTGAACATCTAGGCATATGGGGAACATACCTCAAAATAGTAAAAGCCATCTATGAGAAACCCACAGCCAGCATACTCCAAAACAGACAAAAATTGGAACAATTCCCCTGAAAAATGGAACAAGACAAGGATGCCCACTCTCACCCCTTCTGTTCAACATAGTATTGGAAGTCCTGGCTCGATCAATCAGAGAAGAAGAGGCAATCAGGAGTATCCAAATAGGAAAAGAGGAAGTCAAGTTATATCTCTTTGCAGATGATATGATTGTGTGCCTTGAAAACCCAAGAGAATCTGTCAAAAACCTCCTTACACTGATAAAGGCCTTTGGCAAAGTCTCGGGATACAAAATAAATGTACAAAAGACAATCACTTTCTCTACACCAATAATAAACAAACAGAAACCCAAATAAAAAACACAATTCCATTCACAATAGCCACAAAAAAAATGAAGTATCTTGGCATCTTCCTAACCAGAGACATGAAAGACTTTTAAAATGAAAATTACAAAACACTGTTCAAAGAAATCAAAGATGACACAAACAAGTGGAAAAATATCCCATGTTCATGGATTGGAAGAATCAACATTGTGAAGATGTCCATCTTACCTAAGGCAATCTACAAATTCAATGCAATACCCATCAAATTACCAGCAACATTCTTCTCAGACCTAGAAAAGACAACACAGGAATTCATATGGAAACACAAATGACCAAGAATAGCCAGAACAATCCTCAGCAAAAAAAAAAAAAAAACAAAGCAGGTGGTATCACATTACCAGACTTCAAACTTTACTATAAAGCTACAATCATCAAAATAGCTTGGTATTGGTATAGGAACAGGCATATAGATCAATGGAATAGAATTGAGATTCCAGAAGCAAAACCTCAATTTCTCAACCAACTCATCTTTGACAAGGCCTCCACCAACTACCACTGGGGAGAGGAGAACCTATTCAGTAAATAGTGTTGGGAAAACTGGCTGACAACATGCAGAAGATTGAAACAGCACCCCTATCTATCCCCATGCACAAAGGTTAACTCCAAATGGATCAGAGACCTAAATGTAAAACCTCAAACCATAAGAACCTTAGAAAATGAAGGACATACCCTCATGGAAATCAGAACTGGCATCCAATTCCTAAACAAAACCCGAAACCCATGGGTCATAAGAGAGAAGATAGACAAGTGGGACCTTATTAAACTGACAAGCTTCTGCAAGGCCAAAGAAACCATCAAGAGAGCAGGGAGACAGCCTACAGACTGGGAAAAAATATTCGCCAACACCAGGTCTGACAAAGACTTAACATCCTCGATCTACAAGGAACTAAAACATGCTGAAAAGAAAAAAAACAAACAACCCCATTATCAAATGGACAAAAGATATGAACAGACACTTCACAAAAGAGGACATCCGAGTAGCCAACAAACACATGAAGAAATGTTCAACCTCACTAGTCATCAGGGAGATGCAAATCAAAACCACACTGAGATACCACCTAACTCCAGTCAGAATGGCAATTATCAACAACGCAAAAAATAACAGCTGCTGGAGAGGGTGTGGCGAAAGGGGAACACTTCTACACTGTTGGTGGAAGTGTAAACTAGTGCAATCTCTGTGGAAAGCAGTGTGGCGATTCCTGAAAGCTCTAAATATCAACCTCCCATATAACCCTGCAATCCCCCTACTGGGAATATACCCTGAAGAACTCAAATCACTCTATAAAAAAGATACCTGCACACGTATGTTTATTGCAGCATTGTTCACAATAGCAAGAACCTGGAAACAACTATGCTGTCCATCAAAAGAGGACTGGATTTTTAAAAATGTGTTATATATACACGATGGAATACTACGCAGCCATAAAAAAGAACAAAATCATGAATTTCGCAGCAACCTGGATGGAACTAGAGTCTATAATACTGAGTGACCTCTCACAGAAACAAAGATCCGAGTATCACATGTTCTCACTCATATAATGGACCTTGAACATCCAATGTAATACTATAAGAAAATGACGTTAATGGGAAACTATGGGGGGAGGGGGGTGGGATTAACAGTAGGAAATATCTGTTTGGGGAAGGGGAAACACCTCTTATCAACAGGGTGCCTGAATGAAACATAATTGTACACCTAACCCTTAACTGTACCCCACAAAACCATAATAAAAAATATTGATTAAAAAAAAAAATGAAGGATTTCAATAGACTAATTAGCCAATTAGGATAAAAGCTTTCTGGGGAGATGGAGTCCTCTCAAGACTTCCTACATGAGTGAATGATGCCATAATGGAAAGAAAATATACTAGAATGTACCTTGTACCTTTAAATAGTGATGGGGATGTGGTCTGGGCATGTTCTTACTTGTAATTTGAGAGCTACATTATAGGTCCACAACAGCGTATAGAGTGGTATAACATACTCGGAGAAAAATGCAGGATAAAACATAACCCCTTTGGTACAGTGTACACTAGTTGGGTAGAAAGTACACTAAAAGCCCAACTTCACCATTATACAATTCATTCACGAACCCAAGAACCCCTTGTACCCCCAATGTTATAGAAATACAAATAACTGACAGCGGGTTGGTTGTTTCCTGGCTTGTTCTTGGACCACTCTCATTAGAAAGGGAGTCAGGAATTTTTAGTTGTTTTCATGTGGCTTTTCTAAGGAAGGATGCCTTTCATTTAGTCTTTCATTTTGTCATATTTTCATAAATGTGCTGGGCTTTACTTTTTTCTGGCTAGTGATGCTGTGTAGCTTCTTATAGTTCCCAGGTCAAGGAAAGCAGGAGGTTCCTCATGATATTTGCTCTCACATACAAAAACTTTGCAGCCCATTATAGCACCAACACATCACTTGTTTTTAAAAGAGAAAAACTGCCGGGCTCGGTGGCTCAGACTGTAATTCCAGCACTTTGGGAGGCCGAGGTGAGTGAATTGCCTGAACCCGCGGGTTCAAGGCCTGCCTGGGCAACTTGGCAAGATCTTGTCTCTACAATAAATCAAAAAACTAACTGGGTGTGGTAGTGCATGCATGTAGTTCCGACTACTTGAAAGGCTGAGGTGGAAGGATCGCCGGAGCCCAGCAGGTTGAGACTGGGAGCGTGCCACTGCTCTGGACGACAGAGAGAGACTCCATCTCAAAAAAATAAATAGAGTAGGAAGACCTTTTCTTTCTTGCTTCAAAAATAGGGATATAACAATGTTAATTCCACAATAATAAAGATATTAATACAGTAATAGTAATGCAAGAAGGAACAAAGAAAACAAAGAAAGAAGTGTAAGGGGAAAAAGCAGGAATAGCTCTAACCTTGAGGCAGGCATTACTCCTTTCCTGGAAACTTTCTCTGCAGACATTACGCAATTAATTGTACCCTTATCCACCACACCTGCATAACCAGCTACATCTGCTTCTGTAAACTTGCTTGCTTGCCCACACCTCCAGAATGTTGTGATAAGAGCCCTGGGAAGTCCCAAATTCTATCTTTAGCCCACCAGGATGTAAATCTAACTACATAAGACAGCCCTGTGTTGCAGCTCAGTCCCTTGCTCGGAAATAGTTCCCTGTAAGCAGGCGCTGGCCAGCAAAAGCCTTGACTAATAAACCTCTCCTTTGCTAATTTGAGTCGGTGGGCTGTCATTTGATCGTTTGGACCCTACTTCAGTAATAGGGATAGTAATAAACATGGAAATAGACATAATTATCATAAAAGTAGTGATAATAGTGAGAATGACTAAAAACAAACCTTGCATAATGGAAGACACAGCAGAATTTTGTTTTACAACTACAGCCCAAGATTCTTTCTGTCTGCAGTTCCATCAATAGTGATTCCAAAGTGAGCTCATTTTCCTGGGTTATAGAGGTACTCTGGCTGCTCAAGTTCACTGCTTTAGGTCATGCTGAATAGACCATGGGAATAATGGGTGGGATGAAATGAGAAGCAAAGTGACACAATTATATCACAGACTCTGGAATGCTTCTTTCTCAACCCCTGTCCTTCCCAGGATTTGGAAATCAAGCAGATTACTTGATGTAGTATTTCCTTCTTGTCATATCTCTGATTGCCTAAAATTAAATCAAATGGTGATCTCTGCATTTCTAGTGCAGAGAAAATTAGACAGTGGTTTACACAAAAAGAACAGCAGATGAGTGCATATGTGGAACTTAGATGTATTCAGCTTTCAAAATACAAAAAAAAATAGACCGTATAGTGAAACAGGACAATAGTCTTAATCCAGTGTGCTATGCAAATATCTCTGGATAGCAGTTATCAGTTGGCAGCTGGACTTCTAGAGAATAAGGGAAAAGTACAATAGGTGAGAACACTGAAGAAGAGGGTAGGAAAAAAAGCTCATTGATCACAGAACCCAGAAGCAGAGCACATTCTAGAGACAAGAAAGATAGAGGAGCCATGTCTAGATCAGTGTTTACTGAGACTTTCTGGGGAAAAAAAGAGATAGTTTTAGTATATAAGGGATGGATACTCAATATTTACTTTTCTTTCAGGATGCTAAACTATTAACATTGAAATTTTTATTCTTCATGAAAGTTCACATTTCTCCCATTGTGTAAGGCCATAAAGAAAAAAATTTCTGACTAAAACAGAAGCAAAATTAAAAAAAAAAAACTGTACAGAAAGAAAAGAAAAGTAAATAAATATATCCTGCTCTTCTTTACAATCCGTCTTTGGTTGATACAGTTTCTACAGAAATAGCTGCTTTCCGTTTAGTAGGAGCAGGAAAGGGGCAGAGCCTTTCCAATTCATATAAACTAGAAGGAGAAGTATAACAAACAAAATATTGACTATCCTTTCAAATAGCTCAATTGGGAAATAATGATTAGTGTCAGACATAACATCACAAAGGTCAATAACCTCTCATCCCACAGTGCAATATTTTACTGTGTTTGCCCCAGAAATCAGTTACAATAGACTCTACCATTTGTCATGTACATCATTTGGATTTTCTGAATGTACGAAGAGTTGACCTTAACCATTCTACAACTACTAGGAGTTGAAGGTCATGCCATACGTCATTTAAAAGAGATTTTCCTCTGAATTGGCAATAAACTCTTGACTTTGACCTGTGACATTAACTCCGTGAAGTAAAATGTTTTCCATCTTTGCAATTTACATAGAAAACACATGTACTTTATTCTACTAGATTGTTCTTTTATATCTTTAAGAAAGCCTTGTTCATTCAAAAGGATATATTCGAGCAGCAAAATTTCCTTACTGCTAAAATTAAGTTTTTGAGCAATTTCTCTACTGCATATTTGATGTCCATAAAAACAGAGGTGGGCATCAATCACTTGCATATTCATCTGATAAGGCTGAAGCATGATGTAGTTGAGAATTGAAAATATTGCTTTTTTCTAAAATCTGTAAATATTTAGACTCATGTTTCAAAATGTCTTTATCAATTTTTACCTTTCTCTGCATGTGACTTGTTAGAGTGAAAAAGAGGAAGGATACTGATTAACTACTCTGTTGCATTTAACATATTTAACATCTCATACAATACTGCTACAATCATTTAATTTACAAACTGAATTTTGTCTGCTAAATGCTCTGTAAAAAAAAATTGTGATGTATTCATATTTTAAAATCTGAAGTTGTATTTTGTTTAGTTCCGAACCTATCTTTTGAAACTTTCATTTAATTTTGTTACCTATTATAGATGCAAAATTTGTGTTTCTGTGTGGAAAAGAGAATAGAATGTTTCTACAGGTCAAGCACTTAGAGTAAACAAGATGCCATGAAGATCCTCTATTTCTATCAACTTAGATTTAGAATTCTCCCAGTGGGGAGGGTGGGCAGAAAGGTAAGAATAGAATATGTAGCCGGGCTCGGTGGCTCAGCCTGTAATCCCGTGCCTTTGGGAGGCTGAGGTGAGTGGATTGCCTGAGCCCGCGGGTTCGAGACCCTCCTGGGCAGCGAGACCTCATCTCTACAATAAATCAAAAAATCAGCCGGGCGTGGTAGCGCACGCCTGTAATTCCGGCTACTTGGAAGGCTGAGGCGGAAGGATCACCAGAGCCCAGCAGGTCGAGGCTGCGGTGGCCGGGAGCAGCCACTGCACTCCAGTCTGGGTGACAGAGTAAGACTCCAACTAAAAGAATAGATCTCCTATATGAATATTTTAACTACTTCATTTTACAAACAGTGATTTCTATATTACAAGTGGTTATTACAACATTTTAAACACACTCTTTCTCTCTAAATATATATGCATGCATGCACACATATAGCTCCATACTCATATGTTTAATGATGATAATAATTTCATTCATTCATTCACTCATTCATTTTCTAAAATTTATTCTGTTTTCTTCATAATTATGGGCAAAAAACACACCCTAGTGATCTTTCTGCATTAATGTCTGGTACACATTGAGAACTAGGTAAATGTGTGTCAGGTATAGATTTAAAAGGAAAATAAAATTCTATATGTTTAGCATCTGTTAATTTTGAAGTACTTCATTTTAGTTTTCCTAAAACTTCCTCCTTATAGTTGAAAGTGCTTACTATATTTTAGTGCTCATGTTTGTGTTTAAAACTGGGCTCCTACACTTACCAACTATGAGAATTTGGACAAGATACTTAACCATATATGCCTTGTTTCTTCCCACATACAAAATGGGTATTATCATTGTACTTCCCATGTAGGGTTTTTAGTGGATGATTTGGTATAATATAAGTAAGGTGACTCAAAGAGTGCCTCACACGTAGTAAGTACTGATATTATTAATATCTTTTAGTTTGTTTATCTAAAATAGTCATAATAATACTTCATAGGTTTTTTAGTAATAAAGATGACAATAAACGTAAAGCTATTAACATAATTTTCCCGTAGATTGAATATGGGATAAGAGAAAGTGGATTCAAGGATGACTCTAAGGCTTTTATATAGAGCAGCTAGAAGAAAGGAGTTGCCAAAACTGAGATGGAAGAAATGTGGGAAGTGCACCTTTAGTGTGAGAAAATTAGTGCAAGAAAATCAGGAGATTAATATTGGAAATGTTAGGTTGGCAACATTATAAAATACTTAAATGTAGATTTTGAGTAAGCAACTGGGAATAGGATGGAAAAGATACAAACCAACAATTCTAAAACAAAAGTACATATTTGTGTCTGAAGCCTATATAGAAGTTAATTAAAACATTTCTATATAACAGTGGTTTCAGATTTATTATAAATTTGGGACCTTTTCAGAAGCTCATTATGGAAACATGAACATATACACACAAAATATGCATACATTTAATTTTTATGTACTGGAAATTAATTTTGTCTATAGAAATCATAAAGACAATGCTGAAAAAATCTATGATTTCCTTATTTTAATTTTTCATATGAAATAACACTCGCCTCCTGGAAAACTTTAGTAAATTGCACAAAGAAAGCCAAATATATACTTTATTTCTGCATAAAAGTTCATTTCAATAGAGAGCTGCTACTGTTTGACTTATATGGGAAGCTGAAACTATGTATGGTACAACAATTTTTTTAGATATTCAGTGAATTCAGATTGTTTTATTTTGAGGGTAGCAAGTTTTTTTAAACAAATCCACATAAGTATATTTTAGCAAGTGATATCAGAGTTCTCATAGTTCACTTCACAAAACTTTTATTGAATTCTGTCCATTTTCTAATAATCTGCATTAAATTTCTACCAGTTCCTTTGTCCAGAAACCCACGAAGTCATCTGGTAAAACCTATATCAACCCTCACAAAAAAATATTCCAGCACTGAAACAGTTCCATAGTTATCTACCTCAAATGTCCTTTTCCAAAATTGTGACTTGGCAAAAACATTTCTAATTTTAGCAACATCAGTCATGGTAACTATAAAAACTTGAATGAATCTATTTTTCTCATTCTTAAAACCAAAATTATTCTCTAAGTTACCTAAACAGTGAATAAATGTATTCCTATAACACACTTCTGAGTCATTTTTAGCTGTGAACAATGTAGAAGAAAATTAAGAATACAATTCCATTTGCAATATTATCAAGAGGATAATTCTCTTAGGCATAATATGTTTAACAAAAGAGATGCAAAACTACAAAACATTGTTGGAAGAAACTAAAGGAGACCTAAATAAGTGAAAAGACATCTCATGTTCCCAGATAAGAGGATTTAATATTGTTAAAGATGAGAATACCCTTCAAACTGATCTACAGATTCAAAGCAATTCTATCAGTTTGCTTTTCTGCAGAAACTGGCAAACTAATACTAAAATTTATATATAAATGGCAGGAACTCAGAATATCTGATGAACATGGCTTTATAGCTATGGCTTTAGGAAGTTGTTCTTTAAATCATATAGGAAATGCACAAAGTTACAAAAAAAATCTATTCTGTCTTTTATATTTATCTATCCAGTTACCCTTTCTAATGCTCTTTATTTATTGTATGTATTCAGGTACGTGTCTAGTGTCCTTTCATTTGAGCCCAAAGGAGCATACCTGCTAATGACAAATATTCTTAGTTTTCTTTTGGGAATGTTTTAATTTCCCTTTCACTTTATAAAGGATAGGTTTATTGAATATAGACTTGTTGGTTGACAGTCTTTTTCTTTCACTACTTTAAGCAGGTCATCTCAGTGCCTCTGGCCTTCATTGTTCTTAACGAGAAACTTGATGTCAATTTTTCTTGGATATATTCAAGTGACAAATCATCTTCTTTTGCAGCTTTCAAGATATTCTATTTATCTTTAGTTTTAACAGTTTGATTATTATGTGTTTCAATGTGAATCTCTGAGTTCATCTTGCTTGTGTTTTTGAACTTAGATGTATTGACTAAAGCTTTTAATCAAATCTGGGAAATTGTTGGTCTTTATCTCATCAAATATTATTTCTGTCTCTTTTTACGCTGTCCTCTCCTTCTGGAACTCCTACTAAGTACATATCAGCATAGTTGATGGTGTCCTAATGTCTTAGTCTCTGGTCATTTTATTCATTTTTGTTCTTTCTTTTTCATACACTCTCAATTGACCTATCTTCAAATTCACTGATTCTTTGTTCTGCCAACTTAAGTCTTCTCTTGAGCACTAGTAAATTTTTCATTTTAGATATTATACTTTTCAAATTCCCAACTTCTATTTAGTTCTTTTCTATTATTTCTAACTCCTTATTGATATTTTCTATCTATTGATACATTATTCTCATACTTTAATTCTTTATACATAATTTTCTTTATTTCCTTTTGCATACCTATAATAGCTGATTTAACAACTTGCTACGGTCCAATATCTGGACTTCCTCAGGAACAGTTTCTATTGACCACTTTTTTCTTGTGTATTGATCATACTTGTCTGTTTTTTTGTACATCTTATACTTTTTTGTTGAAAGTTAAATATGTTAAATAATATAATGTGACAACCTTGCAAATATGATCTAATATCCCCACAATCAATTCTCCCCATAAAAGTTTATTGCTGATTTTATTTGCTTAGTGACTATTCTGAACTAATTCTAAAAATGTTATATTATGTTATGTGTGGCTTCTGAAGTCTCTGCTTGTTTAGCTAAGTGATCAGCTAATTATTTGACAGAGATTTTCTTAAATCTCTTGAGTCAATATGTCTCCCAATCTTGCCAAAGAGCTCTCTGTGTGTTAAAGTTCTAGCAGAAAGATTACAACTCTACCTTAGCCTTCACTTCCTGCTGGTCTAGTGCCTCTAAATAAACAGGAATGAGAAACTATCTTCTTTTCACATCATTTCTGGGCATATGCACAGCCTTGTACATTCTAGTGCCCTTCTAGATCCCCAGAAACATGTAGGAGATTTACAGAACCCTTTATGGACATTTTATTCTCCAATATTCTTCCTAGATTTTTTGATTAGCTGCTGGTTAGCCCCAGCTGGTATTACCTCCTCAGGTAGCTGTAATGTTAAGTACTGCCAATTTTTTTTTTTTTAAACAAATGATTTGGGCAAAGTGTTGTACACATCCCCAAGGATGAAGTTGTCTTGAAACTGCCAGACAGGTCAAATAGTAAAAACTCTCTGGAGACAAGATTTGGGAGTTCCAAACCTTTTCTATCTCTTTTACATGGCTGCTAAGCTACTGGCTTTTACAAAGACTTTAGTTGTGAGGACGTTGATCTTCAAGGTTACTGTGCAGGTGGGGAAAGGGAAATAAAGCAGGAAATTCATGAAGCTAATTCTTCTTACTGTTATTCAGTTGCTGTACTTTTTTAAAAAAAGAAAAAAGAATTTATTTTTCCTCAAATTGTTTCAACCATTTGGTTAACTTACAGAATTCTGAAAAAGTTAATTTTAACTATTTTTGACATTGTTTTCTTTGCTTTTTTGGAGGAGCAGATTGCTAGATATTCTTACTCCACCATTCCAAAAGTGGTCGCTTCATGTTCTTTGAGAAATCTATCAGCACGGATATCAAAGATCATAAGGTTTCTAGAATATGTTAACCTAAGTCATTTACAACTTGAGCTCAAATCATTCTAGTGTAATGTTATCTCAGTTTTGGTATATTGATTCCTTTCTTATTTTCCTGTAATTTTGCTTTCACTCCTTATGTTTTTTTAAAGTCACTTTTGGTAGTGGGCAAAAAGAAATAGCAATAGAGGAGAAGTAATAGTGGGTGTGTACACACCACACTTAGGGAAGTTTGGAAGCTTTGTCTTCATAGCAACCCTTCTCCCATACCACATACCACACATGCACACACAGAGAAATCCATCCCTATTCGACAATGTAGCTCTGTTTTCAACTTCCCTTGAGATGTCTTTTAAAACTGAGATCTTCAAAATCTTAACCACAGCTACATGTAAGAAGCATAGATCAGGTCTTCTCAAGTTAGTATCCTTTACATGACAAACATAACTCAAAATATAAGGAAATGATAAAACCCAAAATGTTGAAATATGATAAAATATTTTTAAATATAGATTTTTCTAATTTTCATAAAGTCATCATAAACTGAATTGTCCAGTGTCTAATAAACATAACAATTCATTTCAAAAGCTAAAAAATGGAGAGCAAAGTAAATATAACTTGGAGTCTATAGGGGAAAAGAGTTATACATTTTAAAAATACTTAAAGAATCAAATTGAATGCAAACAATAATTCACATTTAAGTGTATAAACTTTAGCTGTTATCAGCTTTTTAAATGATAAATTGTATATATTAAAATTTTTTAGGGCTGGGCTCGGTGGCTCAGCCTGTAATCCCATAGCTTTGGGAGGCTGAGGTGAGGGGATTGCCTGAGCCTGCGGGTTCAAGACCCACCTGGGCAGCGAGACCTCATCTCTACAGTAAATCAAAAATCAGCTGGGCATGGTAGCGTATGCCTGTAATTCCGGCTACTTGGGAGGCTGAGGTGGAAGGATCACTGGAACTCAGCAGGTCGAGGCTGCAGTGGCCAGGAGCGGCCACTGCACTCCAGTCTGGGTGACAGAGTGAGACTCCAACTCAAAAAAAAAAAAATTTAGGTATTTATATTTTTAATTTACACACTTATTAATAATCATTGAGAGACTCCTTTCCTCCTTTAAAGGAAAATATTTAAATACAAATCAACAGAATAGTTTACATTATACATTAAACATTCTATTTTAATACATTTTAAAATATTTATTTTCTAGAAATAAAAATGTTTATATCATGTAATCATGTTGCTAGTTCACCAACAGATCATGAGATTATTTTCATTTAAAAATGTAAACATCCTCTTGGGATGTTTTATTAGCCAATATAAAGTGGCAAGAAGTTTCCGGGAAAAAAGTAACTAATCACATCAAAAAATTATTTTATAATTATGTTTAAGGTTATTAAAAATAAGGTAATATAAAGGTACCACATTAATGCAAGATGTTAATAATAATATAAAATAAGCTGGAAATGGTGGCTGAGGGAATACATGAAAATTCTTTTTAACTCAATTTGTTTATAAACTTAAAACTGCCCAAAAAAGTCTATTAATTTTTCAAATGAGGTAATAGATATTTCTGATAAATCTTTTATTAAAACAATAAACATCTACAGCAAGCAAGTAATAAGTAGTTGATATCTTCAAAACAAGGAATTTTTTTTAGAAGAATAAAATTTTTACACTCTAAATATATTATTTTCCAATCTCTAAAAAATATTACCGTACTGCAAAACACTTCCTAAATTTTTCTTTAGAGCCTAGTTGAAAGTGGATCTTTTAAATAAATCCTTAAGGTTGCCTTATACATATGGACAATGAATGCATGTAAAAACATTAATCAGGGAGCTAAATTTATCTTTATATACTTAGAATTTCTGTTCAATGCTTAATGTAAGTTTCAGTGATTTTTGCCTGTCAATCATTGCATAATATCACAATCATTTCTTTATAAAACTATACAATTATGTTAAAAATTGAAACATTCTAAAGCATTCTGAGTATCATAAGCTATATTTAAACTTTATGATAAAGAAAAAAAGAAGACACACACTATTCTTGCTTTTTTATATGAATACAGAAATCCTAAATAAAATATTAGCTCACTGAATTTAACAGTGTAATAAAATAATAATATATCTCAATCTCATGGAATTTATCTTAGAGATGCAAAGATAGCTTCAACATTAGGAAATCTAAATACAAATTGCTATCAGTTTCAAAAGAACAAAAATATATTAAACTTTGATCATTACAGAACACAAGTGATGAAATTCAAATCAAACTCATGGCTAAGAAAGAAACAGAAAAGCACCTAATTAGAAGAACACTATAGATTTCTATCAGATATGAAGAGCAAATATACTAATGGTCAAACATTTAAAACATTTCCCCTAAAGTCAATAGTAATACAATATGATTTGCTACCACTACCACTGTCACTACATAGATTTGTTCTGACTATGATAGCCAATGCAATAAAATAAGAAAAATAAGAAGTATCAATATATAAATGACAAATTAAAACCATTATTATTTACAGGCAAAAATATGCTAACAAAGAAAATTCAAAAAGATACAGACACATAAACATACATATAGAGAGAAAGGTAAACTTTGTATTAAAGCAATACTAGCTCCGATTAGAAACTTGTAAAATCTTATTCACAATAACAAAGTAATAAAAGCATATGAAAGAAGAACTACTCAATTTCGAAAATCTACCACAGTCTTCTATGGGAAAAGTCAACATGGTGAATCTAACAGTTTAGCAGTTATTTTATGTATTTGTGATATAGGTAACCTCAGGCAGCCCCTGAGAGTGCCCACCACCTGGTATTTGTGCCCTTGGGTAATTACCCTCTCTTTGACTGGGGCTTTTGAATGCATGAAAGATGGTGTAAGTACTGGGTTATCCCTTCTGAGTTTAGGTTCTAGAAAGACTCTAGCTTATCTCACTCACCTCTTTTCACTCTCTCCATGTCTGTTTCTGAGGGAAGTCAGTAGCCATGTTATATCCTAAAATAGAGGAATGCATAACACAAGAAAACTAGGGCAACTTTGGCTAACACTTAAAGATAAAACAAGGTCCTTGATCCCAAAGACCATGAAGAACTAAATTCTGACACCAGATAAAAGAGTGAATTTGGAAGCAAATCCTACTTCATAGAAGCTAGAGATGACTGCAACTCCAGATGGCAACTTGATTGCAGCCTTATGAAAGACACTGAGAAACCAGATGCATGGTTCATGCCTGTAAACCCAGCATTTTGGGAGACTGAGGCAGTGGATTGCTTGAGCCCAGGAGTTCAAGACCAGCCTGGGCAACATAGCAACAACTCATCTCCAAAAAAAAAAAAATTAGCTGGACTTGATAGCAGGCACCTATAGTCCCAGCTGCTCAGGAGTCTTCAGTGAGGTGTGATCACATCACTACAACTCCACCCTGGGTGACCAAGTAAGACTTAGACTCCAAAAAATAAAAAAGAATTACCTTGAGACAGAGCACCGCCCCCTAGTACAGCTATGCCAGGATTCCTGACCCACTAAGATAACATTTTTATTAATTTAATAAAGTTAGTATTGTACTTATTTTAATCTGCTAATTTTCCAGTAATTTGTTACATAGCAATAGATAACTAACATAGAATTCAATACAGATACAATAAAAACTTTTATGAGACTTTAAATAGTAACATTAAATTGCATCTAGAGAATGTTAAGCAATTATCATGACAATTCTGAAACAGAGGGGACACAAAAAGAGAGATTCTTATTGGCCTGTAGTTCTGTTTCTTTGTTGGATCTTTACTTTGTTTGGGTATTAGTATGGTGTTAGCTTCACAAAATGATTTGGGGAGTTTGTCCTTCTCAATTGCTTAAGATAATCTCAATAGGATTAGTATCAGCTCCTCCTTGTATGTTTTGTAGAACTCCACTAAAAAGCCATCTTGTTCAAGACTTTTTATTTTATTTTTTATTTTTTTGTGGGTAGTTTTCTCATGATGGAGTCAATTTCCTGATTAGTTATTGGTCTATTTAATGTCTCAATTTCTTCTTGTTTCTACCTTGGGAGGGTGTGTGAAGTCAGAAAGTCCTCCATTTCATTTACGTTTTTGAGTTTGTCTCTATAAAGGTGTGCATAGTAATCTCTGATAATTTTTTGTATTTCTTCAGGGTCTGTTGTGATTTGATCTTTGCATTTCTGCTGGAGACCAGCTCCAGCCAGGTTCAGGGTACCCCAAAGGTGGAGACAGCATCGGCGATTGGGGGAAAGAAGAAAGAGAGAGAGAGAGAGAGAGAAAAAGAAAGAGACTGGACTCCGGTCTAGTGCAGAAGCAATATGTGTTATTGGGAATTACAATGGGTCTTTTATACACAAAGTCAGATGTGGGAGGGGCGTCCCCCACCCACCAGAAACCTTAATCCATGAAAACTTAATCAATGATTGCCTTTAAACCCTTTTCATATGATAATCTTAAAATCCCATAACAAAGGATAACCTAATCCGTGACTGACATATTCTATAAACCTTTTTTAATCCTAAACTGATTGATTTATGCCAAGTTAAACAATTCTATAGAAGCTTAAGTACTTACTTTACAAACGAAAGTGGCCCATCCCAGAATGTTTGGAATGTGGCCCAGTCCAAAGTTCACAGTGGGCTACCTGCAAGTAACCCAGCTGCATTCTTTCATCAAAATGGCTGTCTTCTAAAACTATGTTCTACAATTTACACCTTCAATAAATCCTAAGATCATGACCCAGAAGCCTGTGACCAATACTAAGGCTCTTAGATGTGACACGAGTTTGAATTATAAGTTGTGTGAAAGCCAAAACTGCAGTTTGTGGAAGAATGGGAGCAGTGAGCTTCTAAAGTTAGCTTGTGTTCATCCCGGTCTCAGAGTTTTTAATGCTTTGAGCTCACAGGAGCTTAATCTGGTTAGTGCTGAGTAGAAAGGAGGAGGAAATGGGGTCAAATAGCTCCTGAACACATCCTAGTGGTCTCGGGGTCAACGGCCCTTCCTGATCCCTAATGCTCAGTGGGCCTCCATGGCTGGCTCCCAACACATTTCTGATTGTGTTTCTTTGGGCGTTTTCTCTCTTTTTCTTGGTCAATCTGACTAGGATCCAACAATCTTGTTTATCCTTTCAAAGAACCAACTTTTTGTTTCATTGATTTTTTTTTATTATATATCACAAAATTACAATCATTAAAATAGTCTGTCCCTTGATTTGGGAATAAACACATAGATCAGTGAAAGAAAATAATGAGTTTAAAAACAAAGCACAAATATTTAGAAATAAAAGGAGCATTTTAAATCAAGGGAAATGATAAATATTTCAAGCAATGTCTCTGAGACAACCGAACTTCCACTTAGGAAAAAAGGGATGACTAAAAAAGCCAACAACATAATATATACCAAAATTAATTCTAGGTGGATTTAATTGCTGAAAGTTAAAAGGAGAACTATGTTTCATCAGTTGGTAAAAAAGTTCTTTTTAAAAGAAGCCAAAAGTCAAAATACATAAGAAAAATTTGACATGTTTGACTACTAGAAGTGTAAATCTCCTGATTAAATATACTATCAACAGACTTAAAACAGGATTTCCAAATTGGTAGAAAATATTTGGAAAGTATGTAATAAAGGAAGGGTAACGTGTAAACTAGAAATAGATTCCACAAAGGAAAACAACTCCATGGAATATTTTAATAGGCCATTCAGAATATGTAGATGTGTGTATTATATGTATATGCATGTGTATACAGTTGTTCCTCATTATTTGAAACTTTATATTTAAGAATTCCCCTATTCCCTGTGATTTATTTAGAACCCCAAAATCAACACCTTGGTACCTGTTAGTGGGGCAGTCTTAGGAAAGTCACTTAATACTTCTGAACATAATTTCTCTTTTGTAAAATGAAGAAAATAAAACAAGCTAGGATGAATTGCTTTTTAGGATTTAAAATGGCAATATATGTGAGATTATATATACATGTATATATGCACGTATATACATAAGTATGGATATATTTTCCCTAGGAGCATGGTTTAGTGTTTGCTAATTCAGAATTTGCAGTGACTTTGCAGAACATAACCACCAGGGATAACAATAATGGAGTGTATGCGTCTGTGTGTGTGTGTGTGTGTGTGTGTGTGTGTGTGTATAAAAAATGTGTTAAACTGTTCAACCTCACTAGTGATAATAGAATGCATATCTTTTACTAGTAGATTAACAAAAATTAAAGGGCAATAATATAAAGTATTGATGAGAATGGAAGGAAAGTCTTATCAACTCATCAATCTTTGGGGACAATACAATCTAGCATAAAATTGCCAGAGGTCATTGTGCAATATTTATAAATACCAATTACCTAGAAATCTGTCTCAGAATTGGTAGAAGGATCACTTTAGATTGTTAGTAGACAAAAAAATTAAAAACAATCCAAAAAAAGCAAGAAAATGGTTTAAAATCTTCTTATCCATTCTCAGAAATAGTATGAAAAGAAAAATAAAAATGTATATAGCAAAGAGTTGATGTCCACTTACCGCCAAGTGAAAAATAAAATTAATTGGGTGTGGACTATAAATACATATACACAAATAATATATAGCTCCTTTCTGTACATGTGCACAAACATGCACACTATATATAAAAATATTGTTATGTAAATGTATAAGAAAACACCTTGAAAGATACCATCCAAATTGTGAACAGTAGTTCGCTACAGTAAAATAGTGGAATCTTATTGCAGGGAATCAGAGTGACATCAAGATTTTGTTGTTGCTTTTGTTGTTTTTCATTTAGTACTATTATTCTTGAATATTTCCACTTTTTTATAAGGAACATCCATCTCCATATTACTTTTATAGTTGAAGTTTCTTTTTTCTTTTTTTGAGTTGGAGTCTCACTCTGTCGCCCAGACTGGAGTGCAGTGGCCGCCCCCGACCACCGCAGCCTCGACCTGCTGGGCTCCGGCGATCCTTCCACCTCAGCCTTCCAAGTACCTGAAACTACAGGCGCGCACTACCACCCCTGGCTAATTTTTTATTTATTTAGAGATGAGTTCTTGCCAAGTTGCCCAGGCAGGTCTTGAACCCGCGGGCTCAGGCAATCCACTCACCTCAGACTCCCAAAGGCGCGGGATTACAGGCTGAGCCACCGAGCCGGGCTATAGCTGAAGTTTCATTTGCCACTTACCATTCAAAAATTTCATTCACTTAAGTATGACACAATTTTTAACTTATTCTTATTTATAATTTTATAAACTTTAGTTTAGTTTACACTTCTTAGCCTAGAAAGTTTTATACTTTCCTATCATCATCCTTATTGACTATTTAGTATAAAACTGGCTTTCTACATTTCAGTGGCAATGAATTGGTTTTCTTTTAATCTGTAAAGAAATACAAAACCCAGTTCCCACTAACCAGTCCAGACTTCCTAAATTGACATAATAGAATTTATTTCTCTTTTATAAAAACTGAGAGGAACTCCTCTCATTTGTTTATTTAGAAATATTTAGTCATCTGGCAACTCTGTTCAAATGGAAACAAAACTTACAAAACTGATTTGATTTACTCAGAGGATATAAATCGTACAAATGGAAATAGCACTGGCTATATCTTTACCTATGAAACATCATATCAAACATGGCAACAGAAAATGTTATTTTGCAAGCCCCAAAGTAACTGTTACATGTGTCTAAAAGATCATTTAATTTATTTTTAATGATTCGAATCTTTATTCAGGGTCAAAGGCATCTTTTACATCAACTTGCTTTTACAAATTAATGTTTTGAAGGAAACAGTAAAAGTCAAGTTGCTTGGAAGTACATTAAATTATATGCTAGTTAATAGTGTTAGAGAGATGGCTTAAAAATAAATTGCCCATAATACCTTTTAATAAAGGAGCTAAATGCACTTTTTTATTCTCTGTTAAAAGCAGACACCTATTTGGCACTGTTTGGAATCCCATTTGCCATGTATATTTTGATTAATATTATGCTGGGTAATCTGCACTACGTGGTCTAGGTTCAGTAACCTCACTGTAAAATAATGAGCCTTCAAGAATAAAAAATATGCTCACTATAAAGTTGCATAGTCTGAGAAGCAGTGAACGTATTCAAATGAAATGAAAAAATGAGGTTTTCACCCAGTAAATTTGCTCGAAGTGAAACTTACATTTCTCAATTTGTATTTAGCTGTCAGTCTGTGCACTAAAAACCGGACGAGCTATCAACCTTTTGCATATGTTTTCTATAAATACCTTTTCTTCTCTGATTCAGCTGCCATAGGACTCTGCAGAAGTAGTGGTCTTAAGGGAGCTCACAGCAACTGGGATGCAGCCAATGGCAGTGAGTTCACACGCTAAGTGGCATCTTCAGAAAAGGACCAGCACTCATATTTTATGAAATATGTAACATGATTTACCCAGGGTTGTCAGAAGAGATAAATTTCAGCCAATGCAAGGTAATAAATAGTAATATGTGCTGCATATATTTGACTTATAACCCTTGGCATTTCGAAACAAAATTCTTTAGAAGAATTCATTTTATACGTCATAAACTTTTCTATTGTTTTCCCTGTTTGGGCTGTCTTTGTCATCATACTTTCATATGAAAGTATTATTCAAAATTGTAAATGAAGCAATATTTTTGAGAATAGTCACCTAGGACTTTCTTTCCAGGCACCACTTGAAATAGGAAAGTTAGTAGAGTAGAAAATGGTTGGTTTCAAGTCAGAACCTAGGGAGCAAAAAAAAACCAGCAAGTGTTTTTCCATGATTATAGGGAATTCGTTATTAAAGTTTAATGCTATTTGTTTTCATGAAGCACTTAATATCTTTTAGAAACATAGAAAAATGATTTCTCTATATTTATTTATACATACTAGGAATAAAATTGGAAGGCTCAGCTAACATACAGATGGGAATTTTTTTTTATTCAAGGCAAGACATTTTCCAGTAAAAATAAATGCAGCTAGCCGGGCTCGGTGGCTCAGCCTGTAATCCCGCGCCTTTGGGAGGCTGAGGTGAGTGGATTGCCTGAGCCCGTGGGTTTGAGATCCGCCTGGGCAGTGAGACCTCATCTCTACAATAAATCAAAAAATCAGCCGGGCGTGGTAGCGCATGCCTGTAATTCCGGCTACTTGGAAGGCTGAGGCGGAAGGATCGCCGGAGCCCAGCAGGTCAAGGCTGCGGTGGCCGGAACGGCCACTGCACTCCAGTCTGGGCCACAGAGTGAGACTCCAACTCAAAATAAATAAATAAATAAATAAATGCAGCTTATTTCCCTGCTTATCTTCTTTGAACTAATAGACACTGGCACTACATTTTAATGATCATAACTCAAGATCTAATGAATGGCTTATTTTGCTTTTGTCCAATGGGTATTTGTTATGCAATCATTAGATAGTCAGATGTAGCATTATATTTCATTTACATTTTCTTCTTTGTTTTTCTCCCCACACAAAAACACACAAACGTTTTGGAGATTCTTATACAGTATCTTAATTAGAAGTATTAAATTAATGTTAAGTACCACATTATAATCATACAGAAAACACATAATTTTTAAATCTGCCACCTACATTTCTGTGTGTAAGACAGTATATTTTCAAATAATATCCATAGAGATTTCACTGTTTGGTTATGTTAAGAAAACACAAAAAAGCTAGAGAACACTTTCTCTCTCCCAAACACACACTGTTTTGTTAAATACATACACACTCTCCATGTAATATGAATACTGCCCCCAAAACTCTGCCTGCTTTTCCACTCGTGTTTCTGATCTGAAGTTTCTCCTGGAATATCCTTTTGAGTTCACAAAGGAAACTTGAAGCTGGCCCCTGTAACAAGGCCCCAGAGACCTTGCATTTGCAGTAGCTTCTTACATCTCAATAACAGAAAACAAGACTTGGGAATAGATATATCTTCTCAATCTTATGAGGAGTGTGAAGGCTACTACTTGAATTATTCATGGAATAGAGAATAGAAAGATTATGTGACCACAGCCCACCTTTCCAACTGAACATTTTAACATCATTATAAAAAACAAAACAAAACATGTATTATGCTTTTCTTATAGTACTGAGCCAGGCACTGTATAAACTGAATTTATGAGAATTGCCCTCTATAAATTCTGGATAAGATGTAGTTGAATATCAGGAAGACCAACAATGAACAACTATTTATGTAAATTATATAAAATGTCCATAAATATGTTAGCCAGAGGCAAAAATGCACATACTTTGTTTAATTAAACAAGATTTTTAGTTTTTGGTTTTCATTTGTTTTTTAACACCAGCTTTTTTAGACTGAGAAGCAATAGAATGAGGATTTTAATAATTAAGAGGAGTCAAAGCAAAGAATAATCTTCTGTATTCTCCCATCTTAATTAGTTTCCAAGCACCAAAATTTTATAGATGAGTAAACTATTCCAAATTCCGCTGTTGTTACTTTGAAAAAGTTTTGACATAGCTCAGAAATTTAACTTTGTATAAACTTTCCCAATTGAAGAAATATTGAGAAGGAAAATTAAGGTGATTGTGCCTGTTAACTCAGGTTAACTAACAACGTTGTTATTCTTATTTAGCTAAGTGACGAAACGCTGAAGTTCTACAGTAAGTTGCATCCAACCATTGTTTTCAGAATTTAATAAGGCATTTATTTAAAGTCAAGTAATACAACCAGAATGTGTGTTTATTCATGTACCTTATGTTTGTCACTATGCTGGTTACTGGAGAAATGGAGACAAGCCAGATGTAGAATCTGCTTTCAGTGATTTTTTTTAATTTTTTAATTTTAAAGATGTGGGGTACAATTCTGGGTTAGGTATACAGATATTCATTATGCAAGTACCCTTGTAAATGAGGTGCGACCCACCACCACCACTCCCCTGGCAGTTTCCCACTATTGCCGATCCCTTTTTTGTAGTACTATGATAATTGTTCAAGGTCCACTTATTAGTGAAAACGTGTGGTACTCAGTTCTTTGTTTCAGTGACAGATTACTCAGGATTATAGACTCCAAGTCCATCCAAGTTGCTGCGAAACTCATAATTTTTTCCTTTATAGCTGCATAATATTCCTTTGTGTATATGTACCACATTTTTTTTAATCTAGTCCTCTTTCGATGGGCAGCATGGTTGGTTCCATGTTTTTGCTATTGTGAACAATGCTACAATAAACATGTGTGCAGGTATCTTTTTCATAGAGTGATTTGAGTTCTTCCGGGTATACTCCCAGTAGGAGGATTGAGGGGTCAGAGGGAAGGTAGATTAATCTAATAATCAGAGAATAATAGAGAGTCAGTCAGATTTAATATATAATTATAATAAAGCTCAGTGAGTGCCAGCTATGTTGAGATAATTCAGAGGACAATTACCCGGCAACAAATGATGTGGGAAAAATTGACTAAATATATTCAGAAGAGAAAACTCAACCCCTTCTCCTCACCATACGCAAAAATTAACTCAAGATGGATTAACAACAAACATAAAGACTCAAACTATAAAAATTTGAGAAGAAAACTTAGGAAACAACCTTTCAGACATCAGCCCAGGCAATATTTACAGACTGTTTCTCACGAGACAATCACAAATTACAGAAACAGAGAAAAAAGCAAGAGGGGAGGAGTAGAGTATGGGGTAAGTGCGGGAGTGGTAGGGATCAGAGGAGCAGTACACTAAAAAAGAAGAGTTTGTGCAAAGTGTAAGAGGCCCAGAAAAAAAGGGAAAGGGAAGGAAATGGCAAGATCTAATCGACAGGGAGCACATTCGGCAGAGACTTGTACCCAAATCAAAGAAGATTAATTTAATTATAATTGATAAGGAGAATCATTAAACAATGTCAAGCAGGAGGAAGAGATGGTCATTTTGGAAAAATAACCCTGCTAGCACTAAGGGGAGCAAATTGGAAATGCCAAAAGATCACCTGGGAAACTTCTGATGGCAATACGTGGTTTGAGATGTGAAAAGGCTAAGGTTCTTGTTCTTGTTCTTGTTCTTGTCTTATTGTTGTTCTTGTCCTTGTTCTTGTTCAGAAGTGTTTGATGAGTTGACAGCCACGATTTCTCATGCAGTAGTCTGCAAAGCATATACAAATCCAACACAAATATTGGCATTAGGTATTTTGGCTAGCAAAACTGGATAGCCTTGGAAAGAGTGACCTTTATAACCAAGAAGACTGCCATGGTTCTCATTCCAAATAAAAATATTACAAAGATGTTTCAAACAAAGATCTAAAAAAAACAGGGATGTATTGTTATCCCAAATCCTCCAGTTATTTAGATAATTCTACAACCTCAAGTCTTGAGTATTTTCCTAATCCTCCCCAATAAATAGACAGGCGGGTTTGTAAGAATAACAGCAGCCTACTTTTGACATCCCCTATTGCCTAAATTCCATCATTTATTCCTTGTTTATTAATAAATAGAGGAGAAATTAAGTCACCTGTCTAGACATGTAGACAGAATGAGGAATCATCTTTAGTGGGAGCAATTCTGTAGAAATAATTACAATTCTGTAGAAATAATAAAAATGACCCAAACAAAAGTATCTGGTATGTTTACAGGGTAAGGCTGTAGGAAAGTTTTAATATCCAAATTAGCTTCCCTGGCTGCTCTCTTGAATCAAAAGCCAACCTGAAGATGACTAAACCAGAGAAATATTTTAAAAGGGCACTCACAAGAACCGATATGTGACATGATATTCAGCCTACCTGCCTATTTCCCTTGGTTACATTATTTGTATTTCAGGTAACGAATCTTCTCTTGTTTATATGAAAGATGATTGGGAATATAATTTTTTATTTTCATTAAACTCGTGAAAAGGAAAAAAGCTAGCACTCAAGATGGAAAGGAGATAGTCAAACAAAAAAATTAAAGCTTATGCTTTAGCAGAGAATTGTTTGAGAAATATAGATAGACATATAATATTCCCTCGGGAACATTTCAGGTTTGTTGATCTCAAGCAAAGTTGAGAAATCAGAACCACTCTTATCTCCTTTCTGCATTTTTCCTTCTATATAATAACTGATATAGAGACAGATAGATACTCATAGATGATATAGAACATAAGTAGGTAGGTAGGTAAGTAGATAGAAAGATGATAGACAGATAGAGAGAGAGAGAGAGAAAGAGAAAGAAAAAAAGAAGAAGAAAGTTAAACATTAGAAGTTAGAACATTTTTAGACCAGTAAAAATTAAGAGTTTTCTATCACCAGATCTTCACTAAAGGAAATTTTAAGATGGACTTTAAGAAGTAAGAAAATCAACTTAGTCAAAATAGTGAACATATAGATAAATATAAAATAATGTTGGTGTCATTAATAACATCTAATTTAGAAAATTAAAAATGATAACAAAATCAAGATACTGCCAAATTCTAAACAATACCATATGAGAGAAACAGATGTTAAAGTATTCTAAACTCCCATTTAAGGGTGAGATTGTATATAAACAAAATCCTGCTGTATGTTGTTTATAAGAAGCATTTGTAACTGCAACATTGAAAAGTAGAAAGAAAAAATATAGTAAATATATACAAAGAAAATAGTACTATGAAAGTCTGATATAACTATTTAACATCAGACAACATAAATTTCAGGGCAAAATAATTGATAGAGATAAAGAGAAACTATATATATTTATGTGCTCTAATTTATCAACAAGATATAATAACTCCAAAATGGTATGTACCTTAAGTGTAGCTTCAAAACCTGTAAAGCAAAAAGTCAATTACAAGAATAAATTGATAAGACCATTACCAGAGTAGATTTTAAAACAGCTCTCTTTATATCTGACTGAAGTTAATAAACCAAGCATCAAACAAAGTAAATCAGTAGAGAATAATTAACTTCAGAAATAAGCAACTCATAACAATAATGTCACAAATAATATAATATCAAATAAAAACACAATAGAGAAGATTAAACAACAAAGCCAAAATTTGCCCCATAAAAAGACTTCTTTAATAGCATTAAGGACCCCATGGTAAGATTTATCAAAGAACTAAAACTACATCTAGTCTTCGATCCAGCAATCCCACTACTAGGTATCTACTCAGAGGAAAGTAAGTCATTGTGCAAAGAAGATATCTGCACTTGTATGTTTATTGTAGCACAATTGCAAAAATATGGAATCAATCTACTACCCATCAACTCATGAGTAGATACAAAAAATGTGATGTATACACACACACACACACACACACACACACACACACACACACACACCATAGAATACTACTTAGCCATAAAAATGAATGCATAATGTCTTTTGCAGCAACTTGGATGAAATTAGCATCCATTACCCTAAAAGTAGCAACTCAGGAACAGAAAACCAAATACCACATTTCTCACTCATAAGTGGGAGCTAAGCTATGGGTCATAGGGGGATACAGAGTGGTATAATGGACACTGGTTACTCTGAAAGGAGTGGTTGGGAGGGGGTGAGGGATTAAAAAAATCACCTACTGGGTATAATGTGCACTATTCAGGTGACAGGTATACTAAAAGCCCAGACTTCACCATTCTGCAATTCATCCATTAACTAAAAACCACTTGTGCCCCTAAAGCTATTAAAATTTCAGAACAATCCTCTGGCAAGACTTAGTAAGAAGAATAAAGCAAAATATAATAAATAATATTAAGAATTAATAAAAGAATACAAATACAAAAATGTAGTAGAGATTTTTACATAATAATACATGACAATAATTTATGCCAAAATATTTGAAAATACGCAAAAAAATTTTACAAGTAAATTATATTACCTGATTCAATCTGAAATCGAATCTGAAGAGTTCTATAACCAAAAAAAAGATAACTTGTAATTTAAAATTTTCTACAAAGAAAGCCACACATAGTTTTACAGGAAAGTTCTACTAAACATTCAAAGAACAGATTATTTCAATCTTATGTAAATTCTTCCATAGAATGGGGAAAAAAAGTCTCTTAAATCAATTATATGAGTATGGTCCATTCTTAATATAAAACTGGACCTTTATTATAAAATAAAAGACCATTCTCACATATATAAATTGATTCAAAATTTTGAAAATGTGTACTGAATGTACATCACAGTGTTGTTCAAAATAGTGAAAAACTGTAAACAATCCAAATAACCATAGACAAGAGAATGGATAATTTGAAAACATATTCATATAGTGGAATATAGGGATATATGTTGCAAAGCTGTAATAGAAAAAAGAGGAACTATCCATAAGGACAAATTTCAAAATAACTGTAATCTCAGTAAAGGAGGGAGAACATGATCAGGGAGAAAAATACACTAAGCTTCACAGCTATGAGTACTACTTTATTTTAAACAAAGTGGTGGGTACACCAATGTGCATTTTATGTGTGCTATTTGGAAAATATTAAATACTATATATAACAATTCAAATATATAGCATATCTTCTCTATCCATGTTATATAACTAAGTACATTATCATTTATAACATTATTATACTTCTATTTAAATATTATATTTCTAATTTTATCATGCCTCCTACCTTGTTCAGTTAGTAGACTCTTGGGCATGAAGATCCTCAATGAATAAGCATCAGTTGATTTACTTATCAGAATAATTGTTAATATGTAATAATATTGAAGATTCAGTTGTCTCAGCTAGAACTCTACATTTAACCTAATTTTACATTATTCATTTTTGAAGTTGTTAATAAACTGTGCTTAGCATTTATTTTGCAAATTACATACTATTTCCTTCTCTAGATTCTGATTTTAACATGTCTTTAATAAACAACTCCCATTCCAAAATGGTGTGTCCTGCCTAAAACCACATAAGCCCTAAGTAATTAATTTACTGTGGGGCTAACTACAATACCAAGTTAGTCTTTCCCCTACAAAGAGTCCGGAACCCTAGAACCCTTCAACTTTACAATTTGTGGAGGTATAATAGAGCTTTTGGATGAGCTGATTTGCAAAAAAAAGAAAAGAAAAAAAGAAGAGAGAGAAAAAATATTTAACCCTTATCATAGTTTCTACTTAAAATGGTATTTAAACCACTATTTAATGAAAATCTTTTTCTTTCCCTGTTTATCTTGTGTATATGTTTGGAAATGCTTTCTACTATCACATTTGAAATGATTGCAATAACAATAATACACATTTTGCCTACTTTTTAACCCAAAAGGAAAAATATACAATGTTAATAAATATTTCTCAAGTTCTGCCAAATAATAGATTATTGTTCCTTGTAGTAAACCTATGGAGTTCAAATGTCTCTAAAATAAAGATCAGTCAAAAGTTATGATATAATTATACTGACAAAACTATCAATATTAAAATATAACTCTTCCCATGGAATTTGACAAGCATCTTATTTGGATGTTTAATTTATTGTCCTGGAATTATGGAACTGTTTTATTTATTTTCTCAAAAGTTATAGTTATTTTTTAGTAATGTCTGAATATGAGAACCTAGATACATTTATGATACAATGGTCACAGTCATAGCAATATCCTCTTGGATACCTTTAGTTCCTTTTCTTTATGCACATAAAAAATCATATGATAAATATGCCTTTTAATACACCATATTGGATACCCTAAAATAGACTTATTTCGATGTAATCGTCTAGATATGTTTGCTAAATTTATTTTGTCTTAAAAACATTGAATACAAAAATGGCTGGCTTTTATTATAACTTACCTTTTGTCAGTAATATTTTAATGTCTTTTGGGCATGATGCTATCCATTTGAAAATTGTATACAGTATAATTGCCCTTTCTAGTCTATGGTGTACACTAAACAATAAAAAACGGTAGGACCTTCTTGTTTGATTTTATCATAACTATCATGCAGATTTTTTTTTTAATTTTACCTCTTCCTTCACCAAGATCTCAGGGATTGGTGCAGTTTATGCTTATTTTCTGTTACTTAAACAGGATACATCTTATATAAATGAGAATCAGTTCCCTATTCAATTTCACAGTATGTAGTCCAACTCCAAAATTTGATTTAGGAAAAGCATTATTTTTGTGGCACTAAACAGAATCGTAGACGTGGAGGCTCATCTCAGTGTCATTTTGGTTACTACTCAAATTCCACAGGCCAGTTTTCATTGCCAAAACAAGTGTGCTGACTATGAAACACACATATGTGCACATGTGTATGTATATAATGAATAACTATATGTGTATGTACATATACACACATGTGCAGGTTGAAGGGAGTACCCAATGATATGGTTTTACAGATGTTTCCTATGGATGTTTCTACTGTGCAGAGATAGATATTGTGCCCAAGAAACTCATTACTCTTTGTAGTAGATCCATGCCCATCTGTGGCCAGTGGTTACAGTTTGATGCTAATGAGAAAAAGAGATCAGTCATGATATGGATCAATTAATTTCATGACAGTCATAATCAAAGAACACAGCCATCCATTTCACAAGTTCATGCCAAGCGTTGTTTTTTTTTTTTAATGGATAAAAGACATAGGGTCTCAATTTAAATGTCCTTTCCTCAAGGAGGATGCCTCTGACTCTCAAATCTAGGTTAAGACACCTGCACTGTGTACTCAAGAGCTTTCTATTCTCCACTTTTCATACTGTGTAAGACTTAATTGTACTCACTTGTTTACTTATTATCTTAGATCAGACTTACTATAAGCAGAACCTGAAATGAGATTCATGAGGCAAGTAACTTGTTAAGAGAGGACTCCAGAAAAATCTTCATGGGAGTCAGGGAAACAGGAAAGAAAAAAGAGGAAGTTAAACAAAGGAGGATTGGCGTGAAATCTAGTTTCAATCTGATCCCACAGGAAAGCTCTGGAACATAAATTATTCTTTAGAGCGTATCTGCACTGAAAGCATGGCTATCGGAGTGTTGCACACAGTATCAGTCAGTCATTGGTTACAGACGGCTTCAAGTCAGGGCTGGGGAGATGGAGCATAATTTCTAGGCACCTCTAAGCAAGATGGCTCCACTGTCCTAAAATCACAACTCCAGAAAATGTTACACAAGTGTATCATTACAGCAAAATCCTACCATGACAGCTGGGGTGAGCATGCCAAACTGATAAAAAGTTTCCCAGGGAATCTAGGCAGGGCACCAAGGAATCTGTGGCAATTGCCTTTCTTCTCTAAAAACTATAAACTCAGTAATGACAACGGCAGCCTTAGTTTTGCTTAAGAATGAATGATGTTAGGCACATACTAAAGTTGCAAGAAATCTTTATGATAAAAATGAGTAAATAAATGAACCAAGAGAATTATCCAGCAGTTAGCAAATTATGCTCTTACCTACCTTAAGCTAATTTTAAAAGAACTGACATTTTAAGAGAATTGGTCCTGTTATGCAGATTGAACTTACTGAAGTTCAGGTGTAACATTTGAGTGTAGAGAAAAAGTTCATCGGATTAAAATATACATCCAGTATTGTTATTATAATTTTCTTTTTTTTAAATTATATTCAATTAATCTTTATCTTTCAAAATCCATTCACTCAGTATGCAGGTCAACACATTACTTTTGTAAGTAGTCAGGACATAAATGATATATATTGATCTAGTAGATAGATTAGGTAAACAGAGAGGCAAAGAAATCTTCAAGTCAAAGACATTTATTATCTTGTAATGTTAACATTAGCAAGCCAATGAATTGGCATTTGTTAATTATGTGATTAACCTGTTACTAGCCACTGTCAGTGATATGTTTGCAATATTAATGCAATACATTATATGCTAATTTTCCCTAGAATTATGTGATAAACATTTTGGTTTTCTTACATGTCCTTCATATTTATAATAATGGATGTACAATACATACGTGTACACATACAATATGAGGGGGGAATCACCCAAAAAACAGAATTATCTTTGGAGGGCTGGCCCCTTGTAATATTCAGAATTTGTTCCTCTGGATCAAAAGGTCAACCAAAGTTTTTATCTGGAAGTTTTGAGAAGGTTGCGTCAAGATTTGTGAAAGAAATATGCCAAGTTGTGGCAAACAGGTGACTGGTTCTTTCACCATGACAGCACACCTGCCTACACCCCGCTGAATATTCAGACATTTTTGACCAAAAACAACATGACTCCAGTGCCCCATCCTCCTTATTCACCAGTGACTTTTTTGTTTGTTTGTTTCCCTGCATTAAAAAAATCCTCAGCTGGGCTCGGTGGCTCAGCCTGTAATTCTGTGCCTTTGGGAGGCTGAGGTGAGTGGATTGCCTGAGCCTGCGGGTTCAAGACCTGCCTGGGCAACTTGGCGAGACCTCATCTCTATAATAAATCAAAATATTAGCCGGGTGTGGTAGTGCGCGCCTGTAGTTCCAGCTACTTGGAAGGCTGAGGCGGAAGAATCACCAGAGCCCAGCAGGTTGAGGCTGCGGTGGCGGGGAGCGGCCACTGCACTCCAGTCTGGGGGACAGAGTGAGACTCCAACTCAAAAAAAAAATCCTCAAAGGGAAACATTTTGCTGATGTAGAAGAGGTGAAACAAAAAACGGCAGAAGCACTGAAAGACATCAAAATGGACAAGTTCAAAAACTGTTTTGAGTGGAAAAAGCATCCTGATAGGTGTTTTGCATCTAACAGAGAGTACTCTGAAGGTGACGGAAGTTTAAACATGTAAAAATCAGTACACAATTTTTGATAAATAAATTCTGGTTTTTTTGGATTTCCTTCATAATGTATATTCTAATAGTTATGTTATATGTTAGGGAAATTAATACTTTACTTTGTTCATGTTGTACTGTCATCATTAAAGTCATAATAAAGATATTTGAGCATACTTAAGTTTCTGTTTGATTGCTTATATGGGATAAAATCAGGAATAAAAATATGATACTCAATTCTAAAGCAATTTATCTGCCATATTACTTTTGAGAAACTCTGTACTAAATTACAGAGTTGGAAGTAGTAAATAAATATGGTAATTTTTTTGGAGTATCACCACCATTGCATATTTTGTTTTGTTTTTGTCTGTTTACTAACCATCCTGTGGGAAAAAATCTTAAGGTTGCCTTATTTTATATTTATTTGATAACTAAAGAAGCTAGATACTTGTCCCATTTATTTATCAATTTTATTTTCCATTTTATAAACTATAATATTGTTTGCCCATTAATTTACTCAAAATTGAGAATCTTTCCTACAAATCTGAATATCTATTATCATTATCATATTGAGGAAAATATCCATAACATACAATAAACAATATTACTATTTTGTTTAGGTTATATTTTGTTAGTACCAAAAACGTTAATATGCTTATATATCTCACCATAATTTCTCCTATTCCACCAAAGAACTGATAATTTTTCTACTCCATTACTTGCTAATTTTTCCCTTATTTAATGCTCATTTTAACTACTTAATGAACTTACCATTATTCATTTTATTTTATTTTATTTTATTTATGTTTTATTATGCCATTGTTGAAGAGACTATCTTTTCCCCGTTATGTATCTTGGAGCTCTATATGAAAATTAGTTGACTATATATTATAATGTAACTATTTTTCACTGAACTCAAGCTAGGCAAAATTGTTATGTGTTATGTTTACATTTGGGACCAGTACTTTTCTTTCCTTTGAAGTTTCTGCTGTATTTCTGTAAAACAATTACATAATATGTCTAGCTTCTCACCCTATATCAATATATGCTTGTCCCTATTAATGACAAAACTAACTTTTTACTCTTCTCACTGGAAAAGAATATTGATAATTATATAAAGTACTAGGAATTCAGTTCTTTACTAAAAGAATATTATGTCATGAATGAGCAGATGTTTTCTTTTTCTTAGAAATCCAAAGATCAATATTAATCTCAGAGGTTATTTTAACCTATAACCACATTAAAAGATTAAATAAGAAAATGATATAATAATTTAGTAGATGTTTAAAAAGTAATTGATAAAATTTAAAACCAAATTCTAATAAATGTATTTTATAGCATGAAATAGAATAGTTTTTACTTGCTAAACAGAAAAACAGTCATTACATTCAATAACAAGATTTATGCATGAATCTCAGTGTATATGTGTATTTCCAATTCTAACTAATATCTATAAAACATTCCAATATAAATGCTTAAATCAAAAATTGAACTTAATAAGATAATGCTTGATGAAAAATTAACTTGAAAAATATTTATTTAGGAGAAAATATGCAGTATTGTTGTATAAAAAGAGACCTGCTCCTATCAGGCACAAGAACATATTATTTAGCATTAAAACATAAAACACTGCACAAATTATGCAACACTTTACACATTGGAACAGAAGGCAAAAAACTGAAATTATTATATACCAACTTTTGTTACACAATAACATAAACTTCCTAAAGAAGAGCATTAAGACAGAATTATTATACATATGTGTATGGAACAATGGTGAAAAATATTTTTTCCAGCTCTTACTCTCCTAATTTAAAATAAAAACAGAGGCAGTACTAACAGGTAAATTCATAGTGATAAACACCTACATTTAAAAATAATAAGTACCTTAAGTGAACAACCTAACTATACCCCAAGACTAAAAAAAAAGAAAAAAAATTGAACACAAAGTTAGCAGAAGGAAGGAAATAACAAAGATTAAAGCAAAAATAAAATAGCATGCAATTTAAAAAATCAGTGAACCAGGTAAAGTAGAGAACAAAGTGTGGCCCAAACTTTACCTGTATAATGACCATTTGTATACCTAACCCTGAATTGTATCTTACATCTTTAAAATCAAAATTTAAAAAAAAAAAAAAACAGGAAAAACTTTAGAAAGAAAAAAAAAAACAATGAAAAAAAGAGTTGGATTTTTGAAAAGATAATAAAATCAGAAATTGAAGAGGAGATATTATAATTAAGGTATGGAAATAAAAAGGATTATATGAGACTAATATGAACAATTATACACCCACAGGTCAGATAACCTAAAAGAAATGAATAAATTTCCAGAAACATACAACTTATCAGAACTAAATCATAAAGAAACAGAAAACGTGAAAACGTGAACAAACCAACAATAAATAAAGAGATTAAAACAATTTTAAAAAATCTTCCAATGGAAAAAAATTCAGGACCAGATGGCTTCATTGGTGAATTCTATTAGACATTTAAAGAAAAACAAGCTTTTCCAAAAAAACTTTTTCCAAAAATTGAAGACTTCTAAACTGATTTCATGAAGCTAGCATTATCCTAATACAAGAGTCAGACAAAGACACTGCAAGAAAAGAAAACTACAGGCCGATATCCTTGATGAACATAAATGCAAAATCCTCAGCAAAATACTAGAAAGACACTAAAAAAATCATATACCACGATCAAGTGGGTTTAACAGAAAAAGCATTTGACAAAATTTAACACAATTTCATGTTGAAAATTCTCAATAAACTATGTATAGCTGGAATTTACTTAAACACAGTAAAGGTCATGTATGAAAGGCTCACAACTAACATTATTCTCAATGGTGAAAATTTTTAAATTATTCCTCTAGGATCAGAAAGAAGTCAAGTATGTACACTATCACAACTTTCATTTACTTAGTACTGGATGTACTAGCAAGAACAATTAGGCAATTTTCAAATCAAAAAGTAAGAAGTAACATTATCTCCATTTGCATACAACATGATCTTAAATGTTGGACATCCCGAAGAGTCCACAAAAAAACTATTAAAACTAATATACAGACACAGGAAAATAGAAAGATACAAAATCAACACACAAAAATCAATAATATTTCTACACACCAACAGTGAACTACCCAAAAATGAAATTAAGAAAACCATCCCATTTAAAATAGCATCAAAAAGAATAAAATAGTTAGAAATAAACTTAACTAAGAAGGTGGAAGCCTTCTATACTAATAACTACAAATCACTGATTAAATAAAGAAGATACAAATAAATGGGAAGACATCTCATGTTCATGGATTGGAAGATTCAATACTGTTATGACATTCAGACCACTCAAAGCAATCCATAAATTTAATACATCGTCTATCAAATTCTCAATGGCACTTTTTTACAGAAATAAAAATCCTAAAATTCACATGAAACCAGAAAAGACTGAAAAATTAAAGCAACCCTGAGAAAGAAGCCTATAACTGAAGATATCACATTTAATGATTTCATAATGTATTACAAAGCCCTATTAATTGAAACACAATACTGCCGTAAAAACTTACATATAGATCTATGAAACAAAATAGACAGCCCTGAAATAAATTCACCCATATACCATCAACTGATCTTTGACAAGCATGCCAAGAATATACAATGGGGAAAGGATACACAACGGAGAATTTCACAAATAATATTGTGAAAACTAGGTATATACATACAAAAAAATTAAAATTGAATTTTTACCTTACACTATCTCAAAACAAAGACTTAAACATAAGAAGTGAAACATAATACTCTTAGAAGAAAACAGAAAACTTCATGACATTGGGCTTGGCAATGATTTCTTGAATGTAACACCGAAAACACAGGCAATAAAAGAAAAAGTAAAAGGGACTACATCAAACTCAAAGCTTCTGCACAAAAAAGAGGACAATCCACAGAATGAAAAGGCAATGTACTGAATGGGAGAACATATTTGCCAACCATGTATTTGATAAAGAATTAATATCCAAATATGAGAAGCAAATCAACAACAAAAAAAAAATAAAGGATTTGAGCAGACGTATCTCCAAAGAAGACATATAAATGCCAACAGCTATGTAAAAAGATGCTCAACATCACTAATCTTCAGGAAAATGCAAATCGAAACTACCATGAAATATGACCTGATACTCGTGAGAATTGCCATTATCAACAAACACCACACAAAGGGTAACAATTGTTGGCAAGAATGTGGAAAAATTAGAATCTTTGTGCACTCTTGTAGGAAAGGAAATTGGTGCAGACAATTTTACTACAGAAAGCAGTATGACAGCTCCACAAAAATAAATAAACAGATGATTAGATACATAGATAGCATAGATAGATATGGAATTTCCACGTGATTCAGTAATTCCATCTCTGGGTATACATCCAAAAGCATTGCAATCAGGATCTTAAAGATCTTGTGTTCACAGCAGCATTGCTCACTACAGCCAAGATGTAGAAACAACCTAAATCTCCAGCCAAGGATGAATGAATAAACAAAATGTGGTATATACATAAAATGGAATATTATTTATTACAAAAGAAGAAAATTCTGCCATATGTAACAACATGGATGAGCTGAGAGGACATTATTCTAAGTGCAATAAGCCAGTTTTAGAAAGATAAATACGACTCGATTCCACTTATCTGAGGTAGAGTCAAGCTCATAGAAACAGAAAGTAGAATGGTAGTTGCCAGAAGCTGGGGGAAAGGGGAAATGGAAAGTTGTTGATTCATGGATATAAAGTTTCAATTGTGCAAGACTAATAGGTTCTAGAGAAAGGCTGTACTACATTGTGCATATAGTCAATACTATATTGCGCACTTAAAAATCTGGTAAGAGGATGGCTCTATTGTTAAGTGTTCTTACCACAATTTTCTTAAAAAGAGGAAAAAAACTATTTACATTTTATTTTATGTAAAATTATAATTAAGGATAAATATAACCACCAGGAATATTTTCAAATGACTGTCTCTGCAATAAAGAACACACTGTGAGCACTTTGGAGACAGAATATGATTGGAGACAGAATTTTCCTTTCTCTTGTTGACAATAAACAAAAGAATGCTATTGGAATCAGGTATTTTATTTATGAGTTTTTTATTGTAATTCATTTCCTACTTATAAAAATTATTGGAAGTATTCATTCTTTATATAGTTAATTACTTGTTTCTTGTCTATATAAATTTAATGATAGATTCTTTCTCTAAATATTTCAAAATATAGAAAGAAAAATATTCTGGATGACAGTAAAATGTGTGAGTATATCCCTGAGCCCTTGCCACTAAAATGCTCCACATCTTGTCATTGACTTAAACTCCTATTCAAACTTTGAAACATTTTTAATAAAAAATCTTTCTTGATTCTACTTGCAACCCATGCATAAAGTGTTTGTTCCCTTGCCCACTTTTAAATACATGTATCTTTGTGTTTAGTATGTAAAATGGAAATGCATAAGCTTAAGAGCATGTGGAACCACAGTATTTAACTCTTGTGTTTTGGACTCCTTGTCTGTGAAGTGCGGATGGTGCCGTTACCTGTCTCAGCATTAGTGAAGATAAAACACAATACACGTCATAACGTGGAAGGTGACGGGCAGGACATATTTCTTTGTGTAGTCAAGACTGTAGCATCTCTGGAAGGTCTTCACCATGGGCCAGTCCTGAGATTCTTAGGAAACACCACTTACATGTTATTGCCTAGTCTACTTTCAGACATCTGTTATCACAGCGCCCGACAAAATTGCTTCAAAAGGATTCTGCAATCTCTAATAAGAGTTATGCAGTTTTAAAGTATCTTCCTGGCCAAGCACAGTGGCTCACGCCTGTAATCCTAGCATTTTGGGAGACCAAAGCAAGAGGATCTTTTAAGTCCAGGAGTTCTAGACCAGCCTGGACGACATAGCGGGACTTTATCTCTATTAAATAAATAAATTTAAAGCATTTTTCTGAGACAAGAACAGACAGACATTCCTTGGGCTTGATTTGGGAAGACTGAATTGAAGAGAGATCAATAATTTGGTATTATAAATTTGTATTCATGTCAGATCATTGGGAAAATAACTTCCATACAGCAATAAACAGGCCCTCTTTGGAAAAGATGGTAATACTAGGAGAAGAGAAAGGGTAGGAAGTGACTGAGGTAAGACTCGTTACAGTTGTTATTACTATTGTTTTGACTCATTCCAGCTGTTACTACTGTTGTTTCTTAAAAAAATTAATGAAAGCATGACGATTTTAAAACATATTCATAATTGTATAGGAAATTGAGTCTCTGCCCATGCTTTTCTGTTTGCCTTAGAGTCACTCTATTGCTATTATTCACATTAATTAAACTATTTCGGTATTTGTTTGCATGTTTTGCCTACAGCAACCACACCATATTTTCCTACAAATAACAATCTTTCTAAATGTCCAAAAGATGTGTCAGCTAAGCCATTCAAGTTTACCATCACTATAGAAAGGACCTGGAAGTTTATACACACACACACACACACACACACACACACACACACACACACTTTCACTCATTCATACCCATGAGTGTTTTTTTTTTTCTTGTTAGGAAAAATGATAAGTATTAAAAAAGAATTAAATTACATTTATAAAGAAGTGTAATGAAAATCTATTTGCAAGCTGAAATGTATTGTGATCACATCTAGAATTGCTTTCACAAGTTGCATGAGGTTAATGTCCCAAGATCACATAATAATTATATTATTATTTTGCAAATATTGAATCACATAATTTTCTGTCCAATATGTCAAATGTTTTACTTATAAATATTGCTTTGTAAGCATAATTGTTTAGTAGGTACATCATTTAGTATTCCACTTACTAAGTAAAAGAAATAATGATTTAATTACCAAAATTAATGCTAACTACATGAATTATATAGCCCTTAATTATGCTTTAAAATATTGGTATCAATTCCTGGAAGAAAGCACAAAGACATATTCTACTTTGAAAAATTAATCAAATAATATTACATAGTTATCAGTAGTATATTTCCTTGAATCTCAAACAAGAATCTGCCTACATAGAGCAGTAAGTGAAGAAAAATCACTTAAAAGATAGATAACCTTATTCCAATTTCTTTAAGGTTGTCTCCTGCCAATTCCTGATCAAAAACCACAAGAGCCTATGTCATAAGAAATAAGATAGACAAGTGGGACCTCATCAAACTGAAAAGCTTCTACAAAGCAAAATAAACCATCAAGAGAATGGGGAGACAGCCCACAGAATGGAAAAGAATATTTGCCAACTGTATATCTGACAAAGGCCTAACATCTAGTATCTACAAAGAATTCAAATGCACCAAAAGTGGAAAAAAAACCCTATTAAAAAGTGGGCAAAAGATATGAATAAACACTTCTCAAAAGAAGACATGCAAGCAGTCAACATATACATGAGAAAATGCTCAACCTCACTACTCATCAAAGAAATACAAATCAAAACCACACTGAGACACCACCTAACTCCAGTCAGGATGGCCATCATCAGTAACTCAAAAAACAACAGATGCTGGAGAGGATACAGAGAAAAGGGAACACTTTACACTGTTGGTGGGAGTGTAAGTTAGTACAACCTCTGTGGAAAACAGTGTGGTGATTTCTAAAAGATCTAAAAATCGACCTTCCAAACAACCCGGCAATCCCCCTTCTGGCTGTATACCTGGAAGAACCCAAATTATTATACAAAAAAGATACCTGTGCACACATGTTTATTGTAGCACTATAAAACATGGAACCAGCCATGCTGTCCATCAAAAGTGGACTGGATTTTTTTTTAAAATGTTGTCCACATACACGAAGGAATATTATACAGTCATAAATAAGAAAAAATTATGAACTTCACAACAACTTGGATGAATTTAGAGTGTACCACACTCAGTTATCCACCACAGAAACAAAGAACTGAGTACCACATTTTCTCAGTAATAAGTGGACCCTGAACATCTACCATAATACAACAAGAAAGGAGTTGGCAGGAGTGGAACACTGCCTGATTTGAGCAGGTAAGGGGAGACATAACACCACTAAGGTTACTGATCCCAAACCAGGCGAAGTGAGGACCAATTGGAGGTTCAAACTTCACCTGTATGATGACCACTTATGTTTCTAATCCTGAATTGTACCCCATTTCTTTAAAATATTTTTTTAAATAATAATTTAAAAAACAATCCTGTAGTTGAAAGTAGAAAATTGTACAAATCAATGTATGTATAAAACTCTGATGCATGTTGATACAATCAATCTAATATATATCAATGATATGCAATTTAGAAATGGGAAATATGAGTTAATTACAAAGCAGAAGCTTTCAAATTGGCAAAAAAGTTTATTGTAAAAAATAATCAAATAAAAAATAATCTGAAACCAACAAGATGCCATCGCTAATAAAATTGAGTAATTAAAAGAATGTAATTATGTTCCAATGAACAATTATATTGCTTATCATCCTTTCTTGACTTTTCAGTTAAGATTAGAATTTCACTGATGAAATTCTCATAAAGCAACACCAATATAAACCATATTTACACTGAGTCAATCTAAAAGAACTCTCAATAATCAAAGTTAAGAAAATATGAGCAAAAGAAATAAATAACAATAATATTGCTTTTTAGCAAAGAATAAGACAAACATCCTTGCATTCATACTGATTTAATTTTTATTTTTGAAGTAATTAAACAATAATATTGGCCTTTTTCATTTGATGTAAAACTTAAATTTTAGCCTATGTATAACCACCACCACAACCAAGAGACAGCAGTTCCACCACAGCAAAGAACTCAGTTGTGCTATCCTTATATAGTCATTTCCTTCTGTGAACCTTACCTCTGACAACCATTGATCTATTCGCTTAAGCCATAGTTTTTAAAATTGTGTTTAAGAATGTCATGCAAACATCTGTACAGTATGTAACCTTCTAAAACAGGTGATTTCACTTGGCCTAAAACTTTTGAGTCATCCAAATTGTTCCACATATTCAGTTTGCTTGTTTTTCTTTGCTAGGTAGTATTTCATTACAAGGATATATACAGTTCACTTCTTCAACTGCTAAGGGACATGAGGGCTATTTCCAGTTTTTTATTGTTTTGTTTTTACAGTTGTGAACATGGCTGCTATAAACATTTTTGAACAGATATTTGTGTAAGTAGGATTTCAATTATTGGGGTTAAATATGCGGGAGGGGGACAGTTGGGTTACATGGTAAGTATATGTTTAACTTTATTTAAAAACTGCCAAAACATTTTCAGAATGACAATACCATTTTGCCCGCCCACCAGCAATGTATCATCTCCATTTTGCATTCTTGCCAGTTCCCAATATAATCAGTATTTTTTTCTTTAGCGACCTAATAGATATGTAGGAATATTTTATCGTGATATTAGTTTGTAATTCCCTAATGGCTCATGAAGTTGAACTTACAACCAAGTACCTTTTTTCATTACCATATCTCTTTTTGCAAGTGTTCAATCATCTGGCCAATTTTTACTTATATTTTTTATTTTCTGGTTGTTGAATTTAGATAGTTCTTTATATTTCCTAGAATTGTGTCATTTGTTGGATATGCAATTTATAAATAATTTCATCCAACCTATAGCTTGTTTATTCTCTTAACAGTGTATTTCATAAAGCACAAGTTTCTTGTTTAAAACTTTGATAAAGTCTAATTATTTATTTATTTATTTAGCTTCAGTGGATTAAGCTTTTGATGTTGTGTTTAAGAATTCTTCATCTGAGTTTGTAGGGACTTCCAGCAAGATGGCGATGGGGCAACCTGGTCTGTGAAACCCTCTGCAAAGGAGAACTGCAGTGGGTCTCTGGCTCTCGCGCCAGGGGCTGCAGACCCCAACATCACAGCCTGCTCTTCATATGGAGCTCGGCCGTTGCCACCGCTGGGGCATCGCAACGGACTGGACAGCCACTGTAGCAAGACACAGCCGCTGCCGCCACCACCGCCAATAGCACATTGCACCACCCGGGCCAGAGGCGATCCACGACTTCAGTCCTTGAAGCCCCTTCAGGGAAGATCTGCTGGGATCGCTGCCACCACTCCGGCAACTGAGACATCCTGCCCACCGTGAGTCTCCTGCCTGTACCCTGAGGCAGGCATCCATCTCCAGTCTCTGCCGTCCCTGTCCGGCCCCACCCCCTCTGAGGCGAGCAGCTGAGATAGCACCACCTGCTGGCGATTCAAGGCAACAACACTGAAACGGGAGAAACAAGCTTGATAAAGACATAGGCCAGCGTGGTGAACAGAGGGTGATCTAAACTGTCCTTCACAGCAGACCAGGGGCAACTGACCCTAACTGCAAACTAATTTACCAGATTGAAAAGAAAGCTAGAAATCAGAACTGAAAGGACATTGAACTTAAACAAAAAGTCTCAGAGTGTGCTTTATTCATTCTGTTAGTTTAATGACAATTCTATTCCTACTGTATTTTTCCTTTTTTTTCTCTTCCTTTTCTTCTCTTTTCTCCTCTCTGTAAACCATATCTTTGTATAGAGGAACAGCACACCAATAAAGTGGTTGGTTAGCTTGTATGTTAGCATCACTATATGTTTTATTTTTTTGTATGGGAGTTGGTTCATCTGTAGCTATGGTCTATTGTTTTTATCTGTTTCAGTATAGGTCTCTCTCTCTCCATTTGTTGGCACACGTTTGTTTCCCCCCTTACTCCTCTATCTCTCCACCCCCCCTCTTCAACCCACTGTCTGCTCCATTCTCTTCCCTGTGCTAATCACATTTTATTTCAGGGAGTAAACCTACAGCCCCACTGCACGGACAGATTCCAAGGCAGTGGGAAGTGGGTTCCAGATTATCCACACACCTGTCAGCAAATACCAAGACCTGCAGATAGATTTTGAATCACAGTTCCCCCCTTAAGTAAATCTCAAAACTGCAAAAAGGACCACCCCCAACCTACAGTGCAAGTCCAGAATTGAAGAAAGTAAGAGGGCATACATAAAGAATAGGAGATTGAACAAACAGAAGTAAAACCAATCCCTTTACCCCTGAATAACAGAATTAAAGAAGACGGTGACATGGAGGGAAGGAAAAAGTAGGGAGGGGGAAAAACCGCACAAATGAAGAAAAAACTGAAAGAAGAATGTAGGTCTCACACAGACCCCTGGGAGATCAGACACTGAGAAAACAGATTCTGGAACACAAACAATGAAGAGCCCCCAGAATGACTGGTCACATGCAACAAATCCAGACATCAAGACATTAATGGAGAGAATTTTTAAAATTGAGGAGAAACAAGAGAAAAATAGGAAGACGCTGATGTCAGAAATAACAGCAGTAAAGAATACTGTGATGGAAATGAATAACAGACTAATAAGCCCAGAAAGCAGAATTAGCCAAGCAGAAGAAAGAATCTCAGAGCTCAAAGACCAAAACACAGAACTAACCCAAACTGTCACATAGAAAAGAAGCTCAAAAAGACAGAACAAAACCTGCAAGAGATGAATGATCACTTCAAGAGACCAAACCTAAGAGTAATTGACCTTCCTGAGGCAGAGAGAGAAACAGAAGCCACACTGGAACAAACATTTCATGAAATCATTCAAGAAAACTTCCCTCATCTCATCAAGGATGAAAAAATTCAAACACAAGAGATTCAGAGAACCCCTACAAGACAACAAATGAGAAGACCAACTCCCAGACACATAATAATTCACCTAAACAAAGTAGCTATAAAAGAAAAAATCCTAAAGGCAGCAAGAGAAAAAGGCCAGACTACCTACCAGGGAAGACCAATTAGAATAGCAGCAGATTTATCCACAGAAACCCTTCAGGCTAAGACAGCACAGAGCCCTATCTTCAAAGTTCTAAAAGATGAGCAATTTCAACCAAGAATAACATAGCCAGCCAAACTAAGCTTCATTAGTGAGGGAGAATTGAAATCTTTTCCAGATATCCAATCCCTAAGAACCTATGCTGCCACCAGACTACCTCTACAAGAAACACATAAGAAAGTACTGAACACAGAAGAAAAAGAAAAAAGAACAACAACATTCTTCACAAGAGTACAGGCGAAAGATTAAAAACACACATGAAGCCGGGCTCAGTGGCTCAGCCTGTAATCCCGCGCCTTTAGGAGGCTGAGGTGAGTGGATTGCCTGAGCCCGTGGGTTCAAGACCTGCCTGAGCAGCGAGACCTCATCTCTACAATAAATCAAAAAATCAGCCGGGCAAGGTAGCGCATGCCTGTAATTCCGGCTACTCGGAAGGTGGAGGCAGAAGGATCGCCGGAGCCCAGCAGGCGAGGCTGCAGTGGCTGGAAGCGGCCACTGTACTCCAGTCTGGGTGACAGAGTGAGACTTCAATTCAAAAAAAAAACACACATGAGCCTACTCCAGAACCCAAAGAAAGACAACAAACAAACAGGAACAACTCTGTAAGAACCTTATGACAGGGATCAACTCTTGCATTTCAATTATTAGCCTAAATGTGAATGGACTAAATGCACCACTGAAAAGACATAGAATGGCAAAATGGATAAAATATCATCAGGCAACAATCTATTGCCTTCAAGAGACTCACCTCACTAGAAAGGACACCCACAGACTCAAAGTAAGAGGATGGGAAACAAACTTTCAGGCGAATGGAATACAAAACAAAGGAGGAGTAGCAATCTTAATTTCAGACAAAATACCCTTCAAGCTATTAAAAATCAAAAAAGATACAGAAGGCCACTACATAATGATAAAAAGCTCAATTCATCAACAAGAAATATCCTAAATATATATGCACCCAACATATGTGCGCCAAATTTCATAAAGCAACTTCTAGGAAAACTAAAGAAAGATATTGACTCTAACACCATCATAACTGGGGACTTTAATACCCCACTCACAACACTACACAGATCATCAGGACAAAAAATCAGCAAGGAGATCCGGAACCTCAGTGTGACTTTGGACCAAATGGACTTAATTGATACCTACAGAACACTCCATCCAAAGACCACAGAATATACATTCTACTCATCACCACATGGAACGTATTATAAGATCGACCACGTAATTGGCCATAAATCAAGCATAAGCAAATTTAAAAGGACCAAAATTCTACCATGCACCTTCTCGGACCACAGTGGAATAAAAATAAACACTGACACCAACAAAGTACCCCAAAACCCACAAAGACATGGACACTAAACAGTATGATGCTAAACAACTCCTGGGTCAATGATGAAATCAAAACAGAGATCAAAAGATACCTGGAAACAAATGAAAATGAAGAAACATCTTACCAAAATTTCTGGGACGCCTTGAAAGCTGTAGTAAGAGGGGAATTTATATCCCTACAAACACACATGAAGAAAATGGAAGGAACACAAATTCACAACCTAACAAGCCGCCTAAAGAAGCTGGAAAAGCAAGACCACAAAAACCCTAATTTCAGCAGAAGAATCCAGATCACCAAAATAAAAGCCCAAATCCAGGACATATAAGACAAAAAGATAATACAAAAAATCAATGAAACAAAAAGCTGATTCTTCGAAAGGATAAACAAGATCGATGGTTCCCTAGCTAGACTGACCAAGAAAAAACAAGAAAAAAATCAAATAAGCACAATCAGAAACACAAAAGATGAAGTCACATCTGACCCTGAAGAAATACAAAGGATCATTAGAGACTACTACATACACTTGTATGGAAACAAACTTGAAAACCTTAAGGAAATGGAGGACTTTCTGACATCATACAACCTACCTTATTGGAACAAGAAGAAATTGAGACCCTAAATAGACCAAATGAATAACCATCAAGGAAATCAACTACGTAATAAGAAAACTTCCCACCAAAAAAAGCCCTTGTCCAGATGACTTTCCAGCAGAATTCTACAAGACATTTATGAGGAGCTGATACCAATCCTACTGAAGGTATTCCAGGCGATTGAAAAAGATGGAACTCTCCCCAGATCATTTTACAAAGCCAACATCACATTGATACCCAAGCCAGGTAAAGATCCAACAAAGAAAGAGAACTACAGGCCAATATCTTTGATGAACATAGAGGCTAAAATCCTCAACAAGATCCTAGCAAACCGAATTCCACAATACATCTGAAAAATCATCCATCATGACCAAGTAGGCTTCATTCCTGGGATGCAAGGCAGGTTCAACATTCGTAAAACCATAAATGTAATTAAATATGTCAACAGATGTCAAAACAAAAACCACATGATTATATAATTAGATGCAGGAAAAGCTTTTGATAAAATCCAGCACCCCTTCTTGATAAAAAAACTGTGGGGGGGGGAGATGGGATTAACAGTAGCAAATATCTGTCTGGGGATGGGGAAACACCTCTTATCAATAGGGTGCCTGAATGAAATGTAATTGTACACCTAACCCTTAACTGTACTCCACAAAACCATAATAAAAATATTGATTATGAAAAAAAAAGAATTCTTCATCTAACATCAGGCCATAAATAAATATTTTTCTCTTATATTTTTTTCAAGAGTTTTATGGTCTTATAATTTTTTTTTGTATAAAGTGTGACATTTAGGCTGAAGATCCTTTTTTTTTTTTTGGCACATGGATCATGTTGAAATGTTGATAGTTTTTTCATAAATTTTTTACTCATATTTTTCAAAAATAAAATGGCCATATTTATATTGGTATATTTCAGAGCTCTCTTTTCTGCTGCATTGATTAATCTGTCTATCTTTTTGACAATGACACATTGTCTTAATTATTGTAGTTTCATAGTAAGTGTTAAAATCTGTTATTTCTCCAAATAAGCTTTCATCATTAGAATGGAATAAACAAGTATTTGAATAAGTAAATAAGTCAAGAAGGAGTAAAATTTTCTTTCAGGAAAAAAATTAAAATAATAGATTTAGAGGGAATGAGGGAAATATAAAATCAAAATTAGAGCATCACAACTTCCACTAATTAATGCTAAAATTTTTATTGGGAGATCTTTAAGGAAAACAGGATAGTTTCATGACTTCTAGATATCTTTATAAAATATTTATAAGTTAATGTATAAGTTACTATGGAAGTCTTAATGTATACCTTCACTTTTTTTAATACTGCTGTCTTCAGGAGATGAAACTTAATTATCCTCCCACTTATGGGTTGGATACAGTAACTCTATTTCAACAAATAGAATATGGAATGGTGAAAGAAAATCATAATTTTATAGTAAAGAATCCTGGCAGACAGCAGTTTAACGAAGTGCTCATGGTTAGCATCATCAGTAACCATGAGAACATCATCAGTCAATCATGAGAACATATTGGACAAACCCAAATGGCTCCAAAAGACTGAAAAATACTTTTCAAAAGCATCAAGGCCATTAGAGACAAGACTGAGGAACACCACAGATCGGAGGAGAATACAGAAACATGAGGACTAAATGCTACAGGGTATTCTTCATTAAATCAAGGAATAAAAGACCAGCAGAGAAACTGCTGGAAACCAAATAACGTGTGTGGTTTAGTTAATATTATTGTACCAGTGTTCACTTCTGAGTTTTGATAAATCTCCCATGATTATGTAAGTTGTTAACATTTAGAGAAGATTTATGAAGGCTATAAATCTGTAAATCTAAAATTATTTTAACATAAAATTCTAAGAAATCATGTTTCCCTTTTTAGGTTATGAATAACAAAATATTCTCAACCAAAAATAACATTCTTTTTGTTTATATTCTCTATTAAAGAAATCAATTATAAGTAAAACAATCCTTTCACTCACATGAAACTTAAGTTTTTTCAATTCTGTATTAAGTTAGTAGCATTCAGCAGTGAAATTCTATGTATTCAGAATTTCATGTTAAGTATACAGTAGCTCCCTCTTATCCATGGGAGATACATTCTAAGACCCCCACTGGATGCCTGAATCTGTGGATAGTACTAAAACTTTATATGTATGATTTTATTCTATACATACACATCTAGGATAAAGTTTAATTTGTAGATTAGGCAGGGTACGAGATTAACAACAATAACTAATAATAAAATAGAACCATTATAACTACTGTAATAAAAGTTATATGAATGTTGTCTCCTTCCCTCCCTCCCTCTCTCTCTCAAAATACCTTATAGCACAGTATAGTGGGTAACTGAAAACCCACTATACTGTGAAAGCAAAACTGTGATTAAGGGGCAACTACTGTATGTTCTGCTGTAGTGTATACTCTTAGAGTGTATTTTTATTGCTTTTGCCAATGTTTTCCCAGTTTTCCTTTCCTTTGATAAAAACTCACTGATTTATCTTGGGGAATTCCTCTCACCCATGTCCAGTTTATTTGATTTGGGGTTGTTTCTAAGATGAGCAGACCACTTTCAGTAGTTCAATAAGGGCTGATCTTAGGACATTTTTTAAGGGCCTGAAAACAATTACCTCTCATTGCACTGCACTGTTAGGATTGTTATAATCTTAATCATGGAGTTATTTAGGCCCCAGGATGGAGTCTGGAGATGAAATCAACACAGTAGAAAGAAGGGCAAAGGAATTAGGTGAATGAGAGAGAAAGAAATACCTAGTCTTAATGAGATTTTATAAGCCACTTTATTTAGCTGTGTCCTAAGATCGTCATCCTTCCAGAAAGCTGACCCTAAACTATCTATGAGATAACAAATTTATTTCTTAATTCCTCTATTATAATTTGGGGGGTGATTGAAATTAGGTCATAGACGGGTTTGCATCAGAAATAGCTATTTAGGTTATCAATGTAACATAGTGAATAAAATAAACTTGTGGCACTTACGCCCATTTTTAGATGAGATGAAGCAATAATTTCTTTTGAACTCTATTATTTTATTATATTTCCATTTAATTTAAAGAGAGAGTATAAAGTGACATCTCCTCCTTATATTTAGTTGTATATGACACAGAAGATATTATAAGAGAGCCCGTAGCATGGGTACTGATAAAGAATAACACAATCAATCAATGCTTTAAAGTAATAAGTAACTATGTGTGCAATATTCAGTAACGAGAGAGAATATGTTGGGTAGTATTTACAAATGAGCCCAAAATGACTTAGTTCAGAGTCAAGAATCTTTACAATCTCATATAGGATATACAGAAATCAGCTTCTATATCTGGAACCAATTTAAAGAAGCCATAAAAGTAGAGAGTTTTTTAGCAGTAAGACTTTAAGCCAGCAAAACTGCAAGCCCCTGCATTCATACCTCCACCCATCTATTCGGCAGCAACCACATGGATTAAGAGGAGTGTCTATTTCATCTGCCTTCTTGTGCAATCTATGCCTTCAGTTCCATACAATTTCCCCATTTAATCTGAAATGCCACATTAAGTATATAACTCATAATTTAGAGTGTAAAAAGAATGGACTGTTCCATTCTTACGTGTTGAGCTATTTCATGACATACTCGAAACATGTGCTGTTGAGAGAAGATCTCTATAATGAGAGCATCAGTGGACACCTAACTTTGAAAACCATAGCAGGTGTGATAAAATCACAACCAGAGCATGCAGGTGAGATGATTTTAATATCATAAACTATTGAATTCCTTTTCAAATAAAACAGGTTAGCATTCTTTAAACATCTAGCCCTTGACAAGCCCCTTACCCGCTCCCACCCTTATTTGCCCAAATGGTTCCCAAATTAGGTTGCAAAGAACTCTACGTGGAAGATTCACAAGGGTATGATAAGAAGATCAGCAGATGTTCCTCAGTTCACTCTTTGGGAGGGAAGGGCATGCGGAAATGGCACTGGTTTGAATGACATTTGGAGTAATGGCCTGCCATTCAGCTGGCACTTTTAGTGTTAAGCAAGTGATCTGCAAAGTAAAGTGGATTCACAGTTAGAGTCAGCACCAGTGCACAGGTCGCCCGTAAAAATAGAAGATTCCATTATTCTTCAGGCTCCCTAGAGGGAGTAAGGTCTCTAGCATCATTACCAGGACTAAATCTGACTTTTCTACCTCCCCTAATTTCCTCCTAGTAATTATAGGTCAAGCACTCTTTTGTAAATTATAAAACCTTTGTTCTTATCAAAAATGAATAGCTGAGGAAGAAATTATAAAAAGAGTCGAAGGAAAAAAATTTCAATTAGAAAACCAAGCTAATTTGGTATGACCAAAGACTGTCAGGCATACTGACAGTGCTCTATTATGCAGTCATTTGGGCTCTTTCAAATTAGTTATGTTAATGTCCTGTGAGTGAATGTAACACTTGGATGGGACAAGATTTCTGCAATTAATTTCTGCAGTCAGTGGAGAGACAAGCAAATTTATTTTCCCCCTCTCTGGGAATTGGTAGTGGAGGGTGTGAGGTAGCGAAAGTGCATTTAGGAACAGAGTACAAGCTAAACACAAGCCCTAAATAAAGCAGAAACAATGGGAGCCAATGCCTCCTCATTCATTCAATTGACAATGTTTTGCAGCTTAAACCTGTTTTATTAATTATGTTTGACATTTCCTTAATTAGTTTCATTTACACCAAATCAATCCCTACTGCTGTATGGCATCATTTATCATTTTGAAAAATTTGCATACTGAGTGCTGACTTTTCCTACTTAATTATACATTAAAAGTGTCAAGCGCGCTTGCTGCCTGGCATTATCTGCGGCAGAAAGGTTTGTGGCTGGACGGTGATGGTATTAATCATTAAGAGCCCCCAAGTGCTGCTGGGTAATATCTGGGGAGTAGAGTGGCTCTCATTTTAACGCTAGAGAGCAGAAGTGCTTTTGTAAAATGACCCAGAGCAAAAACAAAATAAATGACCTAAAACATCCGGTGTACTATAATGCTTTGCTCTTTCAATAAAAATATGCTTTGGTGGGAAGGCTTACTATTAACTATTCATTTCCTGTATGTTTAAACACCATGAATCCATGAGTAGGAAATCTGTGATCTCTGCTCGGACTTGAAAACAAGATATTTTGATTGGATGTATCATGGTGGCTTGGTGGTATACTCCAATATCTGCCGACTCAAAATGTGTTACTTTACAAATGAAAGCCAGAAAATAAAGCAAACCATTAATACAGTGATTGATGGTGCTCATTTCTTTTCTACTTATAACTTTCAATGAATACGCAACTATTTTTCACTGAACAACATGGAACACAACTGAACATAGAATATGGCTCAAAATCTAATACTACAATTGAACCTCACTTGTATGCCCTGACAGATTTCAATATGTTAGAATTTTCAGTGATAAGAAAAATACAACACTACAAATTTTAGGCACAAAACATGATGGTGAGCATAGTAAAGAAAGAGTTAACAAAAACCTGTTTGTAAATTATATATCAACTATGCCTCCCTTCATGTCAGAACCCAAACTTAGTGCATTTAATATTCAAATTCATTTTCAAATGCTTTCCCATTAACATAATATATGCCACTTTGCAAGCCTGGTCAGAGAAATCTGTAACTAAATAATTTTCAAGTTTCCTTCATATCAGATGCATTATATGCAGTGTGAAATTATTTCCTCACTTTCTCCCTTTGCTGAAGAGCAGAAAAGCAATACACAATATAGTCAATATTACTGCAACTGCATTACATTCTTCAAGAGCTACTATATATGCAGGAAAGTTTATAATTGCTAATTTTAAGTGAGCATTTAATTGCATGGTTTGTGTATAATTGTAAAGTTAATATGCAATTGCAATGCAGCATTACTTAAAACTTAAAAAAAAGAAATGTATATGGTACAAATACATGTATGCAAATATAACAAACTAATTTATATTTTCAATTAAATATGCTATTCCTAATGTCTCTATCATTAAATGTACTTTTTCACATAAACATAATTCAATACGAAAAATATACATCTAATTTAAATGTATAATGTTGGAAAACACCAAAATTATCCATGCATCTGGAGACAATTCAGTTCAATTTTTAAAATAACATTGAAAACAATAGTAAAGTTTTTATATACATTATGTCTCCTAAATTTTATATCTTAAATCTATACTTGCATTCTTTCTTGACCTTTTAAGCTATAGTCCTTCATTCTAGTTATAGATTTTCAAAGGGCAAATAGTTTTCCTTATCAGGAAAGAATAATAAAATATCATAAATAATAATGATGATGATGATAATGAGAGATAACATAATTTAACACTTACTCCATCCCTGTCACTGTGCTAAATGTTTTATATGTTTTATCTTAATCTTCATAATAATCTGATGAGACAGATATATAATTATCCGACTAAGGCTTACAATTTTAAGTAACCAGTTTAAGGTCACAGATCTATTAAAGGCAAAGTTCAGTGTCACAAGATTGCCCCTCCGAAGCCTGTGTTTCCAGGGATTTTGCTGAACTAGACATACTCAATGGTTCCACAAACCTCTAAATGCTTATGTGCTGTGGACCAAAAAAAATAAGGATATCAGCTTTTTTAAAACTGACTGATGTGCTTAAATCTATGTCTACTACTTATTAATTATATTACTTTGAGAAATTTACTTAAATTTTGGAGGTTCTTTTTCCATTTATAAACTGGCGGCAGTATACCAATTTCATATAAGTATTGGTCACATTGTAGTAGATAAGTGACATATGTGGTTTGTCCTTTCCCTATTAGATGTAAAACACTTGTTCAAATTTGATCCTTCAGTGAGACTTAAGCCATCAATTGTTCACCAGGGTTTTCTAAGTACCTACAACAAAGTGTACACATTCAAGAAGCTCATAATGGTCCATGAATGAGCCTGTGCAAGGGAAAGATTGTATTATGTTAAGTACTGCAACTGATTTCCTCTCTCATCATCAATTTTCTTCACCCTGGTCCTCATAATCCACCCACAATCTTGTCTGTTGGGGAAAAAAAAGATTTTGCCATTTTTGTGTCCGCTGCTCCTATGCATTTTCACTCTATGACCAGGGTCAGGGCACTTCTAACATTCCCTCACCTGCGAACCTGCTTAGCAGAAATTGGGGTAAGGGCAAAGGTAAATTTAATTTCATAATCTAATCAGGGCTAACTCAAAGAGTTAAACCCAAAGAGAAAATCAAGGCTTGACTGCAATTCTTCCCAAACTGTCTATTCTGTATTTTGTAATTGTTTTAATATGAGTTGATAAGCTGATCCAAAGACAAAGACAAATTTTTCCCAAGGTATTTAATATTCGATTCCAGTATCTCAAAGAGTATTTGCGATTGCAAACATTAAGACTGTAATAGTAGATTCTTTTTGGCACTGGGTTTCATTTCATATGTTTAAAAGGGAATCTCTTCAATGTGCAAATTGAAATTCAAATAATCACACATTGAAATAAAAGTATGCATGCGTGAGTCATCTAAACATAAAGTAGTTTATATACACATCCCACACAGCTTTACTTGTTTTAATATGTGGAGTAGCTCCAGATACATGTGGCCTTTCAGGGATAAACACACACACACACACACACACACACACACACACCCACACCACACAGTGTGTTTATATATCTATACATATTATGAATATATATACATATATGTATGTTATACATATATATTCATATATATAGGTATAGTCTACAGTTCAGAAACTCTCCTTGTTAAAAAATTAGCAAAACTCATTTACTTGGCTCTTACAGGACTCATTAACCTTTGTCTTCTTTTAAGAAACCAGGAACTATTCTAATACTGACATTGTCATTAAAAACCAATAGGAAGTCACCATTTTTAAATTAAAGTCATTAGATAAGTTTTTCAAGAGTTAAAAAAAGATTAGAAAAAAATTCAAATGAGAAAAATAATTTTGCTTTGGGTGTAAAAAGACCCCAAGAGGAATTTCTCAAGTTTTGTTAGAAAGTACCCTTTTGCGATCAGAATATCTCTATGAAATTTCAACCTAGAGTGTTTCTAAAGATTTAACTCTTTCATGCTTTAAAATGAAATGACTCAGCCAGGCGCAGTGGCTCACGCCTATAATCCCAGCACTTTGGGAAGTCGAGGCGAAAAGATTGCCTGAGCCCACAGGTTCAAGACCGGCCTGGGCAACTTGGTGAGACTTCATCTCTACAATAAATCAAAAAATTAGCCAGGCATGGTGGCGAGTGCCTGTAGTTCCAGATACTTGGAAGGCTGAGGCGGAAGGATTACCTGAGACCAGCAGGTCGAGGCTGCAGTGGCCATGAGCGTGCCACTGCACTCCAGCCTGAGCAACGGAGTGAGACTCCAATACAAAAATAAATAAATAAATAAAACAAAATAAAATGAAATGAAATGACTCTCCAACAATAAGTATATGATTACCATGTTACACAATAAGGGAAAAATAAATATCATACAATAGGCTAAAAATATTTTTCAGAGACAAGAGTTCTAAGAATCACATTAATATTTAATGATTTGTTAATATTTTATTGATTTGTAATTACATATTGGTATAATAATTGCCATTTTACTATCATCAGGGAAACATTAATATCCTTCTTCCTATATGATTCTTCATATGTGAAGTGACTGATCTCTTTTTCGATTGTCCAAATGGTATCATATTTATCCTAGCACTTTTGCCTAGACCATCCATCATATAGCTTCTTATTGAGAGAAATGGCTTGTGCTATAATGATAACCACCTAAACCTAGGAGTGCAAATGGTAGTTGTGGAAGTTTTAAAGAGTGTGAAGTTAACTCTAGCTATAAATTCATAACCATGTTTATATTATATTAAACTTGGCAATATTCGACATGACTTTGGAATATAATTTCTACTATTTGTCATATTTAGTTAGCCAAAAAATCACATAAACTCTATCATTGTCAGAATGACTCCACTATTACTTCCCTGTATTCCGCTCACATACCCCTCCTGTTCTTTTTCATATTATTATCCCTTAACATTACTGAAATAGCCTTCAAGGAGGCCATCTTCCCTCTAGGCAGTAGCTTCCTATTTCTATTTATAGACCCACAAACGGATTATTATTTTCTTAAATACCACTCTCATTCTGCAACTTCCCATCTCAGAAACACTTCAACATTCTATGTCAGTTGCCAATTGTTTTACGTATGCTCTAGCCAGCTAAAACCACTCTCCTTTAAATACCTCTTCAGGATTTCCCACATCGCTGAGGCATGTAATACACCTTTGCTCTAATTTAGAAAACTCTGCCACTTGCTACCCACATATCCAATTTTACTAATTGTGATCTCCTCAACTGAAAGTGGTAGCTCCTTTCTCTGGTTTTCTTGCTCATTGCCAGCACCATATATCAATATTTATAATTTACCCTATGGCATTGTTTGTTGTGGTTTACCATTTGCATGTGTTCGTTCTCAAATTGCATTGTAGTTTCTTGGCAAATGAAATAATTTCTTTTTCTTCACATGCACGAAAGTATCATGGACACTGCAATTGACGTGTATTTATCTGTATCTTCATCTGCACTATGAATGGCTTAAAAAATAATAGAATGTTTTAAGAACTTTCGGGTTCACAATCAGCATTCAGAAAATTATGCTTGAATATTAAGTAAAACAAAACTTCCCTTCTGATGTATTATTTTTATGAGGCCAAATAAAACTACTATGTATACAGAGAGAAAAATAAAGTATTATTATAAAATATTTAGTCCTTCAAAGAACTTGCCATTTCAGTACATCCTTAAGGAATTTTGTCTGGAATTCAAACAACTACATTATAAATTAACTTTTAAATAATTATTGTTACATAATTTAATATTTTAAAAGTAGAGTACACCTGCATTCAACTCTTTCAATTAAATATTTTAACAAGAGAAAGCATGCAATAACATTTTTAAGCGGGAGTGACTTGGAATGTTTATAAATATTTACTTTTTTAACAATGAGAGAAAAAATCAGATATTTCTGAATATTTTCAAAGGATATAACAAAAATCAAGAATAAAATATCACAGTCGGGAAGCTTTTGAAACAACCGAATGTCAAATTGAGTACTCAAATATCGCAAGTCATACAAGTCAGTCTGTTTCTAAATTCCTGAATCTGTAAAAGGCAGACATAAGTACAGAGCAATAAGCTGTATCTCAAGAGGTAAGACGAACCTGGGGCTGGCTGCTATCATGTCCAGAGATTTAGCAAATAATGTCTTACTAGATAAGTAAGCAGCAGTCTAACAAGAACAACAATAAAAAACATGAGAAAGTAATACAAATATCTTGACACAGTTTTTTTTTTTCGCCTGAATGGATAGCTTGCTAAAAATCTAATTTTTTATATAAAATAAAGGATAGACCTTCTTATTCATGAGACCTAACCATTTTTATTCTCTAGCTGTGTTGTTTGAAAAAAAAGAGAGGATGATTGAAAAGGAGGAATAAAGAAAGAAAAGAAATGAAAAAAAGAATATCAGTGAGTTTTTATGACATTAAATTTAAAGTTATCATTATCAGGAGTAATATTAAGCCACAAGCAACAGGTTAAAAATATTTTGAGCTAAAACATTAATACTAACCTTTAAATTGAGAATTCAACCTTTTCCTTTAAGTGTGCATCAATAAAGTTCATTTTAAATTTCCTCCCTCTTAGTCAGGACCTTTGTTTGCAGATAAAAAATTATCCAACTCAATTGGCATAAGCAAAAAAGGAAAAGTATTGATTTATAGAAAAACTTCCCTGGTAGATCAGAACTCTAGAACTCAGTGCCAAGACATTCCTCTTCATCACTTTATCTGTGGTGACAAAGATGGGCAAAAGTGACTCTATTGTACCTAACAGTACACTAAATCACTCAAGCAAAAGTTCCAAAGTTTTGACTGTCAGGTTTGTGTCACCTACCCAGTCCTGAACCAAAGTGGTGGCCAGGGAAATGCAGTATGTTCATTGGGCAGGTCTGGGAAACATGCCAGTCTGAAGACAGGGACAGGGGTTAACCTCATCCCAATCATATAAAATCAGTTTGATTCACCACTTTATAAAGACAATGTAGTACATATATACATGATGGAATATTCTGCAGCCAAAAAGAAGAATAAAACCATGTCCTTTGCAGCAATATGGGTGCAGCTGGAGACCATCATTCTAAGTGAGCTATCACAGAAACAAAGAACTGAAGACCACATGTTCTCACTCATAAGTGGTCCCCAAACACTGGCCACATGAGCACAGAGGTAGGAACAACTAACACTGGGCACTACTAGTGGGGGGAGAAAGGAAGGAGGGATAAAGGACACCCAACCACCCATCAGGTACCAAGTCCACTACCAAGGGAGAGAGGGCTCACGGGAAGCCCAAATATCACCTGCATGCAATTTACTAATGTAGCAAATCCTCAATGTACCCCACAACTCTAAAAATAAGATTTTTTAAAGTGCAAAAAAAAAAAAAAAAGGAAAGTTGACACCAATGACATGAACCTAAGAGACAATTCTTAACACTTATGGGAAATGATTATATGTAAATTGGAAAGCTTAAATTCCCTATTAAAAGTTAGTCTTGATGTTTTACCTCAAATTTGTTTCATCTGTAACTTTTGTCTTAGTATGTTATATATACATATCTCCAAAAACCAGAATTTATTTATTTTTAAAAGTGTGTATTTATTCTTTCATGTCTAAACTTCAGTCATCTTCAACTACTCTCCTTTTGATGCAATATACCTAACAAGATACTTTTTCCACTGTTCTAAATGGTTTTTGAACTCATCAATTTTGATGCCTTTTAGTGCTTCTGCCATTTTTTGTTTCATGTTTCCACATTGGCAAAACATTTCTCTTTGAGGACTTTTTTTCCTCATCAGAGAAACAAAAAAAAAGTCACTCAGGGCAATGAGGTAAACAGGGAGAGTGGGACACAGGGGTCATGTCTTTTTTAGTCAAAAACTGCTGAACACTCATAACAGTATAAGCAGGTGTGCTGGTAAATCACCTGTTATGAAATGGGCAAACGCATTGAACGAGTCTCCAAAAAAAATTCACTGAAGCCAAGCGCAGCCTCTCACAACACTAGCTGGCACACTGATGCTGATGGGTTCCTAGAATGCTTACTTAGTGGGGGAAGCCTGTGTACTATAAGGAGCCTGCCCTCCAAAAGATAATTCTGGTTTTTTGGGGGTCATCCCTCATATGTATATGTGTGTGTATACATATATATGTATTCATATATACATATGAATGTATATGTATCATATGTATGTGTGTATACATGCTATATGTGTGTGTATACATATATATGAATACATATATATACCAAATGATACATATATATACCAAATTATATATATTTGCCAAATATATATTATAGTTAGATAGATTTTTATATATATTTTTTGTTCGTTTGGTGATTAAGCATGCACATAAATTGCTTAATAAGAATAAACAGCCAGGCACGGCGGCTCATGCCTGTAATCCCAGCACTTTGGGAGGCCAAGGCGAAAGGATTACCTAGGCCCATGGGTGTGAGACCAGCCTGGGCAACTTAGCGAGACTTCGTCTCTTCATAAATTAAAAAAAAAAAATTAACCGGGCGTGGTGGCACATGCCTGTGGTTCCAGCTACCTGAAAGGCTAAGTGGGAAGGATCACCTGAGCCCAGCAGGTCCAAGCTGCGGTGGTCATGAGCGTGCTGCTGCACTCCAGACTGAGCAACAGAGTGACACTCCAACTCAAAAAAAAAAGAATAAATATAACATTTCATAAGATATCTAAGACTAACCACTTTCTCAAATATTTTAAGTACTTATGTTTCTATATTACACTCTAGATGTGTATCAATATCATAAACTTACAAAACTCTGAATATAATTCAGGAGTATTGATCAAAAGAAAATATAGCCTGGTCCATTATTTGACGTAGTTAAGAAATGTTTGGGTGGTGATGTTATCAGCGTGAGTCATTGCCTTCTGTTGACCACTTATAGGATCCAAGCATGCTTAGGTATATTTGATAGACTGGCAAAATTTCTTTTTTTTTTTTAAATTAAAGATGTGGGGTACAATTCAGGGTTAGGTATACAAATGTTTATTACGCAGGCACCCTTTTTGATGAGGGGTGCCCCCCTTCCCTGGCAGTTTCTACTGGGAATCTCCTCCATATCTCAATTTCTACTGCCAATCACACACACACACACACACACACACACACACACACACACACACACACACACACACACACACACTAGTTCCCACTAATGTAGACTGACAAAATTTCATTTGCAGGTATACCCAGGAGAATTCTGGGAAAGCATTTAATCTATGTCCATTCTGGAGTCTGGCTATATGTGGAGAAAAGTCTGGAAAGTGGAGAAAAGTCTTCAGGACCTAGATATGAAAAACTTGTCAGCCTCATCCTTGGTCATTCTGGATGAGAAGGCGCTCTAAGTTTAACATGGTAGCTTTTGCCTGACCCATTGCCAGTGCAATCTCTGGAGGCGTGATTAATGAAAAAAGGCTAAAGGGAAAACTGGAAAGCCATACCACTTTGGGAATACACTAGCATTCCATCAGGCCCTTAGGTAGTGCCAGAGGAGAACAATACAGAGAAAGGCTTCCAGGACTCCACCATAGGCCATCTTGAGTTTGGGCCTGAAGCAATCACCAGTGGAAAGGAATACGGAAGGAACATTTGTACTTATGCCTCTAGCGGGATGACACTGAGCAAGTTAAGAATCTTCTCCGTATGTCAATTTCCTCATCTGCAAAGTAGAAATAATAATATTTTTATTGTTGATGTGAAGATTGAGGTAGTATACTTGTCAGAAACCCATGTCTATGATCTCTTTTTATTGCCACGGTTGTTGTTTACGTTATTTCTTCAGTCATTCGAAATAATTCAGGGTCTCACAGTACCTTTGGAGACAGCAATATGGCAGAAGGAGCATGGACTTAGGAGTTAACAACTCTATGACTGTGAATTGAGGAAACACAGAAAATATTTTAACCTCAGTTTTCTAATCTATAAAATAATTATTGCATGTCTTTTCCCCCAGAACTGTGAGGAAAGTCATAATAAGATATCCAAACTATTAAGCAATATTAATGAATATATATTAAGCACTTACCATGTACCAAGCATTGCTCTAAAGTGTTTTAGGTATGAACTCATTTACTCCTTCCTCACAAGAACACTATGAAGTAGGTGCTGTTATTGGTCTCAATTTTACAGAAAAGCTACCTGAAGTACACATCCCCTTCTCAAGGCCCCACAACCAGTAAAGAACTAAAAGAGAACCTGAATAGAACTCCTGACTAAAAAGTAAACAATCTTAAACACCATACAAAACAACCTCTCAGTGTTTGGAAAATTGTAAGTGTTCAGTATGTAGTAGCTGTCATTATTTTTTGAGTCATCATATATTTTAATTATTCTATAGATGTTCAGACATACTGGTCAATAAGTAAAAGGTATTGAACAAGAATAAAGTCATGTGCTTGATAAGCTAACTTATTTCATATGGACGTAAAATCGTTCATTAACAGTTAACATCTTCAAAATATTTAATGATATCACACATACTTTTTTTCTCATTTTTTTGATAAAACATAATTTCAACAGTTCCACTCAGGTTCAGACTTTTTTTCATATTTAGTCCCTCTTTTTTTTTTAACCATTCAGGTTGCGATGATAAAATACCATACTGGGTGGCTTATAAACAACAAAAATTTATTTCTCACTGTTCTAGACTGGGAAGTTTACGATCAAGGCCCCAGAAGATAGTGTCTGGTAATTACGGGCCCATTTCCTCACTCATGAGTGCGGCCTTCTCCCTGCATCGTCACATGGATACTGTGAAGTAGGTCCACATGGAACATTATATAAACACATGCTAAATAAGATCAACTACAATAAAGGACCTATGAGCTTTAATTGGATTTTAAGATTATAAATTTTATGGATGATATTTTAGTTGTTCAGTTAACTCTTTAGAAAATAATGCATGAAACTGCTAAGGAGTGTTATTAGACAATTATTTCCTTATGTATAAGTGGTATGCTAAAATATTACATTTAGATTTTTGAAGCTAAATTGTTTTTTATCATAAGTATTAGGTAAAAATGTTAGTTGAAAAATTTAGCCCCAAAATGAAAAATATAAAATATTCATAGAAACATTTGTATATTTAATTTTATATTAGTCATATCCTTAGAAATCAGAATCTACATAAGATAAAGTTTATCATAGGTTGGTCTAAAATAGTTCATAAAATAATTCTAATCCTCTTTAACTTTTTTCCTGCTAATATTTATTCTAATTTAATTTGAATTATCTCTCTCCTCTGTCTCTGTCTCTGTTTCTCTCTTATGCAAGAACACACAAAAAATTCTTTGTACATTATTTTTTGTCCTGGAGAGGATTAATTCTTTAAGCACACAAAAAAAATATTTTAAACTTTGTACTTATAAGCATTTGTTTTTGTTTTTCATTGCTGTTTTTTTGGTTTTGGGAGGGGGTTTTGCTAACTGCTTTGTTGGCTCTAAAGTTTAAAAAGCTAATTGCCAAATTTTCCATTTTAAAGCAGCTTGTGCAAATTGCCATTTTTCCTATTTAAATCTAATTTTTATACTAAGGGAAATATGCTATTCAAAATCAAAATTGATCACTATTAGATGCCTCTAATACAATTTTGAATTCAAACCCCACCCCCCCACCCCACCCCACTATCACCACCACCCTGAGGTGATTCATACAGCTGACTGGAATACATTTACCAGGCTCCATACACAGGCCTGGCATTCTGTCGTAATCATTCTTTTCATAGCACAATTTGTGGGTCTCTGTGAAATGCAGCTATTGGTAGTTCTGCCTGTACTCAAATGAAGTGATATTGAATTTCTATTATGCATGTGCCTTGGAAACCTCAGAGCTCTCCATAAAGATTTTATTCACACAGCAGATTTGTTGTGACTTAGATAGTTTCAGACAATTTTAGATTTGAATGGACATGGCAGAATCTGACAGTATAAAAGAAATATCAGGAGAAAGAAACATGTAGAACCAAATGATATATTAAGCAACCTACAGAACAAAGCAAAGAGAATGCCTGTGATTGTAGTAAACAAAACCAGAAAGTATGTCTTTGAAGGACCTCTCGTGAGGGCTAATCTTTGTATATTGCATATATGAGCTAGTGATGGAACTTGTCAACTGCTTTCATCCTACAAATTAAGTTTTGATAAAGCCCTGTTCTTTATATAACCTTCATGTTTGTGAAATAAATTGTTCATAATAAGACACATTCTAGTTTTCATATATTTTCCCAACGGTCTGGGACACAAATACAAAATAGAAAATAAACACAATCCCAAATAAACATTCATTCCTCAACTAAAATTTAGAGGATTTAATTGGAAAAAGATGAAGAGTAATTTTTAGTGGAATTATAAAATGTGAAATTCAAATAACAGTGAAATTAATTCATGGCAAAAGGGAGGAAAAATCATATTTGGGTTAAAAAATTAATATGAAATGTTCTTCATTACTGAGAGTGCAGAATGAATCAGTCATCATTTAGGCACTGCAGAAACAGCACCGAACAATGGAGACAATAGCCATTATTTCATGGAGCTTATTTCCTAATGGGAGAAAACAGTTAATAAAGAAGTAAATAAATTAAATGAATAATAATTCTAGGTAGTTACAAATGCAATGATGAATGGGACAGAACCTATCTGTGATAGTGGCAGGGCTTGAAATGGCAGCTTTATCCCTAGTGACCAGGGGAAATCTCACAAAAGAGATGATGTGGCTGAGCCTTGAATGACAAGAAGGCAGCAGCCATAGGTAGGCCTGGGGGGCGAAGAATTCCAGATCCATGTAGCAGCCCATGCAAAGTTCCTTCTTAGGCTGATGGTCCCAGCAGATGGAATTTCTTCAGACCACACATTTACATGACTTTCAAAATATTTCACCTTTGGAAGAAAAGTCGGATACTGATTGAAAGGAGAGCAGGATATACAGGAAAATACCTCAGAGCCATATTAGGCAAGTCAAAACATGTTTGTCCTGATAGATGCTAAGAACTGTGTACATCTATGGAAAAATTCAGGATAAATAATACATTTAATTATTCATTTTTGGAAGTTTATTTCTGACCCTAAATTAGTTAGCCATTTTTTACCATAATCATTCTCTGTTTTCCCATGTAATGTTAATGTGTTTGATTTCTATGATCATTCATTTTACGTGAATTATTTAACACAACCCTGACAACACTTATTAGCTCTGCAGAAGTTATCCAAGAACTGCAGTCTCAGCATTCTCCTTCACTCCCTCTACACCTCTCTAGCTCAGCTTCCCAAAGTTCCCATGATACTCTGCCTCTTTCATGTTACAGAGGACTATATGATGTATTATTTCATACTAAGACATTAACAATTTATTTATTATATTTGAAAAGAAAGTGAGAGGAAAGATAATTGTCAACTCAAAGCAACATATGTCTACATAAGATATTTCAATCATCCCGTATCCTGACGGAAAACATATTTCTCAGTAAAATGCCATGATATTGCCCTTCAAATCTCACCCATTACTCAGCCTCCATGTAAGCCTGGCTTTGGGTATACATTTGGGATGAGTTCTGATCCAAAAACTTTTGGATAAGCATTATTCAGTCTAGAGGTGTTTAGATTGCCCAAATTTGTAGACAAATTCAAATAGAAATTAAATGGATCTACGATGTATATTTGAACCATTCCTTGAAGTTGCACTCATAGTCAAGGAATTATTATAACCTTAATAGTCTGCAAACTCTTTGAGATTAACGTCTATCCCAATCAGGTCTTATATTCCTCACTAACACAGAATTTGGAATTGTCAAAGAAAAGTTGCACTGGACAAGTTAAATAGGCAAGGAAGACTTCATTCAAGACTATTGCAATAAGGGGGAAAGATTGAACTTAACTCTGCTCAAACAAAAGACAAGAGAAGTTTTAAGCACTGGAGTGAGCTAATGGAAAAGTACTAGAGAATGTCAGGAAGAAGGGTGATCAGTATGATCAGGCCTTCTGTATTTGCTAATTGGCACTTATGGAAGTTAGACTTCTCCCCTCCCACTAAGACTAGGAGATAGGGTGCAATCTTTCTTGATGATTACATTTCAAAGAGATGGCTCCCAAGTCCTTGAGAAACACAACTGGCTAGAGGCTGGGTGAAGACTTATCTATCAAAGAGGCAGAGGAAGAATTTACAAGTTTTCTAAAGTAAATAAATACCCTAAGAAAAAGGAGGTTAGGGATCTATACTCAGAAATAAACCTGTCTAAATTGTAGTGACACTGAGGGGACCCCTAAGGTCACCTTGGTCCAAATTTAGCATTTGCTCAATAAGTAATTGTTGAATAAATGAATGAATATACCTTCCAAATATTTTAGGAGTCTAACCAGACTCTGAAAACTTTCAACCAAAATATACCTCAATAATATAAAAGAAATACCTTTTACATTATTAATTCCATAAAATCTAAATAGTTCACACAATTTTATTTCTGTTTATTGTGATACTCAGAATATAGCATATACTGATGGTAATTAATAGTTTAACTACATACACAATATCAGAAGGCCAAATATTTTGTGTTTCTGTTAAATGTTTTCTTGCATTTAGGCCTCATTTTCTTGTCCTTGTCTTACTGTGTTAATTTTTCTTGGTATACTCAATTATGAGATGTTTTAAGATGAGGAAAATTTCAACTCTCATTTGAAATAAATTATTTTTAACAAAAGTTAATGGAAAGGAAGAAGTACACTTATTAAAGTGACCACTCAAACCAAGTATTGTATTTGCCCTTCTCCACTGAGAACTATGTCCAGTTACTTAATTAAATTTGAAATTACCAAATAAAGTGCACTCTCCAGGGTCCAGATAGACAATAAAGTGAAATAATTTGCATTTCCTGCTCAAAATGCAAAGAATAAATGTTAATTTTGGCATATTAAGATGCCCTCACAATCTGCATTTACTGTTTCTTAGACTGAAACAATGACCTTATGCCAAGACAGGGAAAGCACCTCAAAAAGCCCAGAGAGCAATGTTGGGTCGCCTTCCTGCCTAATTTACATGGAATGGAACACTGCGTGCCAGGATCTGCAAGCTCTACCCTCCCAGTAGTGCATTGGAGAAGAAATTATGATAATCTCAAAATCCTATTGATGCTCAAAGAAGTTGCATCAACTGAAAAAGAAAATTAAGAGTAAAATGTAGAAGACCCTTTTTTTCCTGTTATTTAGAAAAACTCAAGTTTCTGTGAATAGGCCTCATGTGGGGAGTCTTTTGAAAGGAAAGACTTCAAAGCAGATCACAGACTTCCAACAGGGTAATCGCTTAATGCAAGAGTGAGTAGATGGAATTACCACCATTCAGTCAAGCTAAACTTACACTTTTTTTGAAAGAGAGCAAGTAAATGCCCATCTTTTAGTTCCCAACAGTACTGGAGCTGAACATGTGTTTGTGAGACTGCATTGCTTACAAGTTATTTCATGTAAATCAAAAAGGAAAGAGGTCCCAAATGGGTACCAGTGGCATTTGATGCACCATTTCATGAAGGGGACATTTTATATGCATTCACTGCAAACCTTAGATTTGGAGTATTAAAACACATCTATTCAACACAGAGAAGATTACAAAAAAGAGCTGCAAGACTATATAAAGTCAGATTAGGAAGAAAGCTGGACTTTGCAACTATAAAAGCATTTTTAAAGAGCTTTGTATACTGACTTAAATTTGTTAAAATTAGTAGAAATGATTTAAAAATGCCTAGAAACTGAGAGATGAAAGGGTGGGTATTATTTCCACTAAACTCACCTTGATGGTTATTAATGTCTGTGAGAAAAATCACATCATGTGATCAGAAATGAATATGCGGAAAATCAATAAGCCTGTGGAAAAGAAAGCCATATGTTCCAGCTTCATAGTTTTATAAAATAATAATAACAGTAATAATAATAATAAACCTTAGTCAGAAAAACCTCAGGGAAGTTCTCAAATGGGGGTCAGGGTAAACTGAGGATGATACCACTTTTTAAAATTTGTATTGAAGATTAGGTGATATATTTGGTCCCTCAGATGATCTTCAGGAAAGATGAAATCGAGTTCATAAAGACCATTTGATGGTGACTGAGAAAAGGAAAGAAAAAAGCATACTCTAAACATATTACTGCTAGACCTGTAATGGAAATGAAATTGTAACAAAAATGGTATCTGTGTCATAATGTAATATGCAATCAAAAAGTATGTAGATATTATCACTTTAATATATTTAAATTACAAGTATGTATAGCTTATTATATATGTGTGTTCTGTATTATGTATAGAATATAAATGAAAAATGAAAGTGGAAATAGAGTAGAGATCCTCTGCCTGGCACTCATTCTATAATGATTTATTAGTTAGGACAAAGGCTAAGCTATAATAACAGAGACCTTCTCCCAAAAAATTCAGTGACTTAAATAAAAGTTTACTTATCTCTTATATAATAGTCCAGATGTTAGTCCTGGCAAGCTGGATGGCTCTTCTCCACAAAGTCACTCAGGGACCCAGGTTCCTTTTACCTTGTTGCTCTACCAAGACCCAGGTAGCTTATTTAAACCTACCTAACTTATTTAAACTCTACTTTATTTAAACACTCAAAGCTGAGCCCCTACAACATCTGTTTTCCAGTCTGTAAGAAGGTTTTTTAAAAAACCAAGCATATTCTGCCTTGTCTTTTAAGAAAATCACCTGGAAGCTACACACATCACTTCTGCTTATATACCATTAACCCAAAGTCAATGTCATGGCCACACCTGGTAGATTAGTTTGCTATGGTTCCATTGCAAAGAACCTCAAAATGGGTGGCTTCAATAACAGATTTATTTTCTCACAATTCTGGAGGATAAAGGTCCGAGATCAAGGTTCTGCCAGGGTTAATCTCTTCTGAAGCCTCACTTTGGCACATAGATTTTTTTCTTCTCCCTGTATCTTCCATGGTCTTTCCTCTGTACATATCTGTGTCTTAACCTCCTCTTCTTAATTACCTCTTCAAAGACCTTGTCTCCAAATACTGTCGCATTCTGAGCTGCTGGGCGTTAGTACTTCAACATGTGAATTTGAGAGGAACGCAATTCAGCTTATAACACCTAGCTACAAAGAAGGGGGAGAAATGTAGTTTGTAATTGAATGGCCATTTAAGGTAAAAAAATCTATTACTAAAAGAAAGGAGAGGAGAATAAATATCGGGGAATAGTTAGCAGCATCTGCCAAATTATTTTTAAATTAGTAAGTACAAGACTAAGTTTATACTGAGTAAAAACTCACTAAGAGAAAAAAAATGTAAAGCGTATGCAATTGATAACAAAACTCAACAACCTTTGAGCCTCAAGAAAGAAATTTAACTTCAATACAAAGCTCGCCTTAAAATGAACTCAATTCCAAGAGCTGTAAGGCCATTTCAAGTATAAAAAGTGGGACTTAAATGTAATACCTGGATAGGTTTTGTAAACATTAGGAGACACGGGTCTCTCAGGATGTTAAAGCCCCTTTAGACCACCACAGAAGGAGGAAGTCATGTGAGCCATCCATAAAACAAATTTTCTCATTCCTGTGACTCTTCTTTTTTAATATTTGATCATGCATGCATGAGATGTTCTCTATCTAGCGATAAAAAAATGTTTTGCTAAATGCTATTAAATCCCTGTGATTTGTGTAAATTTGCTATATGAACAAACTATAGTGACTTGTTTACCAAAATAATTGTGAGTACGTAAGAGGCTAAAAGAAAGTAAATGAGACTCTTTTGAATTATTAAGCAAAATAGTTTCTGACTAAATTTTAGTGTTTTGTTTTTGTTTCTCAAAAAATGCTCAAATGTGTTCAATAGATTTCTGAAAATTCCTCCACAAGGATAACTCTGAAGTGTAATTCAGCAACCTGCGTATAACCTCCAATTCTTTTTCCAAGCCTCGTGGTGATTCTATACCGTGAAACCATAAACATGTGAGCACAGTTACAAATTGTTAATTTGTGAAATTTATTTGGATAGATATTTGACAGTTTCTTTCTGCTGTGACTCATGCCTGGGTACATGCCAGGAGCACCCTTCGCCTTTCGCTTCACACATACAGAAAGAAAATGGGAGCATAAGGCACTTTTCCTAAGAAATATTGTGATTAAAAAATAGTTGTACAGCAAAAAACAGTTGCAAACACATAGTATCATTCATTGCTAATGAGTTAAAAGGATACCACAGTGCACATATAAATCACTATACAGTATCTTGCAGTTTATTTAAATTTATTGTGCCTCATTATAACTGAGCTATGCACCTTTAGGTCTGAGTTGATTAGGAATGCGATAGCTCAGAATAGCTTTTAATTCAGAGAAACATGGCCTGACCTTTACCATAATCCTGTGTGAAACACACTATAGTTTAGACATTAATAATGATGCAACCTTTTTTTTCATACTGGTGAAATGCTACTTAAAATTTGGTATTATTAGTTAACAGGCCCAGGCCAATACATCAAAACCAAATTACCCTTCTGTGTATAACTACAGTACTTAATTCTGAGTTCTTCATCTCTCATAACTATTACTTCCTCTTTAAAAATGCTAAAAACCAAAATGTAATAGTGTCATGTCATAGCCATAAGTCACAGATACAAACCAAAGGCACTCCTCCTCACTCCCCATGGACCGCAAGTGTATGCTGTTAAGGATTTTCTGCTTCGTGATATACGTTTTAACAGCTAAGGCAATGCTTGTCTTTGACCTTTGTCTCTCAATTTAAGAATGCCATTTCTTTAAACCACCTTTCGGGAAGTCAACTAGCACAAATAATAGAACTTCCTTACCTTTCTGATTCAGATCGAGTTGAAAAGGCAAATCGCTATTTTAAATATTCAGTTTCTTTTTTTAAAAAATTATGTATAGCCTTTATCATTATAAATACAGCAAATGTAGTAAATAATAAAGTAATGCATTTACAGAGTTTAATTGCTCTAATAATTCACCAAGGCTCATAACAGAAAATGACATTGCTCCCGCCACCCGTGTTAACCCTTTCTACCCTTGGTAGTCACTCCCCAGAGGAAATGCATTTTTGTTCTCTTAGGTGTTTCTTGGACATTCAGTTCTTCTTCCTAAGTAACATGTTGATATTGCTAAATCTCAACTTTCTCCTTTTGGATATCACATACTGACTTAATAAATAAGGGATAGTCCTTTTGGAACACAGTCCTTTTAAAGCTTAAGATTTCCCTTTATTATTAGTCCTGGGGATTTCCTCTGCCACTCTCCTGTGTTCAATTCCTCTCATAGAATTTATTTCTTTGAGTTAGTGTTTTCTTTGTCTCTGAAAAACAGAAACATAACACAAGAGAGTAAATGAAAGCATAATCTACCTATTATGAACAAACAAATGGTCATGGGTAGAGGAGCAACTTTATGCTGTTAGGAAATCAGGACCCTCAGATGATGTTGCTTTGCCATGCTTGCTTTTCATTTCCTCGGGCACGGTTACCATATAAGATGGCTGCCAGAGCTTCAGTCATTATGGATAAGAAAGAGGAAAAGAAAGGCTATTCCCTTTCAAAACATTTTCTGAAAGATGTACTCACTGCCTCTCCTTAAATCCCAGAAGTGGAACTTATTCAAATGGGCAGGTCCACCTACAAGGAGATAGGAAAAGTGTCTTTATTTCAGCAACTCTGTTGTTAAGAAAGAGAGGAACAATTTAGTGGGTATTCTGCCATACTGTGTCATCTCTCCAGATTATTTTAGTATAACATATATTGAAGGAGCTTTGTGAGAAAGGTAAACTACATATATATTTTTCGAGGCATTGCCTCTCTTAAAATGTCTTTATTTTTACACTCAGAGTTGATTGAAGGATTGGCTGGGATTTTAAACCAGACTGTAAATGTTTTGTAGAATTTTAAAGGTGTTACATTGTCTTCTCGCTTCCAGAGTTGATATTGAGAAGTCTAAGTCTGTTCTGATTCCTAATTCTTTGTTTGTGATCCTTTTGTACCCCCTTCTACAACTTTTAGGATAGTCTTTTTACTCCAGTATTCTAAAGTGTTGCAATAGCATGCATTTATGTTGGTCTCCTTCCATTCATTCACTATATTCAGCACTGGCGGGGGTTTCAATCTTGAAATTCAAGTATCCTCATTCTGGGAAATGTTTGCCTTATTTCTTTGACAATTTTCTCACTTCTTTCTCCTTTCTCTAGTTGGAAGTTATGTCTTAGAATCAGTCAAAATGAGTTGCGTTGCATTCAGTAGAAAACAAACCCAAATATCAGTGGTGTATTACAACAGATTATTTATTTCTGAAACTGTAAGTCTGAAAGAGACCAGCTAAGGGCTCAGTGCCACATTATTCTTACCGAGAGGCTAGGGTAACCGAGTTTCCACTTCTGCAAAGTTCTCAAGACTGAAGCAATGGAGAGGCAACATAGCTAATCACACACTGGCTATTAAAAACTTCCACCCAGTAGGAACTTGCATGGCTTCTACCCACACTTTATCAGTCACATCTTCTCTCTTTTTATTCTTTATTGTTGAGACAGTTTACACACAATAAAGTGCACACAACTTAAGTATTCAGCTTAATGAGTTTTTGTCCATGTAAAGACTTTATACTATAACCCAAATCAAGATATAAAATATTTCCTGCACTTCAAAGAGTTCCTCATGCCCTCTCTTAGTCAACATCCCAAAAGGTAATCAGTAATTCAGACTTCTATCCGCATAGATTAATTGTGCCTGGTTCTGAACCACATATCAATAGAATCATGTACTCTTGTGTCTGACTTCTTTCACTCATCCATATGTCTGTGAGATTCATCAATAATATTGCATGTAACAGAATGGTTTTCTTTATTGCAATGTAGCATTTGACTATATGAATATAACACTCTTTATTCAGTCAACTGTTGTTGTTTATGTAATTTCCAGTCTTGGGTTATTATGAATCAAGTTTCTTTTTTTCTTTTTTTCTTTTTATATACAAGTGGGCATTGTACAGGTAAAGTTTGGGCCTCCCTTTGGTTCCCTCTTTGCCTGGTTTTAGATCAGGTACCCTTATTGATGTATCGTTTCCCCCCACTCCCAGCCAGCAGTATCCCACTATTGCTAGTCCCTTTCTTATAATATTATGGTAAATGTTCAGGATCCACTTATGAGTGAGAGCATGCGGTACTCTGTTCTTTGTTTCTGTGATAGATCACTGAGTACTATTGACTCCAAGTTGCTGCGAAGTCCATGTTTGTCCTTTTTTATGGCTGTGTAATATGAATCAAGCTTTTTTTTTTTTTTGAGTTGGAGTCTCACTCTGTCACCCAGACTAGAGTGCAGTAGTCGCTCCCAGCCACCGCAGCCTCGACCTGCTGGGCTCGATCCTTCCGCCTCAGCCTTCCAAGTAGCCAGAATTATAGGCGTGCGCTACCATGCCCGGCTGATTTTTTGATTTATTGTAGAGATGAGGTCTCGCTGCCCAGGCGGGTCTCGAACCCGCGGGCTCAGGCAATCCACTCACCTCAGCCTCTCAAAGGCGCAGGATGACAGGCTGAGCCACTGAGCCCGGCTGAATCAAGCTTTTATAAACTTCATCGTGCATGTCTTTTAGTGTACATATGTACTCATTTTTGTTGGTTTTTTTATCCAAGTTGAATTTCAGGTTCATGGGGCATTTAGATCTAGAGTACTACCATTTTTCTAAAGCAATTGTACCAATTAATACACCCATCAGCAATATGTGGGAATTCCAGTTCCTCCTTTTCTCCTCCTCTACACTTTTTCAACACTCTGGCAAGTGCATAGTGACATATCATTGTGATTCTAAATTGCATTTTCCTGATGACTAATCAAATTGAGTCATTTTTCATAGGTATACTGACCATATGTGTGTGTGCTCTTATTTATAAAGTGCTTATTCAAGGCTTTTGTTCATTTTGTTAAATTCAGTCTTTTGGATTCTCTTTTTTATTAGTTGATGTCCTAAAAGTATTCTTGACAGTCTTTTAGTATACATGTACACTGTATATGTGTATGTTGAATTTATGTCTCCCCTTATCTATGGTTTCACTTTCCATAGTTTCAGTACCTACAGTACAGTACAATAAAATATTTTGAAAAGACCACATTCATACAACTTTTATTATAGCATATTGTTAGTTGATCCAATAATTGTTAACCTCTAACTGTGCATAGTTTATAAATTAGACTTTATCATAGATATATATATGTAAAATGAAAAAAAATAGTATATATATGATTCAATATTATCCACAATTTCAGGCATCAACTGGGGGGTCTTCCAATGTAGTTCCCAAACATCTCCCATTCTGTGGTTTGTATTGTCTCTCTGTTAATAGTATCTCAATGAAGAGAAGTTGTCGATTTTAACTAATTTCCATTTTCAGTATTTTTAATGCTTTGATGGTTAGCGTTCTTTGTCTCCTACTTAAGGAATATTTTACTATCCAAGCTATAAAAAAATTCTCCTGATTTTTCCCCAAATTCCTATATTTTACCATTCACTTATAGGTACATGATTCATTTCAAATTGTTTTGAAGTATTGTGTGCAGCAGTGCTCAAATTTTTTGTATATGGGTAACAGACTGAAAGGGATTACTCGCTAAGACCATTCTTCACTAATGAATTTGCAGTGATGCCCTTTTTTGAACCAGATAATCATGTATACTCCAATTTTCTCTGTTTTTATTTTCTTCCCTGAATGATTGCTTCAACTTTATTTTTTAACCCTTATCATTGGTATTTTTTAACTATAATTTCTACTATCACATTTTAATTTTCAAAAATGAATTTTTGTTCTCTAATTATTGCTTTTCTCTCATTTACTATTTTTAAATCAACACATTATCTTCTCTTACCTATAGATCTTATATTAGTGGGTATTTATTTATTCTTCAATCTCCTGAATCGGCCCATCCTCCTCTGTGTTCCTCTTTGGGTCTCTGTCTTTCATGTGAGAGATTTTTTTAAATACCTGGTGGTCATTGGCTATCCCATTCAGTATCCATAAAGCTGACTAGGCTTTCACTCTAGGTAGGAAGTGTTTAATAGCTGAAGAGTCTCAGTATGTAGGGTGACTGAATAGATATTTCTATTGTTCTTTTTCTTCCAGTTTCCCCAGAGAAATCTTCTAGTCCCCACCCTAAGAAATCTAAACCCATGACTTGAGTCCAGCACCACCATGTCCAACCTTGCCCACCCTTGCCCATTGTCCCTGAACCCAGAGTCTTTCTGATTTATCCTCCCAGAAGAATAAACATCCAGACCTCTGCTGGAGTTGAGGAGGGAAACTTCTGCTGGTTGTTTGCAATGGGGGATAGAGTGTTTTGTATTACCAACTTTCAGCATTCTATCTGCTTCCCCCCACAACCCCCACCCCAGCCACTATATCCCATATTCCAATATGTAGTTGCTGCCAATCCCAAAATCTTGTGGGATGAATCAGATTATTGATTGATCCTCACCATGAAATACAAACTAAAATTCAGATTTTTCTCCTCTGCTTAGTCACTTGTCCATTTACTTATATTTTAAAATATTGCATTGATCTTCATTATCTGATATTTTGTTTCTGCCTTGCCTTTGTCTACGTATTTTGCCTTATAATTTTTGTTGTTGTCCTTGTCATCAGTTTAGCAATGTTTGGATAGAAAAACAAGTTTTCTATTCATTGTCTGATTTGGATTCATTGCTGGATCTCTTTGGCACAAGATAAATTACATTCTGGAAGCAAAACAAAGCAACAAATGAACTGTTTCTCTTAAGTTGAAAGTGAAAAATAATTAATCTTATTCCCTAAAGTTCATCAGCTTCTAGTTTATCTTTTCTTTTTTTCCTTTTCACATTTAGGAAGCATTTTATATAGGTTTTGAAAACACCAATTCTAAAATTCACTAAATTAAAAATATATGGCTATTTTTAAATAATATTCTGTAAAATATTAAATAAATGTTATCGGAGAATATCATTTTTCCACCACTCCATGTTTTATTCCTTCTGAGAAGTCACCCCTAAATGGAAATTTGCCCCTACAAAATTCATAAGATTGGTGTCTAATAAGAGCGGAATTCTCCAACTAACACCAGCAAACAACCATACAAGATCCACTTTTATTAAGATACAAATATTGACTGGGCTCAGTGACTCAACCTGTAATTCCAGCACTTTAAGAGGTCGAGGCGAGTGGAATGCCTGAGCCCACGAGTCCCAGACCAACCTGGGCAACTTGGCAAGATGTTGTCTCTACCATAAATCAAAAAATTAGCCAGGCGTGGTACCATGTGCCTGTGGTTGAGGCAAAGGGATCACCAAAGCCCAGCAGGTCAACGCTGGAGTGGCCGTGAGCATGCCACTGCCCTCCAGTCTGGGTAACGGAGTGAGACTGCAACTCAAAAAAAAAAAGATACAAATATTAAACAGAAAAATAACATAAAGCTAGTGGAAATACGATGTATTATTTAAGCCCTGGTTTTCAAACAGGGTGAGAGAGAGGCTGGTAGAGGAATTCATTGACTGCTTACAAAAAGTTTTTTGGTCATTTCAAAAATGTATTCTAGTTCCTTCTCTGTCAGTCAGTTCTTTATATATATATTTTTTTAATTAGTTTCAAAGAAATAAGTAACTTTTTTCTTGATTACACAATCATTTGAGCCAGAGTAAAAGTAATCTCTTCTAGAACCTCAGCCAAGTGTGATAGTTTTGCTTTTTCCATTTATGAAATATAGATATTTAACATCTGTTTTCTCCTTTTCTCCAAATGATTTGACTAGTACTCCCATAGCAGTAATTTGAATACTGATGTCTTGTACCTGTCTTCAACAGAAATGTTTCTTACATTACCATACTAGTCATAATTCTGAGTGTAGGGTTGAGATGCACATATTTTATATGTTGAGATACCATCAACTTACTATTATTTTGTTAAAATCATTTTAATCAACAACTGATGCTGACATTTCAATATTTATGAAGAATGATAATAATATTCTTTTCCTTGCATATGCTGAATTATGTTAATGGTATTTCTAATGTTATACCATCTTTGCATTCCATCTATGGATTCCAGTTGGTTGTGTTTTAGTATATTTTTTTAACATATTGCTGCATTCTATTTGCTAAGAATACTTATTGACATTTATTAATCTATTATTTCTTTGCTGTGGTATTTTTTCAGATTTTGTTATCAATGTTTTGCTGGTTTTATTAAAGAAATTTGAAGTCCCATTTACTTAACTCTGATTTTAAATAGCAAAAACAAATTGTATGTTACTTTAAGTTTTGGAAGAGCTACTCTGTAAAATATCTTGATGTGATGCTTTTGGAGGGTGAAAGTAACCCTTTTAAAATGTTATCTTTGATTTTATATAACTTTTTTCTTTGGGTTTTAAGTCTTTCTTGGTATAATTTTTATTTTCCCAGAAAAATCATCCAGATAGAGAAATATATTGATGTAAAAGGGAACAAAATAATTTATTTTGATTATCTTAATTTTCTTTGTATCTCTGATTATTTTCTCATCATCATTCCTTATTTTGTTTTGTGATGTTTTCTTTACCATATATCAAGTTCATGTGTATATTTATATAATTACCAAATGTTTAACCTACTCCCAGAAATTGTCAAAGTAGCTAGAATAAAATAATGAATAAAAGGAAAGGAAAAAGAAACAGAAAGAGAAATCATATTTTACTGTGCATATGTATGTGTGTGTGTAACATGAGTGGATAATTAACATATTTTATAGTGCTTTATAGGAAGGTTCTAAATTTTTTTAAGAACTTAAATTATTTTAAAAGCTATTGTACTATTTGAGGAGGGAATGTAGCAAGGAGGAGAAATATGAAGATAAGACAATTTCTTCTAATTTCAGGGAGGAGAAATCTCTTTCAGTGTCAAATAGTTGGTTGTGTTCCCTGCCTATCTTCAGTATTTTTCTCGAAAGATACCTATTAGGTAGATCCTCCCTCATACAAAATACTGAAGTTGTCTTCTGATATGACTTCTGTCCTTTAGTAGTTTTCTGGAATTTTGCTAGTTGATTCAGTTCCAGCCCCTGCAGACAGACACTTGCAGTTACTAAAATACTGCCAGTCCTGCTCCTTGTTGAGAATCCATACCATTACCCTCTGCTGAAGTCTGCTGATTAAAGTTGATGAGTTCTGCCTTTCCAGCATAATGAGGAGGTACTTTGTAGCTGGAGGTGAGGGTTGTAAGCTCAATGATCTACCTCCTTGCTAACTTGACTCTATTTCATTTATCTCTGGTGCTTTCAGGTCCTCTGAGCCTTACCTATGATACCCAACAAACCCTCAGCCTCATTCAACTAACCATAACTTTTACACCTTAGTCTTTTCCCTTTCAAAAACGTATAGATCATTTGAAGCATCTATAATAAGCCTGTGCCATTCATAATCTTATTGCTGTCATCTGACTTCCTCAATTTATTGAAGACTTCTGAATTTGGTAAACTAGATCTTTAATCCTAGTTCCATCATCAGTCATGGCAAATTCAACATCCACAGACACAATCCATCCATTACTTTTTCTACTAAGCCAGAAATTCTGGTCTGTAAAATGTCACTCTCCTTACTGTAGTAAATATTTTATACCACTGCACAGTTTCTAAGTCTTCCTTATTCTGCGTTGTATATTTTGCCTACTCAGAGTTATTTCTGAAAGTATCACTATCATTCATACTTACATGTATATTAGGGGGCCTAAAATAAGCAGAATTATTTTTTGGAGGTAGGTATCTTGTAGTACAGGCTTCTCCCATTAGGTAGGTGTTCTAGGAACCCATCAGCGTCAGTGTACTAGTTAGCACCACAGTGAAGGGCTCCATTTGGATTCAGTTAACTTTTTTTTTGGAGATTCTTTCAATGCATTTTCCATTTTTATGATGGGTGGCTTATGAACAAACCTGCTCACACCGTGCTGGCTATTCAGCAGTTTTTGAATAAAAAAAAAAAAATAGCATGACCCTCCTGCCCCACACTCCCAATTCACTTGATATCACCCCAAGCGACTTTTTGTTTGTTTGCTTCCTCCGGATGAAAAAAGTTCTCAAAGTGAAACATTTGGCCTATGTGGAAGAGGTGAAACAAAAAAACAGCAGAGGCACTAAAAGGCATCAAAAGTGATGAGTTCACAGACTGTTTTGGGCAGTGGAAAAAGCATCTCTATAGATTCATTGCATCAAACAGAGAGTACTTTGAAGTTGAAATTTAAATATGTAAGAATAAATACAAAATTTTGGGTAAATAAATTCCAAGTTTTTTGAGTCCCTCCTCATACATAGTCTCCACTCATTTTTTCTATTTTATGGAAAGTTATCATACATATATATATATATATGTATATATATATATACATATATATACATATATATATATAAAATTGCATTTGCCCCTTCCCCTGATGATGTACATATGAGTTGTGGAAAACAAATCACTTTCAAATTCTTCAGATTGCACTTAATCATACATTTTCCCTGATTATATATACAAATTAGATGTATGTTTTTCCTCTTTTATATTTCCCTTTCTTTAAGCAATATGAAGTCCAGATTGTCTTAAGTCTTTAGAATTTAAGCATTTAAAGCTTAGAGGAATTTTCCCTTGATCTATATCCATGCTCATCAAACAACAGTGTCAAAATTCTGATTCATGTATATTGGCCTTCAACCAGAGAATTGACTTTAAGAGTCATGAAAATGTCCAGTACATTTTTCTCACTAGAAATGAAGAGACATTCTGGAGACTTCTGTTTCTGATAAAGATGGTTTACTCCCTATGTAAAACAACAAAAATTATAGACAGTGATGGCACTTTAGACACTGGAATTTAAGTCAAAAAGGACAGTGAATTATAAAAGATGAGGGAAAAGAAAGATAAGCTCTACTGTTGCCCTACTATTGCATGGGGAAAGTTTCCAGGCTGCAACTTCAAGCAGATAAATATACATGTAATTGGAGTCTCTAAAAAGGTGTATGGGAAGTTGAAGAGTGAAAAAATTTAAGAAGTAACAATGACTGAAATCTCTGCAAATATGATAAAAATTATAAAGCACTAAGCTAAAGTGATCAGTTAGTCCCAAATATACTAAAGACAGAAAACTACATCAACATATTAATAAAATTCCTAAAACCAGTGATAAAGAGAAAATCTTATAAATAACCAGAGCAAAAGATGCTACACACACACACAAAAAAAAACAAAAAACAAAGATAAGGATGGTAACATACATTGTCAGAAACAATCCCAGCAAAAAGACATTGGAACAAAATCTTTAAGTACAGGGCAGGGGAGGAGTTGGAATTTGACCTATAATTTTTTACCCAATCCAAATAGCTTTCAAATACAAAAGTGAAAAAGCAACTTTTTCAGATATATAACATTTGAGAGAGTTCTTTATCACAGATCTTCACTGGAAGAAACATCAAAGGAAGCCCTTCAAGCAGAAGGAAAATAATGCCAAATTGAAATCGCCAAGAAAAAATTAACGTCACCAGAAATAGTAATTATGTGAATAAATATAAAAATTTTATTTTTACTATTTAAATCTTTTTCAATTATAATTGACTGTTTAAATAAAAAATAAAGACACTGCATTTGTGTTTTAATAACATATGTATATCTAAAATGCACAAGAACAATAGTACAAAATCCAAGAGAGGAAAGAGAATGTATATTGATTTAAAGTTCTTTTTCTACACATAAAATAGTATATTACTTAGAGGTAGAATGTGATATGCCAAAAGTGAATACTGTAAATATTGAATCAATCGCTAAAATACACAACATAGTGCCAAAGCTATTTGCTGTGCTGAATGATTTTATTAGTATAGGCAATAAGTAAAATGCTGGTTTACTAAAATGAGCCAAAAGAAGATAAAATAAAACAGAAAAAATATTTAATGTAATAAAACATAAAGCAAGGGAAGAAAAAATACTGAACAGATTGAACAAGTAGAAAAAAATAACAATATAATAGATTAAAACTCAATCATATCCCTAATCACATTAAATATAAATAACATTAAAAGGTTATTTAAAAGTCAGACATCATAAGATTGGATAAAAGGACAAGACCTAGCTACATGACACCTACAAAAAAATGTACTTCAAGGAGTTCTACTCTTGGGATGGTAATATGAGGAGAACTGCAAACCACTCCCCAGCTGAACAAGCAAAGTTGGCAAAAACTATTTCAAAAACTGTCTAAATCCTAAGGCAACCCCTCAGGTCCCCTCCGATTGTGGGAGCTTTTCTGTCTTCTCAATAAATCCTACCTAAAAAAAAAAAAAATCTAAGTCCTCAGGAAAGCGTCCCAAGGTCTTACTGCAAATCAATAAATATTTATTAAAGAAAATCAAGTGAATTATAAAAACAAGAAGAATCTGTGACCTTTTAAGCCACAGTCTACTTCCTCAATCTTAGTTTGAAGGAAGCTCCACTCTGGTCAGGCAAGCCTAAGAAGACAGAGCTTCCTCTCCACTCGGTTTCCAATCAAGGTTTATCTCTTTGCACTGGGAGGACCAGTCAGCATTTCCCACCTGTTGCAGCCCCAAATTGAAGAGGGTAAATTCTTGCTGAGTGCAGATGAGAGGATGGGGATTCCTTTCCTTCACGCAGTTATGTACTCAATAGGACAGAGAAGCTCTACCCCAGAAATGACACGTCAGGTATACTGGGGATCTGCTGAGCCCCACACGAACTCATTTTGTAGAGCAGAAGCTGCATGCAGGAAAAGCTAGTCAAGAAGACCAGAGGTTACCACCAGTTCATAAAGATGCAGTTTATAAAGAAAGACTGCCCTAAACCTCTCCCCAAAGGAACTGACTTTGTCTGAAATGAAGTCAGGAAGGTTAAGCTTAAGGGTAATGGTAATAACAACAGATCCTTTTAACTAAAAGCAATAAACTTAATCACAGACCAACTAGCTTATCAAAGAGAAACAAGGAAAAGGGCAGAAACAAGAAGAGCCCCCTGGGGTCAGAACAACCCACAAAGACAGGCCTCAAAAACTATGACTGCCAGAATTTAATTGGATCAAACTGCTGAGCAATTTATGTCCCAGGATGTTATCAAAAACAATGGAATAATCAGCCTGTAGTTAATAGAGACCAAGGACTGAGTGAAACACCACATCTGTCAGATAGCTTAACAGAGAGGTAAACCAAAGAAAGAGATTGTGGAAGAGAGTCCTACTGAAGCCATGATTGTACACTGTGCGTAACTCCAAGATGGCATCTTAAAAAGAGTAATATCAAATGCTGCACACTGGGGGAGAAATAGACTTCACTAAATTAGTCTAATGAAGTCATAAAACAAATAAAAGAGAAAGCAATAGTTAAAACTAATCTTAAAGAGAGGGGAGGAGAATCAGTTTTTAGAGTTGCTATAATACGGTACCTAAAATTTCCAGCTTTTAACCAAAAATTATGAGACATGAAAAGAAAAAGAAAATGGTGACCTATATACAAGACTGGCAGATATTATGCAGTCCAAAGAAGAGAGAAAAGTAGAATTTTAAAAATGAAGTTTCAAAGAAATGGAAACTCCTTAAGAAAGCCCTAGCACACACATAATAGGAGTAACAGAAGAAGAAGAAAGCACGAGCACACATAACAGGAGTAAGAGAAGAAGAAGAGAAAGAAAAGGGAGCAGGAAAATATTTGAAGAAATAATGACTAAATATTTCTCAAATTGACTGAAAAACATTCATCTACATATTAAAGAAGCTCAGCAAATTTCAAGTCAAAAAAATTGAAAGCAGCAAGAAAAAAAAGACTTATGATGTACAAGGGAGCCCCAATAAAATTAACAGCTGGTTTCCTAATCGAATACGCAAAGACCAGAAGGCAATAGAATGACATATTCAAGTGCTGAAAGTAAAATAAAATGTCAACTGATAATCTTACATCTGGCAAAACCATCATTCAAAACTGAGGACTGAAGATGAATTAAAGACGTTCAAGTGAACAAAAGTAGAGAATCCATTGCTAGCAGAACCACTTCATAAGAAATACTAATGAACTGGGCATGGTGGTTCATGCCTGTATTCTCAGCACTTTGGGAGGTAGAGGCAAGAGGATTGCCTGAGCCCAGGGGTTCAAGACCAACCCAGGCAACTTAGTGAGACCCCATCTCTACAAAAAATAAATAAAAACTTTTGCTGGGCATGGGGACATGTGCCTGTAGTTCCAGCTACTTGGGAAGCTGAGGTAGAAGGATCACCTGAGTCCAGCAAGTCAAGGCTGCAATGGTCATGATTATGCCACTGCGCTCTAGCCTGAGTGACAGAGTGAGACTCCTACTCAAGAAAGAAAAGAAAGAAAGAAAGAAAGAAAGAAAGAAAGAAAGAAAAAAGAAAGAAAGAAAGAAAGAAAGAAAGAAAGAGAAAGAAAGAAAGAAAAATGGAAGGCTGAAAGCAAGAAGTTTCAGGTGGAGGTTCAAATCTATACCAAAAAAAAAATCAAAAATATTATTTCAAGAGTTCTTCTAGAGTAAAAAAAAAAAACAAAACTGTCCTAGAAAGTAGAATATTTATTCTTAACTTATTAACTTCCAATATAAATTACGTGTTTTACCATCTCTCAGAAAATACCTTGGCCCAAAAATCCTTATTCCATGTACCTATCCCATTTTTACTGTAGTAATGTGTTTTATTTTTACATATAATTTGGACTACATAGGATACTTGTTGCTATTTTTGTAGTGAATATTCATTCATATTTACCAACATGTTTGCCCTTTCAGGGGCTCTACATTTCTTCCTGTATTTTTGTGTTTCCATCTCAGAACACCTTCTGTAGCATAAAGAATAGCACTTAATTTTTTTAGTCTTTTATTGTATTTGTGTAATTTTAGGGAGGTACAACTGATGTTTTGTTACATGGATATATTGCTTAGTGATGCAGTCTGAGGTCTTGGTATAACCATCACCCAAAGTGTACATCACACCCATTAAGTAATTTCTTATTTCCCATTCTTCTCTCACCCTCCCACCCTTCCAAATCTCATTTTCTATTATTCCACTCTCTGTGTCCATGTTTACACATTATTTATTTTCCACTTATAAGAGAGAATATGTAGTATTTAACTCTGTTTCTGAGTCAATTCACTTAAGATAATGGCCTGCAGTCCTATTCACATTGTTGCAAAAGACATGATATCACTCTTTTTAATGGCTAAGTAGAATTCCATGGTACATATACATACCATGTTTTCTTTATCCAGTCTTCCACTGATGGAAACTTGGGTTGATTCCATATCTTTGTTATTTTGAATACTGTGTTATAAACATACAAGTGCAAGTATCTTTTTGATATAGTGATTTCTTTTCCTTTGGGTAGATACCCAGTAGTAGGATTGCTGGCTCAAATGAAAGTTCTGTTTTTAGTTCTTTGAGAAATACATATTCCATTCAGGTTATACCAATTTACATTCTCACCAACAACGTATAAGCCTTCCCTTCTCTCCACGTCCTCACCAACATCTATTGTTTTTTGACTGTTTAATAATAGCCATTCTGACTGGTGTAAGATGATATCTTATTATGGCTTTAATTTGCATTTCTCTGATGATTCATAGTATTGAACATGTTTTCATACGATTGCTTACTACTTGTATGTCTTCTTTTAAAAAAAGTCTGTTCGTGTCCTTTGTTCACTTTTTAAAGAGGTTATTTGTTTTTGTTGTTGTAGTTGAATTGTTTGAGTTCCTTGTAGATTCTGGATGTTATTGTTTAGAAATGTTTTTCTCTCATCCTATAAGTTGTCTGTGCTCTGTTAATTGTTTATTTCACTGTGCAGAAGCTTTTGAGTTTAATTAAGTTCCATTTGTCCATTTTTTGATTTGGTGGCAGTTGTTTTTGAGATCTTAGTCATAAATTCTCTGTCTAGGTAGATTCCAGAAGAGTTTTTCTAGGCTTTACTCTAGTATTTTTATAGTTTCAGATCTTAAATTTGAGTCTTTAATTCATCTTGTGCTGATTTTTGCATATGAAAAGATAAGGATTCACTTTCATTCTTCTATACATGGCAATCCAATTTTCCAAGCACCATTTATTAGAGTGTCCTTTCTCCAATGTATGTTTTTGTCAACTTTGTCAAAGACCCAAGGAAATGAAAAAACACTCCATGCTCATGGATCAAAAAAATTAATATAGTTAAAATTACCATACTGTCCAAAGCAGTCTACAGATTCAATGCAATTTCCATCAAAATACAACATCCATGCTTACAGAATTAGAAAAAAAAAAATTCATATCAACCAAAAAGGAGCCTGAATAGTCAAAGTAATCCTAAGTAAAAAGGCAAAAGTAGTAGGCATCACATTATCTGACTTTATACTACAAGGCTATAGTAACCAAAACAGCATGTACAGGTATAAAAATAGATACATAGATCAATACAAAAGAATAGAAAACCCAGAAATAAAGCCATATACCTACAGCCAACAGATCTATCTTTGACAAAATCTGCAAAAACACACAATATTTTTAATATGTATAATTTAATTGCTGTTAAAAAGTTATTCCAGGAAATATTTCACTGCATCTTCACCCTTGAAGGACAGTTTCACTAGTTTATAAAAATTTCAAGTACACAAGTTTTTTCTTTCCATTGCTTTCCAGTTTTCTTCATTTTTGTAGTAAAGGTAGCCCTCAGTTTTTTGTTCCTATGAAGTTTATGTCTTTTTTTTTTTTCCTATCTGCTTTGCAAGATTTTTTCCTTTGTCTTTACTTTTTGATGTGTTTTGGTATGATGTGCTTAGTACATTTTTTTTCTGTGCACTAATTCTGCTTGATTTTCATAGAGCTCCCTGTGTCATAGATTTGATGGCTTTACAAATCTTCTTCTATGCTATGTTTATTTTATGTTAAACGCAAAATTTAGTTATTAAATTCAGTTTAAATCATGTTTTTTCTCTAAGATCAGTTAGAGATTATGCTGACTCAAGGATAGGTTGCCATTTTTATAAGGTTGATTTTCTACTTCTGATTCATACCTGCAAGAACATAGCTTTTCAGATCTAAAGGCGTGGATAATTTAGGAGAGCCCTTCTTCTTTGATAATTCCTGATCTATATTTTTTTATCTCCTTGGAATTTTGAAGTTGCAAAAAAATAATCCTCTTTTCTTTTTAGAAACTGATTACCTCTTAGTTTGAGAAACTTAGAAATTTAGCAAATACCTCAAGAGAGAAGATCAATGAACATTTCACACTTTGCTATACCTACCATTATCCAGTACCATGCTCCCTCAAGTCCTAATTGTTTTGGCAGCCTTGAACTCTATTCTATTGTCTTTCTAGAACTATGGGCATGTCCAAAACTCTTAGATCTTATTTTTCTTATCATGGCATTCTCAGTCTTTTGCTTGACTCCAGTATCTCATCATTCTTTGGAAATCTTCACAAAAAAATCATAGAACATCAGTAATCAGTTCTCTCAATCTTATCTCTTCACTAGTTTAACTTAACAATGCAGCAATTTATTTCTCATTGCCATGATCTAATCACATATAGACAACTTTTCTTTATTATTTGTACATATGACTAAATACCTTTCAAAAATTGATATTCCTTGTCACAATATTGTCTCTAGAGACTGTAGTTCTCTCAATTCTTCATAAACATGTACAAATAAATATACACCTATACTTGCATACAGACATATATGGAGATACACATTTGATCTGAATCAGATTTAGTTCCAACTTTTATCCGTCAACTTCATCCATTTATATAAACTACAATTGAATATAGATGATGGTTGTTCTCTCCATTTATCTCCATGATATTCTCACAATTGACTTAGGTCCTCACTATTCACCTGAAATTGCCCTCACAAAAAATAGTGAATGACCTTTTCATCACTAGATAAATGCGAATCTACTTTTTTTCATATTTTTTAGTATCTTCTCAGTGCCCATATGGTTAATCTTTATTCCTTTATGAATTTCCTGACATTTCTAGGTTGCTGAGGCTCCACTGAAACTTTTCATAGTCAAACATAGTGCACTCTTTCTTTTGTTTATTTCAGCTTCACCTCTTGTGACTTCACTTCTTTCTTTTTCACCTCTTGTTACATAAAGTTCAAGTGAAGAGTTTATAGATTCAAAACCTATTGAAGATCGTCACCTTGTCCTGTTTACTTTTGATTCTCAAGAGTGTGTTGCGTATTGCCGTTATTTAATAAATGAATTTAATTACGCAAAGAAACTACAAATCTGTTTTAAAAATCTGAATGCCCATTATGCACAACAAAATAGTAGCAGAATAAACTATTTTTATTTGGTAACAATTTGCATTAAACATTTAAGATCTTGAACTGGTAAGTTGTATATTCAGAAATGTTTAAGAAAAAGCACTTGAGGAGTAATGTGTGGTTAAACTGAAGTTAGAAAGTTAAATGGTATTTCATATATCCTTGCCAACATTGAACTATTTTTTTAAAATGATAAATTGTTACCAAATGTTGCTAGCAAAGAGCCAAGAACTAAGGAATACCTACTTGGGAGCTTTTCAGGTTCAATTCAGAAACAGAATCCATTGTCACGAAATTTATCTTAGGAATATTGATAATGATCTAAGTTTTCACAGAAAAAAATATCAGATTTATATGGCATATGCTTTTCCTTAAAATATTCTGCTATTAGCAAAACAGTTTTTGGTAATTAAACTGATATTTGGAAGCTTATACAAGACTCTTCCTGCAGTGGAATAATCCCAAGTACTAAAAAAAAAAAAAAAAACCTCAAAAAAGTACTTATTATGAGAAATTTCTTCCTTGTGTTAATATAGCTAAAATTTGTCTCAATGTAACTTCCAGTTCTTGTTTCTACCATTATTTTCTGAAATAAGTCAAATGTATTTCCTTCAAACAAATAATGACAGAAATTCTGTGTAAGCAGTCATTTATACATTAATTCATCCAACAAATAAATAACCAATGCCTACTCTATACCAAGAAACATTCTTGAAGAAAACGAAAATGGTCTCTCTGCACTGGAGCTTGCTCTCTAGTAAAACGTTTCTCTATTTCTTCAAGATAATTTTATATAGAACATGGTTTCCAGAATGTAGCACACTTTCCATACTTAGTTTTGATGAATTTCTGTTTTTTAATGTCCGTCTCAGAATGAATAAATAAAATGAATATCTAATTAAATCTCTAACATTCTTATATTATGATACATTGTTTGTAGAAATATTATATACTCTAATGTGTTATTTTACATTGTACAATATATATGCCCACACAAATATGCATATATTCAACACAGAATATCAAATCTTTGTTTATCTGAATGCTACTTTAATTCATTCTGAACAATGCTTCTGAAAAGACACATTTGAGTCCTTGTATCACCACTAAATTTGAAGTCAAAATAAATCATTTTGTCTCTCTGAGTTTACATTTACACTTACAGAATAAAATTAGTCCTTTTTACCTATGGAGTTGTGAGGACCTGATAAAAATTAAAATTTAAGTAGATACAGAAATAATATATATCCATCTATATAGAGAGACATTATATAATCTAAACTATAAATGTATAACCTGCTACACATATATGATGATAATATATTTATGTTACCATTATTATTTTCAGTTCTTTAGGATTTTCATGTATACATGACATGATTTTATTTTATATGTTACAATTGTTATGTCAAAATTTTAAGACAGGGTAGAAAAAACAAATATTTATCAAGTTCCCTATGTTAACCAATGTAATTGTTATATTTGTGGTTTCTCATATCTCACTTAACACTCATATGAACACATTTATATAGACTGCTTTACTCTTTTTAATAGAATTCACAAGGTAATAGTGCATTCGGTATTTTAGAGAACAAGAACACAGATATTATTGGTCTAAATGTAACTCTATAGCTTTTTATGTTTCTTGTTTTGCTTTATTAATTAGTATTAATGAGCACCCACTATGAAGTCAGGTGTAGCCCTAACCTAAGTTTATTTAGTTTACTTTTTTAACTCAAGTCCAGTATTTACATATAACTCTGCTGTGTTTACATTTGATTATTTTTGTCATCATTCATCTTCTTAAAATCCTACTTTGTGCTCAAATATTCCCATTATCTCTCCAATCCTTAATCATACATATTTTAATGATCCTGTATTCCACATCTTCAACCAACTCATTGATGGAACTGTAAAAAAGAACATCGGCTTCCAGAGAGCCTTTCACACAATTCAAAATCCCAGATTAATACTGTTCTACTATTACTTGAAAAATTCTTCTCTTTTCAAAAACAACTTTTGTAAATAAAACCATGAGGCTGACTAGAGTCCAAATAACCAAGTAATAGTTGTAAGTATGTTCACATCCTAAATTGGTGTTCTTCTGTGAAAAGGGGATAGCTTAGAAATGTATGCCTAAATAGTTGCTTCCAGAAAGATTGTAATCTAGGAGTCAAGACTTTTAGATGATGAAGCCATTAGGTAGGATCCATGGAGAACTGACTTGCTTTAAAAGAAATTACACGATAAGATTCTAGAGGAAGAGCTGATGATACAGAAAACCAGTATGGACATGGGATAAAGACTTTTTAAAGCACATACAAGGAAAGAAGTTATGATGACCTTTCTGTGGTCAAGACCTTGGAGTAAGATTCCACCTTCAAGTTCAGTGGATTACTGTATCCTTAGCCTCCCACAGGAGTTGGTACACTTATCATCACAATCTTGCTGTACTAAAACTGCTTGTATCTGCATGTCTATGCAGACTAAATAAATGCATTCAGATAATTAAAGGAGGATACTTTCTGGTGTAAAACAATAGAGACCCAAGAAAGTTTGTACCTCCAAGACAAAGTGATGTGGTAGAAATACCTTGACTTTTGATTAGGTAGAATGGGAAGTAAAATTACATTTCAAGAAAATTTAGAATGACCCAAAGGCTGGTCTACTCAGGGTTTTAATGGGAAGGACAATGAGGAGAATCAAAAGCTTTAAAATGAGTTAAGCTAGCTGAATATGAAAAATATTCCTATAATGTATGTATATTGTGTTCCCTAAAATGCCATAATTTCAGTAAAATAATCTGTGAAGTTTAATTCACTGTAAGGATAAAAAATACTACATTAGATATAATGCATGTCTAATGCATGTCATTAGGCATAATGCATGACATGTAAGGAATATTGTAGGAAAAGAGAAAGAAAACCCCTTATTGTGGGATCATGGAATTGATGTAAAGTCTTCCCCTCCATTTTGCTTCACAACTTCTTTGCTCCAGATCCCATTTTTGATTATGCGAATATTTACCCAGGAAGCCGAGAGGTTAGGGTAGGAATCATTCCATTCCCTCTTGTGAGCAAATTCGAAGGCAGTCTCAGCTTTAATGGTCCCAAAAGATATCTGGTGCCACTTTCCCAAAGAAGATGCTGGTGTGGAGTCTACCATGAACTGGCCAGATAGTCAGCTGTCCACATGCTGAGATGATGCACCTAGAAGTTTTAGGATGGTGTGAATGTGAGACATTGCCATTGTTTGCATATCTCCCCTCCAAAATTCATGTGCTACCAATGAAGAGATTGTGATAGCATTAAGAGAAATGGCCTTTAAAAGGTAATTAGACCATGAAGGATCCTCCATCATGAATGGAATTAAGGAGCCTATAAAAGAGACTTCATTTTTGCCCTTCTGCTTTCTGCCTTGTGAGGACACCGTCCTTCCCACCCGTCTGCCCGGGAATGCAGCGTTCAAGGCACCATCTTGGAAGCAGAGAGCAGCCCTCACCAGGCACCTTGTTCTTAGACTTCCAACCTCCAGAACTGTGAGAAACAAATTTCTGTTGTTCTTAAACCACCCAGTTTTAGGTATTCTGTCACAGCAGAATGAACTAAGATGAACTAAGACAGGCATACAGATAAGTTCCGGTGTAAATAAAATTATTGCTGAACTCAGGATTTTGTTAAACATGATGCACTATTTGTAGAAATTTGAAAGAAAATACTGCAGTATTATATTTTGTTCAGATCTATACACATTTGTGTAGCTATAATATTCTGTAATATAATAATAAAAATAATTGAAATCCTATTTATTGACTTATGGATTTTTGTAACCCTTTGAATACTAATAAACAGAAAAGTGAAACTTTGTATCTATTTATACTCTTAGTTTTGAAAGAATTAAAAATATGGTTCATTATCAAAAGTTCTAAAATTGTAAGTTCACAATAGACACAAATAGAGTCTAAAGACTAATGCCAAACAGTTCTTTAGTTTTCCTCCGCAGTATATGATACAAAACGTGTTCAGCAAGGAAGGAAAGATGTTAGGGTATTTCTTTCTTCTCACTTTCTCTTTTTTTTTCCTCCTTCTTACTCCTCTGCCCTCCTGACTCATGTTCTCCTCTCTCCTCTCAGCCCCTGAGGCAGGTTTTTAGTGTTGTTCCTTTCTCTATTTACAGATACAATGAAACAACGGTCTTCAAATCCAGCCTGTTAATCAAAGGATGAGGGACGCAGCCTTTCTGAGCACATCCTACTGATGACACGTTTACAGGACAAATAAACCTTCCTACTGCTACATTGAACCATTTCTCAGGACCTAATTCCACAGGCTATTTCACTGATAAAGAACAACTCTTTTTTCTTCTCCTTCCTCAGATTGCCAGGTTGTTTTTAGCATAACTCCGGAGCTTTATTCTGATTGCAGTGTTAATTTCCTCATTCTTTTCAGAAATCAATTTCTATTATCTTTGGAATCAAGCAGGAACTTTGAAAGAGAGTTGAGCGGAATTCATCCCTCCACAAATATTACACTTGTCCCAAACTAACAACCATTTACTTCTTTGTCAATATGATGCATAAATGCTTGATTCAGTTCTTGATCACATTCCTCAGTGCAATGTAAAGAAAATATTTTTGAGACAGAAACAGGGAGACAGAATATGTCATCCAGTTATAACTCAGAATAGACAGTTAAATGATAAATTTTGTCAACAAATCCAAGTCCAATTCTATTCAGAATAGCTCATTTCCTCTCTTTGGGAAACCAGTGATAATTTTCCAGTGATAACCAAGTGAAATAAAGAGAGGCATATTTTTTTCTGCCACAATAGCATATGGCCATTTGATGCCCTCGTTTGATGGTCTTCTTGGTCCTAAACCACATCTGTCTCTTAAGAAAAAGAGCCAGATAGGGAAAGAAAGTCTACCAACTCAAACATTTTTGGATTGGCTGGTCCACTGAGCACCATCAATGCATTTCCATTCTTTTAAAATAAAAGTATTTTAATATAAATTTTTACCTTCCTGCTCTCAAAATATTTATTCACAAAAAACTGAATACATTTCAATACCATTTATTATCCCACAGCTTCTGTAGGACAAAAGTCTGGACTCTGCTTACTGGGATCTTCTGTTTATGGTATGACGAGGCAGCCACCAAGGTGTCAGCCAGAGCTGCCCTCTCATCTGAGGCTCCAGATCTCTTCCAAGCTGGTTACAGACAGAATTCTCTGCAAATGTATAACTCATGGTGGCTTACTTCTTCAAAGTCAAAAGCAGAGGATACTTGCGACTTCTGGACTCTTTCTTGAAGGGCTCAAGTGATTAGGTCAGCCTCACACAGGAAAATCTCTCTTCTGATTGACTCAAAGTCCTCTGACTAGAGGAACCAATTACACATGTAAAAAGTTTCTTCATTTTGCCACATAATGTCATTTACTCACAGGAGAAATCTCCTGTATTTACAGGTTTGATGCCCCCTCAAGGAGAAGGGATTAAACAGGAGATGAAAATCTTATGGGACATACTAGACTTCTGCTTACCATATGGGAAAAAAAGTTAAATCACATTAATAACTCAGTAGCAGAGTTTTTTTGTTTTGCTTTAGTTTTTGAGTCAGAGTCTCACTCTGTCGCCCAGGCTGGAGTGTAAGTAGCATGCTCACAGCCACCGCAGCCTCTACCTGCTGGGTTCAGGTGATCCTTCCGCCTCCACCTTTCAAATAACTGGAACCACAGGTGCACACCACCATGCCCAGCTAATTTTCTGATCGATTGTAGCGATGAGGTCTTGCCAAATTGCCCAGGCTCGTCTTGAATCCCTGGACTCAGGTAATCCTCTCACCTCCACCTCCCCGGAAGCAGAATTTAAAGTAATCCTTTAGCATACAAATGCATCATATTTTCTCACTCTGAAATTGTTTAGAATGAGTTTTAATTTTACATATATTTATTTCATTTTTCAGTTTTAGGCTAACATTACTCTTTCTCCCCTACCTTCCCTCACTTCACCGCCCCCTGCCCCCAAGCCTTGGTATCATTCATTTTCTCTTGCTGTGATCTTGAGCTACTGAGACAATCTCCTGAGAGGGCAGCAATATTGGTGTTTCCAAGATCTGGCACTATGCCTCTGCCCTCATTAGTGAATGCAGTTGTGCATATTAAAGAAATAAATCATTCTAGTGACTACTCTATGTCAGAATTACCTTCACTTAAATAAAGTTATGACATTAACCCTAGATTCCTGAGAAAAACCGCATTCAACTTAGATGTGTTCTCCCCACCAGCCTGTAAACATAATTTGGTATGTTTCCTTTCCTTCTAGGAGATGTCTTTTTCGGAACTGAATAAAATAAAACCGAGAGTTCTGATGTTTGACAGTGTATTTCCCAAGTCTTCTTCTCTTCCAATTTATTTTACACATCACCTTTAAATTGTTGCTTCCAAACCATAGCCCAGATTTCCTTTGACTTAAAATATCCAATTATTTATCTAGTTCACTCCACTCCTGACACCTACAGCATCTGCAGAGTGAACTTCTTGAAGACTGAGATTGCTTTGCCTTGATTTTTTTATATCCACAGATTTTAACACAGCACCAAAAAAATTGGTCAGTATAGATTTGCTGAATAGAATTGAACAATTCTACTACTAAACCTGGCATTCAAGGCTTTCTTGTACACATGCTCCCATGCACTTTCCCAAACTTTTCCATTTCTGTTCCTCACTTCCTCAGTGCCTCAGACAAGCAGAACTTCTACCAGGCTTCTCACTCCTATAGCGAAGCACCTCTTCACTGACCTATGTCACTCTTAAGGGACCTTCCCAGAGTAATGCTGCTTGATCTGTGGACTCAGCTGAATTAACTCACTCCCATTCCATCCCAACTTTCAGCATTCACATGCCTTTCCTGTACCTCAGTTACGAACCTTTTCTGTTCTACCAATTATTGCAGTTATTGATGTTGACATTTTTGTTCTGCTACTAGAATTTATGCTTCTCAGGGGAGATATTTGTATCTCCTACAGAGCTTGACACACACACACAGTAGGCATTGAGTAAATAAATGCTTCCTTAAAGAATCAAAAAATCCTTATAAGTGATGGACTATTGTTTCCGTCTTCTGACTACCAAAAGTCTTTTTGGAGGGATTAATATTTGGTGACCAAGGGTGTTTTGAGTTTTATCACGAATTTTGATTTCTGTTTATTCTTGTCTAATTTCTATTTTATCTTTCAAGCCTCACCACCATATATATTACAACTGAATTAATAAAATCTTGTACACTATTTTTGAAGGTAAAAATTGTAATTCTAAACATACATTGTAATGTGCAACACAAGTCATTTGAAATTCCCTTGATATATTGTATTATCAATAACAAAGGCATTAAAGTAGGGATATTTTCATTTTAAATTTTATTTGAATATTTTATGAGAATGGATCTAGAATATATGGCATATACGAAACCACCCAAATGAAAAATTACATATACATTTTATTTTCAAATACTTCCGTTCTTAGAAAATTTTTATCTAACAATTTATAGAATAATTTAATATATAGAATTAATTATAGAAGATTAGCTTCTAATAATAATGAAAGTCTCTGTTTAGGCCACTGATGATTGCTTTTCTTGATTTGACCTTATTATGTCAGATATTTAAATGTTGTTTGCCTTCTATGCAGGGAACACTTAAACATTTAGCTTACCTAAGGTGCAGTGACCTGAATAATAGAAGCAGAGAAAACTGCTAATTTAGAGATTTTAAATGGATAAACCTTGTAAATGGATTATGGAAATTTAAACATAACAGATCAGCTTTAATCATGTCGTTAATGAACTTCCACCATTTAGCTGTGAACTTTCCAAATGTTGGGTTATGTTTATATTCAATGTCAAGTATGCACAAACCAAGGGTATATAAGAAGCCATTTAAAGGTTTTCATAACTTTTGGAGGCTTCTGAGATTTCCTCTGAATTTATAATACTTTCTGTACACAAGTCTAGTCACCAAATTTATCTTCATCTATTTTATTTAAATTCCTTAAGAAGTTGGCTTTCTACCACAGAATCGGTTTTTTTAGAAGCAGAGATTTGTGCTTTGATATTCATTTCTCTTTCCATTTTTATGGGTTACACATAGGGTAGTCAATAAATGTCCAGTGAATCAAACTGTGTAGTGCCTTGAACCAAACTACTATTTTTCAACATGATTACTACAGAGAACATATGGAGCATGAACTCTGCCCTAAAAATTCTCATCATCTCTCTCATCATTACCTGTTAAAGTATTTCATCATAGTTTGAATCCTTTATACTAGAGGTTGTCTGAGGCCTGGAATAAAGAATGAAAATGTGACAAATAGCCACTTATTGGTCATTAACTATCATGATTAGAGCAGCCTGCTTCTCAGAGTGAGGGTCAGCATTAAGAAATGAAACCATCCTTTAGAATATCCTCTTGATAGGATGAGGCTGTTCATTATCTGATCATTAGGGTCCATGCCAAATAAAACACATCCCTCACACAACCCAATTCCTAATTGTTCATTTAGTCATTGGTTTAAATGGGAAGTAATGAAAACGAGCAAGTAACTAAGTGACTGTATGATCTTAAAATCTCCATCTAAGAGCAGGGTGATATTTCATGCTAGCAACATAGCTCGGGGCAAATAAATATTGAGCCCAATTCTGAAAGATTATACGTGGTGTCCAGTCATATATGAGAACTTCAGTTATTGGTTAAGCTAAAAATTGTAGTAATTATTTAGCATGCTATATTGCCCCATTAGTGAAATAATGAATATCAAGGAACTAGCTTCAAATACTTGAGTAAACACTCCATCAGAAGAAAAATCACTCTGTTTACATAAGAATGATAAATAGGAAAGAAGAAAAATGAAGCAAAAGGTGTTAAGACCTAAGAGATTATGAATTTAGAAATGAACAAAACAGTAACAAATATCTTGATGCTAGCAGCAAGGCATGGCAAGACTCCTTGTTAGGCATTTGAGAATTCTGAGTTCTCATTAAATTTTCACAATTTTATTTTGTGACCTTGAAAATATCAGCTAAGTCACAACACCCTCAGTTTCCTCAATAAAAGAAAGTGACTATTGTCTCCTGTCTTGCCTTATTAGGTGATTGGGAAGCATTAAGAATCTGCTTTAGAAATGTAGAAATATTTCTGGAAATACAAAGACCAGGAGGAAATACAAATGACTTCACTTCTACCCTTGGCTCAGTTCCTTGTGCTAATGTCAGGAAGATAAAACATGTCTGTTAGGATTCATCTTGAAAAGAATCTTGATATGTTCTTTGGTTCCTTGGCTTTACTTGTTTAGGTTGTGTGCTCGAGGGGCTAAGCTATTTTGATCTCAAAAATGCCTTTAGTTTCAAAGATAGTCTTTTAAAATATCCTTTTCCTCTTCTTTCGGTTAAGCTGTCTTCCTCCTTTTTGAAGGTTATCTGTTGATCTGCAGTTAGAAGGATCTGGATGGAGCCCAGGAGTGAAAAAAAAAAAAAAAGGAAGTCAAAGGCTTAAGGTTTTCTTAAGAGTCCCATCATGATGAAAGAAAACCTTAGTCCCCTTTAAGTTATTGTCACAATGGTAGAAATTAGGTCATAAATTCAGAAATAAACTACATCCAAAAATGAAGAATGCATATTTGGTTCTTAGATCTTTTCAAAATCTGAGGGCAGTGGAAGAGGAACACAGAGGTAATGGAATCCTGGTGGCCAAGGTGCTGCTGTCTAATCTTAAGACATGTGCCTGACTCATCCCAGGTGCCCATAACACATTTAACAACCTTGGGGCAATGAGGAGCGTTGTATCAAGTGCAATTGACAGGATATTAGGACCAGATAGCACAAGCCAGGGTAGGAGGAAAGCCAAGGAAAAAGGAAAACCAAGGAGGTGGTTAAATCAAAATATGTCTTGGAATTATTTGTCAAGGGAGATACCATTGGGCAGTTTAGAGGCAACACACGTATCAAAAATTTACAGAAAAGATCCAAGCTATTGAAGGGAGAGTAAAGATAGCTGAACAATGTCTATGACAAATGAGAGAACAGACATTCTGCATTGACTTAAAGAACAGGGGAAAAGAATGGTTAAAAGTTTCCTAGAACAAGGAGCCAGGGTCAACTTTATGGGCATTTACCCATGCAGTGACAAAAGTCCCCTCACTCAGAAGGACTCCTTGCTCAGTTTAATGCTTTCTTGTCACCATCTTGAATTTCTTAATTTTTAAATAATAATAAATAAAATAATAAATTTTTGTTTTGTAGTGGGGCCACAAATTATACAGCTGGCTCTTCATGGAATCTTTGTTTGGAGGTATCCTTCTACACCACATGGAAAACCCCTAGAAAGTTCAGAGCTTCTGTCTTACTATGTTGCAGTAATCAACATCCCACATGCCGACTGGAGTAAGTCAATTCTCCAAAGCTGGCAGACTCTTAATGTAGTGGTATATAGAAATTGGCAAAACAAAAATGGGGACAAAAGATAGAGAAATAATATAAAGAAGAAAAAATTTTTTAAGTGTCTTGATATTTTAAAAGCAATTTCCTTCATCTATAAACTGTCACTGCACTTATTTTTACAAATATCCTTGGATACAATCAATAGGTATGAGAATTTATCAAATATTATATTTTCTAATTAAAACAAAAAACTTCCTGGACACAATAATTATGCCAGATTTACATTGATCAAACATTTTAAACAGCTCTTATTTTATCAATAAAATGATTAATTTGAAGGATATGAAGTGGCACCTTTTTATGACATAAATTATTTGTCAAGGAATATAACTTTATGGATTTTTTTAATTATTCATGCCAATTGTAAAAAACTAATTAATCATGAAAAAATATCTATCTCCATTTTAAGATGGCAGACCAGAACATAGTGTTTAAAGAAAAATTTGTCTGTCTTGTCCAAAAATATATAATCTAATACTGTTTTCTTTTATAGTGCCATTAAAGAAGAGATTTTGACTGCATTTCTCAATTGATCAGAAATTTTGTCTCCAACGGCTTGAAGGAATCATTTTCTACCACAGTAAGTCTTCAGAGAGTCAAAATGTTCATTTTTTAAAAATTGACAGGTCCCAATATTTATCTCTATCCAAGCTAGTTAATTTCAGGAACCCACCTAATGGCATGGTTTAAATAACCTACCAAAATTTCAGCGAGGTCAAAAAACACCAGTCCTATGGACCAGCCAAAACTTCAGCATGATTCCTCAGAATCTGAATGACCTCTGTTGGACTGTTCTGCTAACCTCATGAAGCAAATCTGGTGTGGAGTTGACTGGTGTCATTGCCATGCTTCTAGCAGAGCATGACCTTCCATCAAGAATGCAGTAAAAACTGCAAGGATGAAACATGCATGGGAACAGACCTATTGACTTGCAGCAATTTTCTTGGATGTTATCTAAGATTCGGAATAGGTATAAAGCAGGGGTGTCCAACCTTTTGGCTACACTGGGCTGTATCAAGTAAAAAGGAATTGCCTTGGGCCCCACATAAATTATATAATATAGTGTATATACATAATAAGAATTCTTTCTATATATTTTTATTATAAAGTTTAGGAAAATGAGAACAAGGTAAATCTAGTGGGAAATTTGACCTTGTTTTTGTAAAAATAATTTATCAATGTCTGGTTCAATATAAGTGGTCACAATTCTTAGTGACTTCTCAAGGTGCTCATCAGAAATGTTTGTTCGAATTTTGCACCTGGTGTGCTTCATAATTGAAAACAGCTGCTCACAGATATATGTACCATCAAAAAGCAATGTCACAAATAAGGCCTGATTATGGACTTCAAAAATGCACATAGGGTCACAAAGAAAATAAGTGCTAAAAAGCACATGATGTTAAAAGATTTTGTGGGGCCAAATTACTAGCTGTCCTGGGCCACATGTGGTCTGCAGGCTGCAGGTTGGACATCCCAAGGACCAAGCACTGAATGAAATTTCAGTAAGTGCTACTTTTAAAAGGAAAATAAAAAGCAAGGTTATTTCCTAATTTGTTCATTTTTTTTAGGGTAAAGACAGGTAAACTAGGCACATTTGTCCAAGTCATAGCAATAAGAAATGATGGTTACAAAGAGAAATCTCAACTTGGATCTTTCTTAAACATTCTCAAAAATAAAGATACGTTAATTCTAAGAAGCGATATCTCTTTATATGCAATATATGCAATTTTTTATGTTGATAGGAGTCAGTGGACTCCAAAAGAAAGAAAAAGAAAAAAGAAAAAGAAATAGTCAATGAATCTGATGTGCTCAACTTTCCTCAATAATGTTTTGCTAATGCTGGATTTATGTCATAATTTGCAGTTATCAACTTGCTATGAGCTTTGATTAAAGCCTCCTAGCAAAATTATATTCTCAGAAAAACTTATGTGCCATTTCTGTTTTTCTTATGTTAATGTGACCACATATACACACACACTAGCCTACAAATTACACAGGTGTTTATCATGTGCCTGGGGACAAAAATAGGACAGTTCTTACAGTTGTGCAGAAAGCTCAGGGATGGGCAACCTCTTCAGGTCCCTTCCCACTGTGGGAGCTTTTCTGTCCTCTCAATAAATCTTACTTTCTCACTAGGAAGAAAGAAAGAAAGAGAGAAAGAGAGAAAGAGAGAGAGAGAGAAAGAGAGAGAGAGAGAGAGAGAGGGAGAGAGGGAGAGAGGGAGGGAAGGAGGGAGGGAGGGAGGGAGGGAGGAAGCTCATGGTTAGTACTCTCCCTGGGGAACAAACACACACAAAAAGGGCACTATTTGAAGATGTCTTTAAGTGTTTCACTATTATCACGCTTCTTTTCATAATGTGTTAATAACCATAAACTCAACATCTCCATTCGGAAAAAAATGGTTAAACAAATACTACTTTTGGAGAGAATATCTCAAGAAATACGTTACTCTTCCAGTTTCTCTAATACCTATATTTCTGCCTCAGTCATTAAAGGTCCATAGTGTAATTAGAACACTCAACATACATCAAATAACATTCCCAAACAACATGAAACAAGGGCTTGATAATGTAGTAGAAACTCACCCAAAAGTATGAACTAATTCAAGAAATACTTAATCATGGTCAGTCTTGATCGAGGTTTTGAAACAAACAGGATTTACAACAACAACAAAAATACTGACAAAGAAAAAGTAGAGAGTTTATTAATGATAGCAAGTTGACTTGAAATGTTGTGAAAGAAAGATTTAAAATTTTTATCAAAATGCCAGGGATTAGGTCAAGGTTCTGTTGCTCACCACACAGAAAGCCTATCACTGAGACAATGAGTATTGCCCGTAATTATATTTGGGTGATATCAGCCAAGGAGAACTGGCGATTCAGTCTCAAATCCATTTTCCTATCCCACTAATGTCAAGGGTTTATATAGTAGGGCAGAAATTAGAAAACAGGAACTAGTGAGAGGTAAGGAAGAGGAGTTGACAAACAGGATTAGGGAAAGATCTGGCATCTCATCTCCTTGAAACTACAGACCTGAGGATCAGTGTCCTGAAAAAGGAACTCAGATAATGCAAATATAAGTTTAAAGCCTTAAGACTAGGAGAGTCAGCCAGGCGCAGTGGCTCAGGCCTATAATCCCAGCACTTTGGGAGGCTGAGGTGAGAGGATTGCCTGAACCCACAGGTTCAAGACCACCCTGGGCAACTTGGCAAGACTTCATCTCTACAATAAATCCAAAAAACAAAAAATAGCTGGGCATGATGGAGCATGTCTGTAGTTCCAGCTTCTTGGAAGGCTGAGGTGGAAGAATTGTCTGGGCCCAGCAGGTCAAGGTTGCAGTGGCTGTGAGTGTGCCACTGCACTACAGCCTGGGCCACAGTGAGACTCCTACTCCAAAAAAAAAAAAAAAACAAGAACTGGGAGGGCCAAAGTCTATGTTTATTCAAAAAAGTCTGTAGCCATTAGTTCTATGGGAAAGTTGAGCTGGCTTCAAGGGTGCAAGATTTTCTTGAACCTGTTAATAAGGTTGATTTTCTGCAATATAATAAGTGTGACATTCATTCATAACCAATATTTATTGATCCTCTACATTGTAGGCAAAGAATAATTATAATGAACAAAATATACATTCTCCTCATGGATTTACAGTTTAGATATTAGAGCAATTTAGCGCGTATCTTTGGTGATATTTTATTTTTTGAACATAATTCATGTATTGAAATAAAATAGAAATTACTTATCCCCATAATCTGTCTTGGAAATAAATGTTTGCGTTTTTGAAATGTTTTTAAGTAACTTTAACAGAAACAAACAAACAAGTATCTATGTCATTTGATATAAACATCCAGAAGAATGGAATCGAGAATTCACAAAGACAATTTCATTGGGAAGGGTTGGACTGGAACTGAAAAGACATTTCAAACAATTTCAGCATGAGTAGGTTGCATGTGTCAAGGAGTTTGTGTTCAGTGTTCTTGTTGCCATGACAGATTTTTGAAGACTTATTCAGATGCCCGTGTAGATCAATGCCAACCAAATGTTGTATCAAATATGCCTTCTATGTCTATATATCCATGAATTGAAGTCTGAGGGTTATTACCAAGATGAATTGACCAGCATAAAATAAAAATCTTCTATGAAAATCATTAAATAAATTATAATGAGTTTGGTCTTCCTTCTTAAAGTTCTTTCTCTTAAAATGGTTTTAAGTAAATGTTATTATAGACCGACACTTTGTCCCTTCTATCTGATTTGTTATAAAACCAGCTAAAATTTTTGCATGAACTTTGTTTAAAATTTTGTTTTTAAAATTACTATTGGCATAAGTATTTTGCATTGAGGTTTCAGAATACTCTGTTTATTCTATAGCTCCCACAGATAATTACATTTTTAGATGTAATTATAAAGGAAACAATGTTGATTATAGAAATTTTGTAAAATACAGATCCATGATCTGTGGCAGACACAGAACCCTTGGGAGCCTGACCATCCCTGAGAAAGAGGAAATACTTATAAGCAAGGAAGACAATCTCAGTTTTATCAAAATGATCATATCCCATAACAATTATATATTCAAAAATATTTTAATAACTGCATAATATCCCATTATGCAGATGTAACATGTATTAATTCAACTTTATACTATTGAATATTATAGTTATCATTTTACAGTAATTTTAGTGCTATAAAAATGCTATGATAAGTATTACATTAATTTCCATGCATACCTCCAGCACTTTATTTGAAAGTGTAATTAACAGTTTAATGAATTGGGTATTTTAAAGGTTGACATATATCACTCCCCACACAAATTTTGTAAATATATATTTCCACAAGTAATATATAGCATTGTTAACCTCACTACTTTCACAATAGATGTCATATTTTAATATATTTTCACAAGACAGACAAAAGTGTTAGTCACTGTTGTTTAATTTGTATTTATTTCATAAATATTACGAATCAGTTTTTTATCAAGTTAATCATTCAACAATTACTATTGGCCAGAAAGAATGGACTGATCAAAAACAGGATCACTAATGCAAAACTGTTTTTTAAAAAAGTAAACTTCTGTGAATAACGAGAATGCATACAGAAAATTTAGCATGGTGAATAACATTTTGTGTCTTGATTGTAGTGGTGATTATACAGAATTTGTGAAAAATTGTCAAGCTATGAGGTTAAGAAGGGTGAATTTTACTATGCATAAATTATAAATCAATAAACTTGGCTCTAAAAAAAGAATAAAGAGATTAATACTATGCATATTGATACCCCCAAAGATGATAAATAAAAATAGTAGACCCAAAATTAAAATGTGTGTCAGGAAATTTTTTCAAAAATAAAAGACAACTTAAAGATATGAATTGAAACAGCACATTGTACTTCAGTAGAAAATTGATATGAAATAATAAATACAAAATACCTATCTTCCTAAAGTGACTGAGTTTTGAGATAAATGAATAAAATGTCTCAGGTAAGAATTAAGTCATCTATACAGCAGGAAAATTAAGCTACTAGATTTTTTTAAACTACTGAATTCAAGCCAGGCTCGGTGGCTCAGCCTGTAATCCCGCGCCTTTGGGAGGCTGAGGTGAATGGATTGCCTGAGCCCGCAGGTTCGAGACCCGCCTGGGCAGCGAAACCTCATCTCTACAATAAATCAAAAAATCGCCGGGCGTGGTAGCGCACGCCTGTAATTCCGGCTACGCGGAAGGCTGAGGAGGAAGGGTCGCTGGAGCCCAGCAGGTCGAGGCTGCGGTGGCCGGGAGCTGCCACTGCACTCCAGTCTGGGTGACAGAGTGAGACTCCAGTTCAAAAAAAAAAAAAAAAACTACTGAATTCAAAGTAACTAATTCATTGTATCTAATGTGTACTAGTTAATTTAGTCAATAAATATTTGTTCTGAATGTCATTTTTTCCCCACAGGACTGATGTATTTCTAGTTGTTTTTGTTTTTCTTTTTTTTTTTTGCTTTTTGTCTTTGAGTTAGAGTCTTACTCTGTCACCCAGACCAGAGCGCAGCGGCACACTCATGGCCACCGCAGCCTCAACCTGCTGGGCTCAGGTGATCCTTCCGCCTCAGCCTTCCAAGTAGTTGGAGCTACAGGCCTGCGCTACCACGCCTGGCTAATTTTTATTTTTTCATTGTATAGACGAAGTCTTGCCAAGTTGCCCAGGCTGGTCTCGAACCCCTGGGTTCAGGCAATCCTCTCGCTTCAGCCTCCCAAAGTGCTGGGATTACAGACGTAAGCCACCGTGCCGGCTTCTAGTATTTTCTTATATAAAACAACACATTTTCATTTGTGATACCTAAAGATAATGAAGGGTTCAGTTGATAACTTTTGATAAATAGAAGTTTTTAAATGTACAGAAATATGAATTTTACGGACACAATAGAAAGTTTGCATGCAGAGAGTAAATCGTGTAGTTTTCAGGACATGTAAACTTATTGGGAGGCCAGCTGAAGGAGGAATGGCAGCTTTGGCAGGAACATTTTTAAAGTAGTTAAGGCAAGAATTCAGGAATTAGACCTGAAATGTACCAGCAAAATCAAATGAACCCGACATACTTTATTTGGAGGTGTAAGAAGAATCCAGTGAAGTGAGGCTGAAATAAACTAGAAAATCAGAAAAAGCTGGGAAGCATAGAATGCTAGCACTGATCATAGGGCAATCTCGGAGAGCCCAGATGACACAGCATATGTAAGTATCAACACTGGGGCTTGTCATGGAGGCTCCTTCCCACTAGATCCAAGGAGTTTCCCTCTAGAGCAGGGGTGTCCAACTTTTTTTTGGCTTCCCTGGGCTGCATTGAGTAAAGAGTAATTGTCACCCCCTTCCCTGCCTTGGGGAGGTGAATCTCCTCTTTCTCCAACCCACCAATTTACTTTTTAAATAAACTATATTTTCTAATCTAAAAAAAAATAATAATTGTCTTGGGCCACACATAAATTATAGAGTATATGCATAAGACTTACTTTTTAATATTTGTAGTATAAAGTTTAGAAAAATGAGAACCATATAAAACTATTATTGTGAGGAATTTGACCTCATTTTTGTAAGACTTATCTATAAATGTCTGGTTTGAGGGAAGTGGTCACAATTCTTAGTGCATTCTCAAGGTGTTCATCAGAAATGTTTGTTCAAATTGTGCTCTTCATGATTGAAAACAGCTGCTCACAAATGTACACGCTGCCAAAAAGCGATGTCATGAGTAAGGTGTGATTATGAACTTCAAAAATGGTAATATACATGGGATCACAAAGAAAATAAATGCTAAAAAACATATGACGTTAAAAGGTTTTGTGGGGCCACATCACCAGCTGTCCTGGTCCACATGCAGCCCATGGACTGCAGGTTGGATGTGCCGGTTTTAAAGGCACCCATCTCTATCTCATGAAAGACCCGCAGCTCTGCTTCCTTAACAGGAAGTCATCTTTTAATCTTCTTGGACCTAGATAAGTAATCTTCCTGGATGAAAAAAAATAACAGAAGTTTCTCTTCTTAGAAGAAGATTTCAAACTCCAATAATTTTCACCAAAAGGCTAATCTGATTAACTGGTCATAATTAACGAAGCTGACCCTCACTTTTCAGTTGTTCAGTTTTACTCCAAAGACACACATCCCATTATCACAGTGTAAAACTGTCTTTGCATCTCAACTTGCTCCTTTGTTTCTTCAAGCAGCTAGGATGATCTCTTTCTGTACTTGAGAAAAAAATGTATATGTATATGGTGAAACGTTATTGTCTTGATATAAAATTTGACAACCCCACATTTTCTCCATTTCTTTCTTTGATGGGCTGGGCTGGCACATTACCATTCTGCTTGCCTCTATTCGGGGTATTTTCAATTTCTCTTCTGCATAGGTAAGTGATATGATGTTCCAGGTGACTGGGTAGTTTGCCATCCTTAAACACATAATTTCCTACTTGGCTTCCTTGTGCCAAGTAGACGTGAACATATTCAATACATCGAAGTGCAGAGAAGATTTCCTCCATTTGCATTTTAAATATTTCATTATCACATGTACCTTCCATAAATCTGGAAAATTCCCTCTGTCCATCTAACATAAGGTTATGCTCTCTGTAAGTCCATAACGTAAAACTACAGTTCACCGAAGAGGTCAAATATGAGGCATTCTGGCTGAACTTGATGTAACCTTTAAGTAAAGCATGCCTTTAAATTTCATCCCACATTGTTTATAAAATCCACTGTACTGCCTCAGAAACTATAGAACAAATATGAGTTACTAGTATTCAATATTTCATCCTGTTCTTGAGTCATCATTATAAATATCAATTATTTTTATAATGTAGCTGTAGCCAATAGTAAAGATTTAAGTACATCCATAAAAACTTCCAAACATTTATTGAAACAGAAATTAAATCTGCAACAACTTGTACTAGGATATGTCAGCTATTGACGAGGAAAGGGACTCGAGAGGGCCTGGTACAGCCCATTCTTTCAGTGGCCACGATCTCTCCTAAGCCAAGATTCCTTTAGGTAGCATCTTAAGGTGGAAAAGGGACAGTCACCCAGTCTGGACCACCTCAGAGCTGCTCATACATCTAACACTCTCAGGACACCTGCCTGCTTAGTGAGCAGAGGATTTTAGTGATATTTATCTTGTTATACTCTTGCACACAAACGCTGGTTGCAACTATGTTGAGGTTTTTAGCATACAGCTTCAATAAATGATACATTTCTTTTTTAAAAATAGTTTAGCAAAACATGTTCACAATGAAAATAAATTTTTATTGCTAAGCTTGTATGAATATACAGCCACCTCAAGAGATCTATATTTTGCTTCTCAGTTGCTGAGATGTACATGATGTTCAAAGAGACCATTTCTCCTCCGGTCAGTGCACAGGTGACAAAGGGAAATGTAGGTGAGGGGTGAAAGTGAAGGATAAGAACCAATTCCAGTTAGCAGTGAGACGAGTAATCGATGTTCCCTACTTTATGGATGGGAAGGAAAACTCCTTTGTAAATGGAATAGGTCTAATATAAACATACGCATTGTCTAAATTAGCTAGAGAACCATAAAGAGAACAGTTATGGAAGAGAGGGCAATTCGGAAGGTGCCATGTGACAAATAAGACGTGAGAGGCTCAGTGGTGGTCCAGGCTGAGCAACTGTTCTTTTTCTACTTTAAGAGTCACCATAGAAAAGTCTTGGCTAGCTGGGCTCGGTGGCTCAGCCTGTAATCCCGCACCTTTGGGAGGCTGAGGTGAGTGGATTGCCTGAGCCCGCGGGTTCGAGACCCTCCTGGGCTGCAAGAACTCATCTCTACAATAAAAAAAAAAAAAAATCAGCTGGCGTGGTAGTGCATGCCTGTAATTCCAGCTACTTGGAAGGCTGAGGCGAAAAGATCGCCGGAGCCCAGCAGGTCGAGGCTGCGGTGGCCGAGAGCGGCCACTGCACTCCAGTCTGGGTGACAGAGTGAGACTCCAACTCAAAAAAAAAAAGAAAAGTCTTGGCTTACGAGAGATTGTGGGCACTGAAAGGCTGAACTGTACCAGACCCTCCTGAATCCCTGATTTTCCAGAGGGCAGTTCTATCATTCTTGTGACCCTACATAGCAGAGATCTAAAACAGGGTATTAACCCACAGTCATCAGAAAATATCTAAAACCTTCTTAAATTAGTTATTTGGTCCTTCTTAAATCATCCGTATATGTAGTCTTCTGTGTTTTCAGACTAGAGAGTTAAAAACAAACACACACAGCAGGTGTTGGAAGCCCTTAATTCTAGGACCTTCTACTGCACAGTGAGAATCATAAAACTGAGTGTGACCCTCCTCATTCACTACAGGGATAATGTGACCAAAGAAAAATGTCCAACAAGCATACTTTTTGCTCCCCTAAATGAACCATTTGTTCACCAAGCACTCAACTCACAGTAGCTTTCCGCCCTGCCATATCAAGTATCTTTTATTGCCCTCCGTGGCAGGTGTGATAGCAGCTTTTTATTCTTCCTTTTCTTTCTGTCATATTCCTGGAAGTGCCAACCCCCTCGCCTCTCCCTCGTTGATAAGTAGTTCTATAGACCTGTCACATCTCATGCAAGTCTTTGCTTTGTTGAAAGAACTTGGGACTCCATCCATGGTGCTCCTGCAATAGCAATGTCAGCTGCAAAAAGAAACAGAAGTGTCTGCCCTCTGGGAGCCTTTCCACAGAGAGCAGGCAGCAGGAGGGGTCGGCAGACAGGGGCCAGACCAGCCAAGAGGAGCCTGGGCCAGCCAAGCCCAACCTGAGCTGAAATTTCCAGTGTGACTTACCCCTGTGGAAGTATTTTGGGATTCGAGTAGCCAGCTGGAAACAAAAAAATTGCACTAGAAGATAAGCTTCTGTGAACTTCCAGTCTCATTTACCCAATAAAAATAATGTGGTTAAAATCTATTTATGCTACTTGATAATGCTTGGTTTGGAGAGCACAGAGACATTCAAAATTGTTTTCAAATAATCTTCACTTCATGATTTCTTAGATTATTTGTCCCAGCAATTCCAGACACATTAACTGCCATCAGAGTACTCTACCTAAAACATAAATGAGTCGATATCATTCTACTGTTTAAATACTGAAGTCAGCCAGCCACGGTAGCTCAGCCTGTAATCCCAGCACTGGGGGAGTTTGAAGCAAGAGGACTACTTGAACCCAGGAGTTCAAGACCTTGTCTCTACAAAAACCAAAAAATTAGCCAGGCATGGTGGCACACACCTGTAGTCCAAGCTACTCAGGAGGCTGAGACAGAAGTATTGCCTGAGCCCAGGAGGTCGAAGCTTCAGTGAGCCATGATCATGCCACTGCACTCCAGCCTGGAAGACAGAATGAGACTCCAAATGCAATCAATCAATCAGTTCTGAAGTGGCACATGTATCCCTTTTGGATAAAGCAATCTTCCCTGCTTAGCATAGCAAGTTCTCCCTTTCCAGCCTCATCTCCTGCTTCACCTACATATGACCCTTTAATCCAGAGTGTGGATTAACCAAATCTCTAATTCCCCTGACCCGTGAGCTCCTTTCCTTCTGTTCGCCTGTTGTACTTAGGTCCTCTTAGAAGGTAAAGCATCTAAGGTATTCCACTCTTAAGACATTTGCCCCTCTGTCGTCCAATGGTCTGCCCATTGGTTTGCATCTGCCACAGGAGCATGAATTATGTGACAGCAGAAAAAGTGTCCCATGGCTCAGTAACCACAGGACTTGATAGCATCTCATTAAATGTTGACTGAATTGGTAAATGTGTGACTAGGAGAAAATACTTACCCAAGCTCACTTCTTATTTGAATTCCCTGCTAACTAAATGTTGTGATCAAGAGCAGAATCCAGTATAGTGGCACACCCATCTGAGGAAAATATTTTGGATATTTATTTTTGCAAAATAGATAAAAGAAAATATAACTTTTGCTCTAACAAAGCAATTTTCATTTTAAATAACAATTCACCTCTGAGGTCCTTCAAACAGCAAATACGTCTAGTGCATATTAAGAATTAACTACTTAATACTGAGTGATCTGTCACAGAAACAAGGAACCGAGTATCATGTGTTCTCACTCATAAGAGGACCTTGAACAACTATTGCAACACTATAAGAAAGGGATTGGCAGTAGTGGGAAACTGCCGGTGGGGGGCCTGATTGGCAGCAGTGAGAAACTGTCAGGGGAGGGGGAACACACCTCGTCAACAAGGGCACCTGCATAATGAACATTTGTATACCTATCCCTGAGTTGTACACTACATGTTTAAAATAATTTTTTTTAAATGCATGTCATATTTTAAAAAAACAATGATCTACTTTACAGGAGTACTGGGAGGAAGAGAGAGAATTTTAACAGAAAAATCCAACACCTATTTCAAACAAACCAACTGAAAAGAACATGCAAATGGTAGTCAAATGTGCCTCTGAAGCACCAATCAAGGAAAATATGATTCAATTTACATGTTTGATTTGCATGCATTTCAGAAAAATGCCCATTGTGTAAAACAAAGATGAAGTGAGATCCAATTTCCCGGAAGAATTTTCACATACAAACTCCTAGAATTAAGATTTATGATGGCTTATTTTTCCTCTTGTGCATATCGATTATATTGAAATAATCTGTGATTGTGTCTGTTTTCTTAAGAAGACCATAAAGTTTTCAAGTCTCTGGACTATGTCCTATTCATGTATGTATCCCCAGGACTTAATATGATGCCTAGCACTTAACAGATATTCTAGATTTATTGAATTGAATTCTATATTGGAGTCTTATTGTTCTACTTAATATATCACATTGGTAGATGCTTTTCCTTTCAAAAAGCATGTTTTTATAAATAATTCATACTTAATATCTCCAGATATCATGAAATATATCTGAAAATACCCACAATTTGAGAATATATATAAATATATATATATATATAAATGTAATAGATGTAAACCAAATATATATATATTGGTGTAAATATATATATTTGGTTTACACCTTTAAGCTCCTGTAGAGCCCTGAAAATTTTTTTTGAACACAGTCGTGCCTTTGGGTCCCAATGACTATGAAAATTGGAATTATTCGTAGGAAAAAAATCAAATTCATAATTTATAATATACTATTAAAATCTTTTTTAAAAATAACAAAATGCAATGTTAAATTTACACAAACAACTATATATTTCTTAAAACTTCCTACCTTGAAAACTGAATATGAAATATCACCTATTGAATACATTAAGCAGAGCACAGAGACTAAGCATTCCATGGTGGTTGCCTCGGGGTATCAAACCATCTCTAACCCGTTTCAGATTCCTACTTAGAAAACTGTGGGTGGTAACAATCTGGATACACTTTTTTGCTTAAATCGTTCATAGATACAACATCTGTCAAACAGCCAACTTGCCTGACCCAGTTGTACTGAGTAAGCCCTACAGATTATTCGTCAAACAAATTCAGTAACCCAATATTTGTTTCTTTATTTTAAAATTTAATTGGTATGCAAATAGGGCAACAAGACAGCATTTGTGCTGGATACAGTTGTCACTTCAGATTCTGGGAATGCTCATTATCATGCTTACAGATGTTTTTCTCCCACCTAACATCTGCCAATACTACCTAAACCTCAGGAAGTCTACAAACCTGTACAAACTTCCTCTCACTGTGGGCCTCTTTCTCCGTTATCTGTTCCATGCACACTAATTTTGAGCATCTGAGGCCTCTGTTCGCCAGAATTATGCCTGCTTCCTAACACTTCTGCCTCCAGAGCTTTAGAGTTGAAATTGAACAGACACAGAGCCAATTTATCATAGGATGACATGTGTCATGTTCGTGGTATTACCAGAGGAACCCCAGTATGCACTACACTTATCCTTTTGTTGTCTGCATGGACCAAGACAACACAGGATAAAGAAACTATTACATTTTTAATGCTATGATATATATTTAAAAAGTAGAACATTAAATACAATTGACTTCCAAACGTAGTGCTAGATCATTCTGCTTAAAACCAGAATGTCTCTGTCAAATAATCATCTGTCATTCAGGAATACCTCCTATTGAAATAAGAATAACAAAACAAAAGCATTGGAATAAGCTCCCTCAAAGAAAATGATAACACTTTGCTCAAACCAACAATTTATTTCTTCTCTCTATCCCATTTTCACATAAATTCTGATCATGTCTAATAATAGCTTTATCATGAATACGATATAAATTCACATCATGTGGCTTTTGTCAACAAATATAAATATCCAAGAGCATCCTCCTTCCATCTTTCACTCACTAATATATGTATTTTTAACGTACTCATGATGCATCTCATACTTGTTTTCTAGATCAAACATAAAGCAAACATATACAGAGATAGTAATATTTCAAGCATAAACCTAATAGCCGAAAGGAAAAAGCTTTTCATTTGAACAAAGTTTAATAAAAAGCCCAAAACTTGAGGCTAAACTTTAAACGGTGACGCTGGCTGATCACAGAGTGACATCCTAACATTTCTTCAAAGATCTACTTTTTATTGGGAACAAAAACATTTGTTCATGCCAAACCTGACATCTAGTTGCTCATTTCAATCTCTAATTCATTTTGATCTTCAGCTTTCCTCCAATTACTACTTTAACATTTGCAAATTCATGTTTCAAAATAAAGGGTAAAGAAGACCTAAATGCTAGCATTTTTTTAGCTTTTACTAACATAATTATCAGAAATGCATATGCAAAAGAATAATACATATGTGAAACTCAATTCGGCATATACATAGACAAGCATGATAACAAACTTCAGTTAAGAGCATAACTCATCTCTCAATTTTGATGATGGGTCTGCTAGACTGAGTACAAAACTTTGCTAAACAATTTTTTAACTACCAAAAGCATTGGTCAGAATCCAATAGTTCGACTCAGGACATCCTTGACTAATTCAAGGGCAGGATTAGGAAACCAATCGTGGAAGTTGGAGGACCCAAACACCCTCAAAAACAGGAAATTGTTACCACCCTGGGCCAGAAAGTTATTACTAGAACCCTGGGTTTGCCCAACAGGACAAATGGCCGTAGTAAAAGGACCCAACTACTGCCAATTCTCAGTCCAGCACAGAGGGAACAGATAGAATAATACCCCAACCATTCCCTCCTCTACCTGTCCGTATTCCCTACTGCCTTCTATTGGAAAAACCCAACTGGAAGCTGGAGATCATAGAAGCCCAGGCGAGGACACGGCACAGAGAAACATAAAGACAGGTGGAAAGCAAACCCATGGGGCAAATGGGAAACATTCAGCATGTGGAGTTCTCTGTGATGTAGCATTCACCTATCACCAAATGATGTCACCTCAAGGACCTGATCAAAAGTGAGTGACTTCAAATCCTTCTTATGCAATTCAGATGAATTCCACACGTGAAACCAGGGAGTTACTGTACACACCAGAAGTTGAAGATAAGACCATCATTATCTCCAACCTGCATATTTGCAGTGGGGACTTCCAGATCCCAGTACCAACTGCTGGCTCCTATGGGCCCAAAGACCCCTAGGTGTCTATTTATCTCTAGCCAAGGCAAAACACATGGCAAATTAAGCCTAGGAAATCTCAGTCGTAACAATATCTAGAAGACTATCATGGACTCACTCCTTAAAAGACATAAAGACCATTTCTGATGGTGCTAATACGTTGCTTAAGTGGCTCCCAAGAAAATTGTATGGTGATTTTCAAATACATCTAACTCTTTAACCTGGTTTCGAATACCACCTGGCTCCAATATCTCTTTTTCACTTACAGCTTGCATTTTAAAAGCATTTTAGTTAAGAACTTTCCACACACTGAATAAAAAAAAATGTGGTACATATACACAATGGAATGTTATGCAGCCATAAAGAAGGACAAACATTGATTTTGCAGCAACTTGAATGGATTTAGAGTCTATCATATTTAGTGATCTATCACAGAAACAAAGAACAAAGTACCATATGTTCTCACTCATAAGCAAACCTTGAACAATTATCAGATTACTGTAAGAAAAGAATTGGCAGTAGTGGGAAACTGCCAGGAGAGGGAGACATACCTCATCAACAAGGGTACCTGCATAATGAACATTTGTATACCTAACCCTGAATTGTACCCCACATCTTTAAAATAAAATTTTAAAAAAGAACTTTCCACACAAGTCACTTAATTGGGCATTTTCCCATGTATCACCTCAGTTAAATTCTCACAACAAACTTGGTGATAGGTATGATGTTTCCCAATTTATGTATTATCATTTGAGATTCACAGAGATAAAGTAGTTTCTCTAAGCTTACAGAGCCATGACTAGAACCTGCATTCTATGTTTGTGCTCCATACTTCATGTCACAACTCACTCTTTCTTGCATAAACAGACCGTGCAATTTTGTATACCTCATATTTTGATCTTTAAAAGACATCATACCATCTTCACCCAACAGGCTTTTGACAAAGATTCAGGAAACACCTACTTTGTGCCAATGTGGCCAACAGTAGGAATACAAAAATGAACAGTCACAGAATTTCTGCAGTTAAGCAATCATGGGTTAATGCTGGATCCAAACTATTCTTGAATAATCTGCTCAAATGTCTCCTCCATAGTTGGGCATGGTGACTCACGCCTCTAATCCCAGCACTCTGGGAGGCCAAAACAAGAGAATCTCTTGAACCCAGACATTTGAGATCAGTCTGGGTAATATAGTGAGACCTCATCTCTACGAATATCAAAAATCAGCCTGACATGTTGGCACACACCACACACCTGTAGTCCCAGCTACCCAGGAGGCTAGGGTGGGAGGATTGCCTGAGCCCAGGAATTCGAGGCTGCAGTGAGCCATGATCATGCCACTTCACTCCAGCCTGTATGACAGAATGAGACCCTGACTCATTTAAAACAAAAAAAAATCTTCTCCATGGCGAATACTCCTCAACCTGAAGTCAAGTCACTACCCCACTGATCCTCAAGAATATATATATTTGGCACTAATTATTCAGAATGTTGTGCCCTTCTTTGCATATTTACCATCCCAATAACTAGACAATAGTCAGTTATGTTTCTATATAGCCTCACTGAAATGTTTCTCATTCCTCACTCAAGGTCAGCGTTTGTAACAAGCCTTCATTCAGGAAAAACTTATTGAGTGCCTATAAGGTCCTAGGTACCATGCTAAGTTCGGAAACTAACTAGTAGAGAAAAGCAAACCATTCCCCTCTAGGAACCTTCTGAAAATTGTATAGTCTTTGGAATATATAGACATAGAAACAGGCACTTTTAATACAATTATCATAAACCTTATAACACTGAAGCAGGCATTTCTTGTTTGCCTCCATAACTCCATAAAGGGGAGACAGGGCTTAAGAATGGGCACAGAACTCCCATGTCCCACTGACTCCAACAAGCATCATGATCCAGGGGCAAAGAGAATTAAATATGTCGCAGCAAAGTCAGTGCCTTGGAATTTTTAACAGCCTAAACTTATTGTCTTTTAATTACATTCAATCTCAAATAAATTAATATTAAAGGTCTGTTCTTTTCAGAAGCCAAAAAGTAATCATGCTCTGTATTTTTAAATAATACTATGTATAATCAATGAAATCTATAAGGTCCAACAGGTAATTCTATGCTTTCTCTGATAGGCACTTCATTAAAACATTGAAGTGGATGAAAGGCCATGAGGGTTTAGGAGGTCAAAGTTTCTATTCTTTCTGGGTGAACAAGAACACTATGTTAATTATACACACAGCAGGTAATCACAGACACATAAAACTCAGTAACAACTCTCACCATCTTTCACGTGAAAAGCCATAGAAAATATAACATTTCTGAGCAACCTAAGACATGATTCACACCCAAATTTGTGTTTGTATCGTAGAATGTCAATATGCCAAATTAAGCTGAAATTTAATATCCTTAACTTTATTCACTCAGTGCAGATGAACATACTGTATTCCTACTTGTAAGCAATGATTTTCATTCATTAAGCAGCAAAAGCACTCCTTTCTGCAAGAAGGTACTGAGCCAGAAACAACAGAAACGAGTATTTGTATTATTACGTACATAAACATATTGACTTTGAAAAGATTAACTTGTGGATCAATAAGGGAGAAATTCATTACACCAATCAACCTCAAGTAACTAGAACTAAACAAGAGGCATCCGTCTGAGTTGAAGTGGAATTTACTTCAGTACTGCTACAGCCTAAAAGAAACCATAAAATGGAATCATCACATTGTACCAGGAAATTTTGCATAAACAAATCTGATAGATTTGAACGCATTAGGGCTTCATGTATACCAGTTTCACAGCCGTATGAAAAATGTTGAGATCAATGGATGCTGATGAGCAATATTTAAATGAATTTCTAAATGACTATAATAAAAAATTTAGTTGACTCAACCCCTGCTGTTCTGGGCTGTAAAGTTATGAGCTCTATTTACCTGAAAGCATGTATGCCTATTAGACTTGGCAGGAGTTTCTCAACCTTGGTATTAAGTAGAATATCTATTTAAAATGAACCAAGCATCAGGCTATACCAAGTCTGCTACTTCAGGCTGGGATAAAGCAGCATGCTAACCTCATGTGCAGGATGCAAAGAGCAGAAAAAAATAAATCTTTGTGGCTTTTCTTAACCTTCTTTGTGAGCTAACATTTTTTCATAAAATGTGGCTGACATTGGAAGAATATAGCAAGTTTACTTTCACCAGTACCACCAATAAAATGTCTAAATAAAGAGAGACACAAGAAAGAGCAGCATGAATTAAAAGTATATCAACTGAAGAGGTTATTTGTTGAGTGGAGAAACTGAAACAAGAAGGGAGCATTTTCTTAAACGGGAAGTCAGCACCATGGGTATAATCTGCATCAGAAGGAACAAAATGGAGGGAGGCTCTTGGGCAGGGAGGAGATTTAGCACTCAATTCCATTTGGATGAGATACACCAAAAAATTGGTAGAAAACAACTTAATTAAAACTTGAAGAGTGGAACCAGACCATACAAATGAGCAGAATTGAAAACCAGGGAGACTCATGGAAAAATGGGACTTAGTATGTGGGACGAAGGGATGACAGGGACTAAACGACAATAGATAGGGCCTGAGTTTGTCTTCTGTTAACACCAGGAAATATTGAAAGTGTAGAAGTTGGCCCGGTGTGGTGGCTCACGCCTATAATCTCAGCACTTTGGGAGGCCAAGGGGAGAGGATTACATGAGCCCAGGAGTTCAAGATCAGCCTGGACAATGTAGTGAGACCTCATCTCTACAAAAAATTTAAAAATTAGCCAGGTGTGGTGGCACACACCTGTAGTCCCAGCTACTTGGGATGCTGAGGTGGAAGGATCTTCTGAGCCTAGGAGATCGATGCCGCAGTGAGCTGTGATCATGACACTGCACTCCAGTCTAGGAGAAAGAGTGAGACCCCAACACACACACAAAAAGGAAAGTACAGATATTTACCAGGTTGCAATAAAGGCAAGATCAGTCCATAACAGAAAATATAAAAGGGAGACTAAATTGTAGTAAGTAGAAACTACTGTACCAAAATTCATATAGCAAAAAGTTTGCTTATTGGCCAACTCATTCTTGTAACATTAACTAAATATACATATTACAATTATGGGGCAAATGGAAATAAATACGTATTACAATGACAGGGCAAATGGAAGTATGCCTAAATAAAATGCATCAGAGAAGAAATCTGAATTTTTAAAACTGCATCTTTCAAAAAGCTTCCACACCTTTCTGGAGGCCAAGAAAAATCTGTGGAGCTAATTGAAGAAGGAGTGAAATCTGTAAGACATTAGTCTCATATTTATCATCAACAGAATTCAAACCAGGGTGGAAAAAACTTTTAAAGTGATATGAAATATTGCTAAGAGAATTGTTTATAATGAACTCAAAGGCTAGAGCTGAAAATGCAATGAGATGATATATATTGAAGTAATTTGCAAACTATATAGTGTATGCTAATACTAAGCATGATTTTTTCTAAATAGACCAATAAATAATGAGAAGAAGCAAAAATAAATAACTCTCAAAATGAGTTTATTCTTTTACTTTTAGTAGTAAAATATTAATTTGGAGAGCTAAAAAATTATGTTGATATTTTGTTTTTGTAGGAAATGGATTAACAAAAGTAAATTCCAATTAACATTTAAAAATCATAAAACTAAAATTTTAAAATGATACCAGAGCCACACTCTGTCAACACGTAGTTGTGGATAGTCCTCTCTGAGTCCTGGACTCTGCTTTGTGACGTAAAACATATTCTAAATTCTAAATTCTAATATTCTAAAATTCCTTCCTGAAACAGAAAGGAAAAACGAAGGGATGAGTATAACTGAGTGTCATTTCTGAGGAGTCACTTAAGAACTATGGTATAGCAGTCATTTCACTACTAGACTAGATTATTGGGATTGGCCGTTTGGTCAATGCATGTAGGCATTAACTAATTTCTAAACCAGGAGTGTCCAGCATTTTGGCTTCCCCAGACTGCATTAAGTAACCTTTTGACTTCTCTGGGCCACATTCAGTAAAAGAGAATTGTCTTGTACCATACACAGATTATATAATATAGTTAGTGTATATACATAATAAGGCTTCTTTTAATTTTTGTTTTTCATTATAAAGATTAGAAAAATGAGAACAATGTAAAACTAGTGGGAAATTTGACCTTGTTTTTGTAAAACTAACCTATCAATGTCTGGTTCAATGGAAGTGGTCACAGTTCTTGGAGCGTTCTCAAGGTGCTCATCAGAAACGTTTGTTTGAATTTCGCTCTTCATGTGACTCATGATTGAAAACAGCTGCTCACAAATGTACATGCCGCCCAAAAGCAATGTCATGAATAAGGTATGACTAAGAACTTCAAAAATGGAGTACACATGGGGTCACAAAGAAAATAAATGCCAAAAAACATATGTATGATGTTAAAAGATTTTGTGGGGCTGCATTACTAGCTGTTCTGGACCACAGGCAGCTTATGAGTCATGGACTTGACATGCCTGTTCTAGACAAAAAATAATAATAATAACATCACAGAAGTAGGCAGAAGAAATTAGAAGATTGATTACTCTGGACTCTCTCCAAGTCACTGTGTTTCTCTGCTATGGGATAGCAGTCATTTCACTACTAGACTAGATCGAGCGGGTTCTGGACACAGCTTCCTCTCCCTGCCCCCAGACCCAGCATTTGATACTGTACTGCTCAGTTATTAGCCCCAGAATGCAGCGTCATCTGTTAGACTTTCTTACCCTTCACCTTTGCAGAAAGTCCTTTCATTAAAGTCTCTCAAAATTTCTCAACATGAATGACTGTTTCTTTTCAAAACTCTGATTAATACAGGATTTAAAAACTTTTGTTATCACAGAGTTTATGATTCTGAGAAAGCAGATATCATTCCAATAAAATCATGAGAAAGTGATATAAGTCCTCCAAAATAAAGTACTATGTGATGTAACAGAGACTACATTCTGAGAAGAGAAATAACTGTACCAATTAGTTAAGGAAGCTTCAGAGAGAACTTCTTATTCTTGAAAATTATCATGGATTTCCAAAGAGAGAGAAAAGATGAGAAGGTGGAATTTGAAACTAGTAGAAAAGTCATCATCAGAGAAAAAAGTTCAGTCTTTGCAAAGAATATGTTAATTAGTCAGATTTAATTATTCCACAGTGCATACAGGTATATGCATCATAAGATCACATTGTACTACATAATTACATACAATTATTGTTAGCCAATTCACAATAAATAAATACATAAATTAAAAAACAGAGAGACTGATTGGGCTCATGCCTGTGATCCCAGCACACTGGGAGACCCATGGCAGGAGAATTTTGAGGCCAAGAGTTCAAGAACCAGCCTGAGAAACACAGCTAGAAACCTGTATCTTAAAAAAGTAAATAAATAACAGAGAGAGAATCATAGATTGAAAATGAGGGTAACCCAGGTTGTTCAAAGCAACCTCAGTTCTTACTTATTTCCCAAATATAATTTATTAATAGCTATAATTTCATTAAACTGATGATGTTGTAAATAAAAGGAGAAATTTTAAGAAACCAAACTGTTTTCTTAACAAAATCTTGTGCTCATTCAAAATATAACCAGTGAATCCTTGTAACCTCAACTCTGTGTTGAATTTCCTTCAAAGAAACACAGTTTTATAATCTAAAAAAGTTTGAAGAAATTAAATGTCTATTTTATGAATTTATTTATCCGATTAGGTTGTCCTCTTCTCCACTAGCAGTCTCTTATCTTCCACAGTGGATTCCCATTCTCACTTCCCCTCATCCCTCCTAGAGACTCTTCTTATCTTTCCTTTGTCTTCTCTTTTCAGCAATCCCAGCATTCTTTTGGCTTAAAATTGCCCTCAAAATGGAAAAAGTTTTGGCTTGATTTATTGAAGTCATCACATCGAAAAGATGTGATGCCATCAGATGACATTTTTATAAATGTCTTTAAAGTGTTCTTAAAATAACATGTGCACAAATAGAATAATCTGAGTATTATGAAAGCAAATTTCTCCTACTCTATTTCCTCTTCATCTTCAAATGCCACTTTGCAGAAACCTCTTCTAATCATTTTTGTCCTTAATTCCTCATATGACTACTTTGTAACTTTAAATAATAGGTTTATGCCTTTTTCTTACTTAATTAGCTTCACATTCAGTCTCCTAAATTCCTGAGCAACTTGTAACGTGTTCACTCTTCTTCCTCTTGCCCTGTAAATATCTGAGAGACAAATCATTATCTTTAATTTTTTATAGTCAACGTGGTAAATTTAATAATGCACTTATACTTTTGAATTTTCCAGTGTCATTTGACTACTTACCATGTAAAATGAGGATGTTGGAACTTCAATTCTTCCTTCCTGCATTTCCAATATATTTTCTTCTTTCTATAAGTTATACTTTTACTTTTGACTTTTGTCAATGTTGTTTGTATTTGCATTAATCTTTAAACCATGCTTTGGCTTTAGGATGATAATAAAATTCTAAACCAATAAACTAGATTTAACACAATTCTTGTTTACTGAAAGGCCATGTGTTTTGTGAGCACCATATGGTCTTCCCTATGTGTGAAATATCAGGCTTCATTTCAACTTGAAGCATTCATTAGAATGCTCCTAAGATCAATGACAAAAAAAAATCCCGTTTGTACATCCCTCGAAGTGATTAAGATCATGCCATATATTAGTTTACTGTATTTTGAAACATGACTTTATTGCAGAGATAGAATATTTGATTCTGATATACTATTTTTATGAAGAAATTAAAATATCTTTAACATATTCTCAAGATGATTCAGATCCTCCCCGTACTATTTCTCATATAGTAACTCATATTTTTCTGAAGACTAACTTTCCTCTACCATTTATATACTTGCCAACAAGGTCTAAGGAATTAAAGATTAGATAGAAACTTGAGTTCAGGCAATTCCATCATGTTTCTTTTTAAACCAGTTACATTGAGCTCCTTTTCTAACTTCTGCACAAGTAGTTACTTTACTGAAGGAATACTTTAACATACTTATTAAAGGTGATGCAAATATATATTATATATAATATATACCTTAAAATTCACATCAGAAATCCCATTTCTAATTTTGATGAAGCAACTTATAGCCAACCAATTCTCTTGTCAATAAAACCTATAATTTTTAATAGAAAGTCTTAAATTATAGCTGTTCAAAGGCATAGGAACAACCAAAGCAGTCAGAATGTAAGTATCTAAGACGTTAACTGTTGACTTTTCAACAGAAATGATGGAAGCCAGAAAATGATGGAGTGACAGCTTTAAGATGCTGAAAGAAGATAACTGCCAACTCAAAATTTTACACACTAAAAAAAAATTCATCAACAGGGAAGACAAAATTAAGACTTTTTCAGACAAACAAAAACTGACAGAATTTTTTTATCTGCAAACACAAAAAGATAGATAACTTGACTAAATCAACATGCAGTCAACAATTGCTAAAAATAAATTTTTTTTCAAATGCACATGGAGCATTTACCAAAATTGACTATGTGTTGTACCAAAAAAAAAACTCAAAACATTTGAAAATATTAAAATTATTCATAGAAGGTTTTTTTATTCTATAGTGGAATAAAGCTAAAAATATTTTTTCCAACTAAAAAAAATCTCCATATGTTTGGAAATAAAGAAAAACACTCCCCAAAAACTTCCTGAAGTCCCAGAAGAAATCTCAGTGGAAATTAGAAAACATTTTAATAAATAATAATGAAAAATGTATACAACATAAAGAAATTTGGGAAATGGAGATACAGTCATGCTTAGCGGGGAATCTATGGCCTCAATGCATATCAGAAAAGAAGAAAGACTGACAGCCTGTGACCTGAGCATCCATAAAGCTAGCAAGTGGCAGGACTAGGGTTCGAACTTGTGCAGTCTGGCTCAAGGATACATAATCTTAATCCCTTTACTGCCATGTCTAATTACCTCCCAACCTAACAAGTTGGTCTTTAAACCAACAACCTTCTGTAGCTAACCTCCCTCACCCTACCTTCCCAGGAAAAGCTCTTTCTCCACTTCTGTATTGCCCAGTTACTCTTTGGTGCATATTGTTTTCTTTGCTCTTGGCCTGCTTCCCCTGCCACCTACTGGAACTACTCTTGCAAAGGCTATAGTCTATTTGCCAGATCCCATAGACAGTTTTTTTTTTCCATACATACTTTCACTATGAATGTTCCTGCTATTTTTTATTTCATAAAATTTACTTCCCTACTAGTTAATGTGTTAGCAGTCTCTTCTGAGTCCCAGCCTATCACTCTCACTGTTACTTTTCTGTATCCTCTACTCTGTCCACTTCTTAAATGCTAAAGTCCTCCCAAGATGTCTCCAGACTCCACTCTTGGTTCACTACTATTTTAACACTTGGTAAGCTTTATCTACCCAAAGTTTGAACCAGATATTGATGATTCCCAAATCTATAGTTGTAACTCAGACTTTTCTGAGCTCTAAGCTAATCTTCAAGGAAATCTAAATTTTTATTTTTTTATTTTTTCTCAGAGAAAATCCCCAGAGGTTTAGGCTTAAATACCTCTACTGCGAGTCTTAAATGTCTTAAGTGCTGATAAAGTAGAATGATCACAGTGCTTAAAATCAGAAACTTGGTGCTCTATAAATTGACATGACTATGATATGAAATTGGCATGACTATGGCATGATTATGATATGAATTTTTGGTTAAAGGAAATTGTGATAAATGATATTTTTATTTAACCATAAAATGATATCCAAAGAGAACTGGTGAATGGCTTAGGACTTGGTGGCCAGAACATGGAAAACACAAGATAAAGAGAGAGGGTACTTGTGTATTAATAAATGCTCACAATTTCCTTAGTAGGCGCAAACTGTCAACCTGAAACCAGTACTAAATCAGCTGGTTAACTTAAAATGGGTAACATATACACCTTAGGCTTCACAAGCAGAGACATTAATTTCCAATGTGTCTAGGGTAGAGTAAAAACTCTATGCTTCTTTTAAAAAGCAATTCTAATATGTTATGTTTCAGAACCACTAGATAAAAGTGGCATTTTCCAAATTGTGGATCATAAACCTCTGGAAGGTATTACCAATTACTATAATAAAAACTATTGTCTGAGGAATAAAGGAATAAATGTCTTGGAAAAAATTAACATATTTTAAAATATGTTACTGAATTTATAGTAAGCTTCACCCCAGTCCTCAATGATTAGAAACTAAAACTACTCTTTTTTTTTTGTAACTGGAAAGGGTTCTGGAACTGAAAAGGTTAGAAATTGCTGCCTACAACACTTGACCTCAAAGATCCTGGAACTATGTTCACTTTTATTAGTATTTCCAATTTGTCCCTTTCACAAACTAAATCTTTTGTCCCCATATTGACTGATCACAAAGTAGTTATATTTTAAAAGGGCTAAGACACAAGTAATCTCTGTATTATTACTTTTGAGAAAAATTATTTTTAAAAATTGAAAATCCATCAGTTATGTTTTGGATTTTTAAAAATATTTTGTTTGAATTTTTTTCCCAATTTATCTCATCTAAATTTACATCTACTTAAGCGAATGTTTAATTTGGAACCGTTTGTAGAGAATGACTATGCAATGGTTAGGAACTGTCACAAATTGTTACATATTTACACATTAAGCCAGAGCTATAAAAAATTTGAGAAAATGTTAACCTCTTACAAGGAAATTATTATCTAGAAATTATATTTATTATGTTATTATCTAGATATATATATAAATCTGCATCTCTAGATTTAATATAATTTGAATCAAAATTCCATAATACTGAACATTCTAGTTGGGACATACATAAAATTTAATGGAGTCAGAAGTCTCCAGTGATTATGACTATAATGGGTAATGTCTCACACATGGTACCAACATTTGGAAGGGTACTCAGATACAGTGCTTCATTACTACTAAGAAAAGAAGCTTATTAGAAAATTATGAATATACATAGGGTCTAGAAGATAGTTCAACATTGCTTTGATTTACTCTTAAGAAGTCACTGTAGGTTTCCCCCACGGCAGAATTTAGAATGAGTTGGAATTCAAGTAGTTTGTTTGGGACATAATCCCAGCAAGCACAGTGAAAAGAGTGAGGGGATGAGACAGGGAAGGGAAGACGGAGGATAGAGTGTATTGATGTAGTCATCATGGGAACCTGGGGTCAGTCTTGTAGTGTACCATCTGAGGGACAATGTAGGACATGCCACAGAACCGTCCCACTGGAGGGAGAACACCAAGTATTTATCCATAAACTCCTGTTCTTCATTCTTAACGCCCTGGCACTTCTCACCTGCCCAATGCCCAGGTTAATCACGCTCCTTAAGTAAGGTCTCCAGGTAGATTCTGGAAGCCCTAGTGATGGAGAGAAACAGTCTGCAGGTGACTACTCACATAGACAGAGGAGATTTGAGCAGGGACTACCAGCAACAGCCTTAGTCACCGTTCTTGTGATACTGAATCCACTCGCCTCAGCTAGGCAACCAGCAGTCCCTTTTCTCTACAGGCTCCACTTTTCTCACAATACAATCCATCTTTTCTATTCTTTCTCTCTATACCTCCTCGGGAAAACCAGGATAAGAAAATGACTTAAGCCTCCTAACATGCACTTTTTTTGACCTGAGATTATTTTTTAAATTCTAAGTGTTTTTATATTCATGTTTAACAATAATTCACTATAAGGAAATACCATGAAAGATAAGAAAGTATATGCGGTATTAATATGTGTGTCAAAGTCAGAAACAACCCATATGATTTCTCTTTGTTGATCTGCTCCAGCCAACCACTGAGTCATCTTTACACAATATAGTCACTGTACTGAAATGCACCTTCAAGCATTACTTTTTTTTTACCTACTCTTGACCAGATCCCTTATTTTATCCACAGACATCTGTCAAATTAATTACCCATGCCCTTGGCATGTAAGATTGTTCACTAAAGCACCATAGTATTTTGGTCAAGTTCATGTTACTGTTCTCTAATTGCTGGTTTCCAGACCAGACATCTCTATCTCTTAGAATTTAGACATTTATCTGTCTAAACCACAAGTGTCAAGCTAACTTTGACCTCTTACTTATCAATCTGCCCTCCTGACTCCTCCTGACCTTGGCAATTATATACACCTCCACTCTTATTGTGCCTGTCTAGAGTGTGTTATCTGAAATCTATCCCAGTGTGTTGCACAGTTCTGGCTTTCCTGTCCTGACCCTACTCCTTGGTACCCAGGAACTATTGTCTATTCATTCAGTCATTAAGTATCTATTCAATCATTAAAGAGTAATATGATCATTAGGTATTAATTCAATTATTGAGTACCCACTATGTGTCAGACACTCTTGGAGTTTAAACACAAGCAATTTATAAAATAGATCAAGTCCCAGCTCCTAAAGAAATTATCAAGGAGTGATTGGTCAGGGCAAATACTGTGTCAAAACATGTCTAGAACAAATGCTCACTTTGACCTGTGGTCTAGTTATAATTATTTCCTCAGAACCACACCAACAATTGACCATAACTAGATATAAATATCCACCATCTAGTTGCTGGGAGAAGCAACTAGAAAACAATTTGTCACACTTGAAATTCAAACTAAAATCTGAAAACTATTATTTAATTTGTAGGTTATTCCAAAGAATCTTTGCCCCAAATCTTTTAGAAACAAAGAAATTGAAAAAAATATTTGGCCTGTCTGTGGTTGATACTTTTTTAATTTGAAAATCATTATCAAATATCTCAAATTATATCAACCCAACGTTTTTGTTTGTTTGTTTGTTTTGGTGAGAAAGCAGGATTTATTGAGAGGACAGAAAAGCTCCCACAGCAGGAGAGGACCCGAAGGGGTTGCCCCAACTAGACTTTTTTAAAAGTCTGAAATAGGGTAGTATATTTGTTCATCCATTCACTCATTCTACATATATACCTGAATGTCCGCATGTCAGAAAAGAAGAGGCTTCTGCTTTAATTTTTCAAGGGAAGAGACCTAGACTAAGAAAGAAGCAAACAACATGTGACAATATGAAGGAAATCACCTGTGTACACAGATACAGAAAAAATGAGTTTGAGTGGAGGGAAACTTTTTAGATAAAATGAACATAGAATGCCTCCCCAAACAGTTAGGAGTAAGACCTCAAGAAGTGAGACATTTTTCAGATGTTAAAAATGTCAAACATAAATACAATGTGAGTGAAATACTCTCATAAGCATTAAAACGCTTGCAATACATCTGCCCTCCATTTCTCACAAAATTCACTTTTGCCCTGAAAATATGATGAAAATTTCAAAAATTAACAGCAAGAGAAAGGTTCAATGGGTGTGAAACAAAGACTTAGAATATAATCACTCTTTCAACGTTTATTATACTGTATATTTTGAGAAGCTATAATCAAGAATTTGTCCTTTGTCTTAGGTTCAAAATCACGAAGCAATAATTTTACACAACAAATGTATCTTTGTAGGAAATTTTGAAACAGAAAACAATAACTTGGTTATGATTTCCTATGTGAAGATGAGTCCAGACAAGAAATACTGCTTATCTACTTTTTTCTGGGTTTATTTTGTTGATGCTCTTTGAGGGGCAAGGGAGGTTATGAGGGCAAACCAAAATACATACAATAATGGATTTATTCAGCATAAATAAATTTTAAATACCTTTTGAGAAATCAAGTATGGCTTGTTTTACACAATAAACTTTAAAGCATGCAAACAAAAAATAATTGTTGACCGAGACAGTTTTCCAAAAACGCATTTTGTTTTCACCCACTAAATTATAATAAACTATTCCTACCTCTGTAAGTCTTCCAAGCACTCTCCGTGGTAAGTTTCTATACGGGTGTACTCTTTTTTTATCTTTTATATTGTATTTTTGCCACACCTTTTCTATGTTTATATATTTAGAACACAAAAACTTATCATTGTGTTACAGTTGCCTACAGGTTTCAGTATAGGAACATGCTGTAGAGATTTGCAGCACACAGCAATAAGCTACACCATACAGCCTAAGTGTGTAGATGGTATAGTTGACTATATTATCTATGCTTGTGTAAGTACAGTCTATGATATTTTCATGACAAAATCACTTACTGATGCAATTCTCAGAACTTATGCCTGTCATTACAGCAACACATAACTGTATTCGTATGTAGTGAGTACTTCATACTCAGAAGCTATTCTACTGATGGACATTTAGTTTTTTTCCCAGTTTCTAGCTACTGTTAATAAATTTCTCTAAATATTTCTGTGCAAGCCTTTGTGTAGACATGGATTTTCTTTTCTGTAAAATACCTAAGAAAAAATTACAGAGTCACATAGTAAGTTGCTGTAGAATTTTGCTCTCCTACTGACCACTGTGGGAGATTTAGATACTCTACATCTTCTCCCATGCTTAACATTGTCAGGTTTTTTTAACTTAAATCATTCTAGTGAATGCATGATGACATCACATTATGGGTTTAATTTATATTTCTCTGATGACTAGCAATGTTATACATTTTTTGGTGTATTTATTGGCAATTTGTGTGACTTTTTAGTCTTTTGATCATTTTTAGTTAGATGGGGTTTTTATTATTGAGTTGCAAGAGCTCTTTGTATATGCTGGATATAAGTGATTTGTCAGATGCATATATTGCAAATATTTTCTCTGTTATATTCCTTTTAGTTTTCTCATTGTTGACTTTTGAGGAGCAAAACTTTAATAAGTAAAGGAAGTCCAATTCACAATGTTGTTCTTAACAATATTTTTTGTTTCCTCCTAGGAAGTCTTTGACAACACAAGGTCACAAAGATGTTCTTCTTGTTTTTTACAAATGTTTTCTAACTTTAGCTTTTATCTTTTTGTCCATTTTTAACTAAGTTTTGTATATAACAAGAGTAAGGGTCAAAGTCAAGAATCATAGACAAATTTTGTTACCATTATAAGAGAGAAAATACATTTGTCACAACTCATAAACTGTACAGTAAAAATGAATGCAACTTATTGTAAATTATAGCTCAACACAGTTGCTTCAAAAAATTATCTTATGCTAGTCTAGCAAATGTTAGAAGCTATGAGCAAAATAAAGATTAATAAAGAACTGAAATTTGTCAAAAAACTTTTTTAATCTAATAGGAAAAAGTAGAAATGAACAGCAAGCAAAACATCAGTATGCACATTTATCACAAACTAGAGCTTAACCTCCTAATATTTTGGTTAATGAAATTTTTTCTTAGAGAATATATGGTATAAGAAAATAATGATATGGCCAGAAGAGCCATAGTCAATTTTTGCTTATCTACTTTGTAGTCTATACATCCCAACTTTTATTTTCCTTTCCTTTGTCCCATTTCTCTGTCATCTCTAGCAATCAGTTCATTCTACATTTTAAAGAATATGAATATATTTTTACTTTAGTCTAAAAACAATTATAAAATATGTAATAACATGCCTGAAAAATGCCTTAGGAAATTATTTACTACTCTCTTATTGATAAATATAATTGAGAGAGAGCTTATTTTAACTTATACAGTATTATGTATTCCATCTTATTAACATTATTATATTTTGAAAATGCTATATTTGGGTAATAATTGCTAATAATAATAGCATAATTTTAGGACTCTATGTGTAATTTGGATACTTTATACCAATTAATCATTTCCTCTGGTATTATTACTTTTTAAAAACTCAAAATTGAGAAAAATACTCATCTAATCTGTACCAAGAAAGAACAAGTCACCATTTCTTTCATCTGCGCTTCAGATTACAATACATAAACTTTCAGATAAGGTAATAGTTCCAGTTTTATTCTCTCCTCCTCTACCTAACACAGAAATAACCACTATTATGTATTGGGTGTTTATCCAGTCTCTTCATGTTTTGCAAGAGAGAGAGAGAGGCAAAGAAAGAGAGGAACACCACAAGCACACACAGCGTGCAGTAAGGTCTTATGATTGTTTTTAAATTATATAAACAGGATTCTACTCTATATAATGTTCAAGAAGTTACTTTTATCACTTAACATATTTTCTAGAGTTATTAATGTCATTAAAGATAGGTTTATATCAGCCAGGCGTGATGACATGCACCTGCAGTCCCAGCTACTCAGGAGGCTGAGGCCTCAGAGGTAGAGACTGTGGTGAGCTGTGATCAAGCCACTAAACTCCAGCATGGGCAACAGAGTGAGACCCTGGCTCAAAAAAAAAAAAAAAGAAAAAAGATAGATTCAATTTACTTATTTTTTTTAATCAATATTTTTTTATTTTGATATTGTGGGGTACAGTTAAGGGTTAGGTATACAAATATGCTTCATTCAGGCCCCTCAATTTACTTATTTTAACTGCTATATAATAATCCATTATGTGATTATATCACCGTTTATTTTTCCATTCCATCACTAATAGACATGGAGATTGCTGTTATAAATAATACTGGAATTATCAGCTCTTACTCTTCCCCTTGTGCTCGTGAGGAGGATCTCCTTAAGGATGGAACTGTCCAATATAACTTTCTACAGTGATGGAAATGCTGTCTGCTATGGCTGGTGAGCACTTGAGATGTGTCTAGCATGACTGAGGAACTGAATTTTTGTTTTATTTAATTATAACTAATTTCAGTGTAAAGTTAACTGTTACTACATATGACTTGTGGCTACCATGTTGGACGGCACAACTCCAGGATAGACACCCAGAAGCAGAATTGCTAGACTCTAGGATTCATCCATTTATAAGCATGTACTGGTGATTACCCACTGGCTAGTCAAAGTGACCTCATCAGCTAACACACCTGTCAGCAGGATTGCCACTTCCCAACATCCTGGCCAATGCTTGAACTTGCTAGAATTTACCTTTTTGTCAATCTGAAAAGCTCAAAATTGTATTCATCTTTTCATTAATTTACATTATCTCCATTAGCAGTGATGATGAAAATGGGTTATAATTTTTGTTGACCATTTGTGTTTCTGCTCTTCTAACAGTCTGCATATCTGTATCCTTTTTCTTGTTAATTTGTAAAACTGTTTATATAATTTCTATTCTTTCTCATTCTCACCCCAACAACTCTTCCCCCCAAAAAACTCTTGGATTTAATTTCTTGTCACCTAGTCAATCTCTTTTTATATAGCATAAAGCTAGGTGTGTCCTAATGCTGACAAGACATGTTTCCTAACCTCACAGAGTGACTAAGAATTCAAATGTAGAGCACATGGTGTCTATTCTCTTCCTGGCCTTGGAGTCTCAGGAGGAACTAAGAAAATAGGGAAAGTTCCATTTTGGTATCTTATTTATATGTCCATGAGCCCTTGAATGTGCTCTTTAGGTCTGCTTTTAGATGAGGATATTTGCAGTATATGTTTCAGAAACGCTGGGCAGATTTGAAAATTCAGAATTTTATCAAGCAAAAATGCGTAGGTCTGTAAATAAGAAATACGTAAATAGAAACATACATGATGATCTCTTGAATAATATATTTTACTGCATTTGATCTATTTAATACCACAATCTTGTTGGGACATTTTCTTGGACTCCTAAAGAACAATAACAAAAACATGTACATATCCTTATCCTCAGAGGTCTACTGCAAACCAAAATGCATGAACAAAATATGATCTTATATGACCAGTTAAACAGTTAGAAAGACCTTACCTCTCCAAAAAAAAAACCTGATAAGGATAAGCTAATCATGGTACTGCGTGCCTCAGCCTAGAGACTGAGACAGAAGGATTGCCTTACCCCAGGAGACAGAGGCTGTGGTGAGCCACGAGTGTGCCGCTGCACTCCAGACTGGGTGACAGAGTGAGACCCCAAACTAAAAAAAATCAAATTCACTTTATAAGCAAAACAGGTAACTTCCACAGTGTGTTTCAGTACCTGTAAGTAATTTCATACAATTTTTAGTAATTGCACAATTCCACTTTTTTATTAGTCACTTGGGGGAATAACAAAGTGGAGGCACCATCTACAAGCCTGCAAGAAAAGCAAACATTCATGGACGCTCATCAGCGTGTCTGTATACATGCTCTCTCTGCTGCTGTTGGCTAATGTAGTATTTCAGTCGGATGCTCACTATTTACAGAAGGCCTAAAGGATGCACATGACTAGTTAAATACATACACAAAGTGCTGGAATGGGTATCGCCTGCCTTTTATTCAAGCAAGTGCAATGTTTTGTCTGCCAAGAATTTGACATTTTGCTTAAGGGTAAGATGAAAAAATATTTAGGTAGGCATTAAAGAAAAACAGAGAAACTTAAGTAATAGCAGCACGCCAGTAAACACACATACACATACACACACACAGAGGCATATACAAGTATAACATAATACAGGAAGCTTTTAGTCTATGACTATTCACAGCCAAAATATGCCTGGATGTAGAAGAGGCTGATGCAAAATTATCAGGTGGAAAATTTTTTGAGCAGGTGAGGCGTTGAAGGACAGGCAACTCAACCATTCAGTCTTGAACGCTTTCTAAAATTGTAAAGCAGAGTTGTACAATTTAGTAAACGCCATCTATCCACAAAGCCCATACCACGCCAATTTCCAACAGCCAACATTTTTCATCTTATTTTCTCTATAATATTTAGCTCTTTGCTTTAATTACACTTGATATTTGTAAAGAGAAAGCTGGCGTTGTAATAATTGGATAGCTTTTTTATCTATGTTGGCAGAAGCAGAATTTTCTCTTATATTTGAAGAGCAATACAAAAGCAAAACCTCCTTTTCTCACAAACTCAATGCCAAAACTATCCTCTGAGTCACACAGTTTCTTTAAATCGTGTTGTTCTGAAAGTTGAGACGTGCTATCTTAACGGCTGCCAGGATCACACTGTTCCTAAGTTAGTACCAAAAAACTACCAGTGTCAATGCATCAAAATGTGTAGACCTCTCCAAGGCATTTTCTCTTCCTTCTTTCTTGTTTCCTCTTCTTCCTTCTGACATTTCCACTTTTTTCTTTCCTCCCTTTTGTCTTTTCCTTTCTTTTTTTTTATGTTTCTCTCCCTTCTATCCTACATTATTTCTTCTCTCTCTCTCTCTCTCTCTCTCTCTCTCTCTCTCTCATACACACACAAACCCACACACACATACACACACACACACTCAGTGTGCAAGAGAAAGCCAAGTAATGACAACATTTTAAAATCAGAGATCCATAAGAAATTTGAGGGGTATCAACATAACTAGAAAATTCTCTTCCTAGCCGTATTTTTTTCCTAAAAAAAAAAAAAACAATCTGATAGAGTACTGAGCTTCAGAAACTCAGCACAATACCATCAGTTTTAAAGGAAAAAATGAATCTCCTAATAGAAAAAAAAGAAATTCTGTGTTAAATTAAGTATTTTAATGTGTATAAACCATTTTGTCTATTGGGGCTGATGTTTCATTTGTTATTAATATCAATCAACTATAAGTATATTATTCAGTGCTTTCATCATTAAATAGATACTTAAAATTGAATTATGAGACCTTAGAAAGAGAAATGCTCTTTAATATGCACTAATGGCATTGTGAGTTGACTGGGCAAAATTCAAACATAAGCCTGAAACTTTTGTTTAAAAGCAGGTTTCCTAAGTTCTCATTCTCGTAAGTTATTCTCAGCATTTTTTAAATGCCAGAAACATTTCTTAAAATTTTTAAATTCACTTTACAAGCAAAATAGATAAATCTATAAGCACACAGCTTCCAAAATTTCCATTTATATACTCAAAATACCTGTTTTGAAAGGACAATTACCTGTTTTCAGTCACAACTTAGGTGTAAATCTCTAAAATTTTAGCTGACAGGTTTTACTATGTAATAAAACATGTCAAATTCAAACTGACAAGTGGATTTCATTTTTGGAGGGTTTTTCCTCACACCTTTTTCCATTATAATACAAGTACTACTTAGCCATATGATTTTCTGCAAAACTTACGAAAAATGTAAAACATAATGCATGTCTCAACATCTTAACACTTACAGAGAGGGTTCTGGGGGGAAAGGAAGAGTCTTGCTAAATTCAGAAAATTGTACTGTCTGTAAACGGAGAGGCTGCCAGCTCTCGTCTGTTCTCTTTCCCTAGGTGCCCACACGCCTGTCTTCTAAACCTAGAACGAGGACAGTTATCCCGTCTCTTGTTGCATCTCTGAGATTCTTCAGTTCCTCAATTTGTGGCATTAGAATCCCATGATGTCCAGCCACATTTGTTCTAACCTAGATGACATAGATGTCAGCCAGTGAGCAGAATCACCACTGTGTTGCTGCTTATGTTTTAATGGAGAGCTGGAGACATGCAAAATGCAGCCATCCCCTTAAGCGTGCATTGGCACCATTCATTTCATCAAACTGGAAATTATGGCATCGTGTATTATATTCATGTATTCTAAGTCACAATTAATCTTGGAAGTAAATACTGATATGACAAGCTATATAAAGTGCCTTTATTGTGGGTGTTGACTCCAGGTTGGTGAGTGGGAGAGATTAAAATATAGTTCACTAAAATTGTGTGTGTGTGTGTGTGCGCGCGCGCGCGTGTGTGTGTGTAAAATTAATTTATTCCATCACCGTCATCCCTAGCATGAGTATTAAGTAATAAGAATTGGCACGAGTTTGGCTGCAACAGGATTTCTCAATTTTATGCTGTATCCTCAGATGAAAAGAGGCATAAGATTATATTTGCATACAAACTTTTAATTATTTAACTTTTTAACCTAACAATAGATATTTACCATCTTAATTTTTTATACAGACGCCTCAACATTAAGTAGAAAATGGTATTTATTTATTATCGAATGCCATATAACAAAAGAAACGCTAAGCATTTATTAAAAGTGGACCACTTGCGCCCCCTCCTGATATAAAAAAGAAAAAATTATTCTCAGGACTTGAAAAGACACTCTCACTAATCCCCTAAACAGCTGTTTCAAGTCAGATTTATGCCAAATCTTTTCTGATTTAATAATAAATCCCTCATTTTTCTCCTAAAATGTTGGGTATTCTGATGTTTTACTGTTGTGCGTTACCTTCCTAGGAAACATTACAAAGTCAGGAAATCCTGTTCATCCTTAAATATAATCAAATGCCTTTATTCAAATTGAGCTTTAAAATAAATTCAGGAAACCGTCTTTTTGAAAATATTGGAAGTCGTATCATCAATGGATTTAAATTCGATTGTGTAAAAGCTAATAATCTTGAATTCGTATCTGGCTTAATCACATTAAATGTCATGTTGCCGCGCTTTTCGCCCAATTCAAGCTGATACTCACAGACGCCCTCATTCATTACACTCCTTTCTGACATAGCATAAAGGGCAAAAGGCAGCATGATAGATTAAAAAGATATTATGGTACAATATTAATTACAGCATCAGCACCCTTTCCTAGCTCCGACTGCATATAAATGTCTATTTTCATTTTTACATTCAGAATATACTTTGAAGGAGAAGGGATTTGTCACACGGGGAATGGGAATTTTGGTCAAATATTTTAATGTCAGGAATGACACCAAGTGTGTGCACACCAGAAAATCTGGAATGTCTGTCTATAACACAATTTGGCTTTTTGTGCAATTATTATAAGAGTGTAAGAGATTTGAGAGATATTACATAAATCATAATGTGACCAAATAAGCAAAACAGAAACACTTCACTTAAAAATTCTACTCTCTGAAACTAAAAGTCCGATAATATTTCCTTTAATCCCCAAAGAATTTTAGAAAACCACAATAAACATTTTCGGAAGTGAAATATTTAAAAATTTGATACTATATGTTTAAATTATAATAGTTTCTCCTAGTGTTGGACATATTACAGTAAATTTATGAAATTTTCCATTGGTAAAAATGCCCACACATCAATAACTTTTAATACTGTTTAAATATGTCAATATTAACATATTCACCATTTAGAACATATTTCACCAAAATATGGATTTCTAATCAAGATCAGTCTCGGAAAAAAATTCAACCTTAACCAGAAATGTCATGTTGAACCCCCAAAAAAGCTGACTAAATATCCCTGGGATCTGATTAGGCTCAATTTGTATTTTACTCTTCAAGCAACCCTTATACCACGTCTTTATTACTCATATCTTATTTCATAATAATTTTGCTTCCTGAAAACTATAACGACTGTATTTTTTTTTTTTGTCTTTTCTGCTTCCCACTTCAGGTTTTGTTTCTTTGCCACTGATGCAGTTTAACTTTCACACGTTAAAAATGACAACCAGTTCAACTTGGTGACGCAGAAGAGTTGAATCCATTAGAAATAATGGGACATAATGAAATGTCTGTGTTGCACTACACTTCAGATGGAAAAGCATGCTCTGTGGAAATATGGAGAACCCAGGAAGTAGCACCAGAGGGCTGATTTCTGAATGGTTGTGTTTACCTATCAGATTTGTGGCTTTCCTATTACTCATCCCTGTGACCAGGAGTAATAGCATGGCGAGACCTGCTCACTTTGTTAATTATTCTTTCCTAAGGATCTCTGACAGAATCACTTACAGCTTCTCAAATTCTGTGATGTGATCCAGATGTTTCTATTCCACTTTTTCACTTCAGATTTTCAAAAATATACAAAGGAATCTCTCTACATACAGAATAATAAATCCAATGAGGAAGCAATTTAAATTACAATCCTATTTTTAAGAAGCCATGGTGACTGCATCATATCCCAGGAAAACTAAAATGTATCTGATTTCTAGCGTTAACTCTTTGACTGCATTTAATTACAGTCCTTGGTTTATTATCATCACCAACAAGCATTATGTGGGGCACCTTTGAATACATTTCCTCTGACACTCGGAGGCCAATTCTCTCTGAATGCAAACCACACACAGTACAGCTGTGAGTGCTGACCCTGTAGATAGACATGCAATTGTTAGCAGGTTGAATTGCATTAATAAATACCTACCTCAAAGGAGATACAGGTATTAAGGCTTTAAAGCATGCTGCACTGCATTCAGAAATTCCTGAGTTGCTTGATGCGATTCAGAAGGAAGAGGACCCCAAACATTGGAATTAGAAACAGCAAAACATACAATTGCGATATAGCTATCATAATCAGAAAGAACCCCAAAGAAAGACCAAATGCGATTATGCAGATGCGAGGCAAACCATCTGTATGAAGACTGAAAACTTTAGACCCAAATTCCAATTTTTAATCCATGTGTACCAGTTTTCCAAATGTTCTAAATATTTGGGGAAATCACTGGACTTTCCCATTTACATGAATATTTATAACATTTATACACATACCTGTTCTCCTAGCTTTATGACATATTTTCTCATCTATATTCTAAGCTTGGTAGATCTATGTAATAATTATGAGAATTACACAATTATGTTCCGACAGAAAAAAAAAAAAACGAGAGGAAAAGTTGCTTCGAAAATTAGCAAACGCAGTTGTCTTAGCTGTTAATGTTGAATTCCAACTACTAGATAAAGATTTTTTTCCACAGGAGATCGTGGGAGTTCATGATAACTATAGGTATGATCGAGGCTTATTTCAATGCTTTGAAATGTCAAATGAGTAATTTTATTCTCTTTTATTTTTAAACTATTTGCAGAGACAACACAAAATTATATAATGTTACATTTATTTTAACCTACACTTCTTCCTTCATAAGGTTACTTGTCTAAACATTTCACTAACATTGTGCAATTTTAAACTGAGAAAAAGAACAAAGTTACAAGTGTGACAATTTATCAGGAATAGATTAAGTGACAGCTGTAACTAGAATCAGAATTAGTAGATTATTTTAATAGTTCCAGGAAGAGTATAATTTACAAAAGTACATTTGAATGATGTTAGGAAGATACCAGGAGGAGTTATTTGCTTAGTAAAGGATGATTTCTTTAAGTTAAACTTCAGTAATATGCTCTCAATTCGAATTTTTTTAAATATAGAGATGTGTCTCTTGATTCATCAGTTCAATTCAACAATTGATTCATTGACATGAGGGAAAGCAAGTGTTTCCCATATATTTTGCTCAAATCATGAAATCTCTTTGAAAATGTATGATTTTTAAAGCTACCTTTTGATAGATTGCCTTTATCTCATTGTAATTCTAAGAAAATAATCTATGCTTTCAATTTTTTTAATATATTAGATTAGCTGCATTTTATCTTTCTCATAATCTAATTTCTAAGAAAGCATTTATTCAGGCAAAGTTGCATTACATCCTATTTACCAGTTCCCTAATATATAGAAATCTGTTCTTTTTCCCTACATCTAGAAACCTTACATTTCTCCTAAAACACTAATCCTCCAAGAAACCTTGACCCCTTAAGAGGCATTAATCCAAATTCTCCTAAAATCTAATATATTATCAGTCAATACTTATTCTACTACCAAGCATCAACAACCCACTTAACTTGAATGCAAATATATATGTGATCCATGCTTTTGTGAAGCATCTTTCATTGTTTCTATCAGTATGTTCTTTTGTAAGTCTTGTCCATTTCAGTATCCCTTATTTAGATTTTTTTAAAACTGCCGGAGGAACCATTTATTTCTTACAGAGTGATGTGCATATTAGGTATTTATAAGATGGTGGTGGTGGTGATGGTAGTGATTAAAAACATTATTTTTGTTTCTAAAAAAGAACTTCAATTTGAGAATTGGACTAGATGCCAATGTGCCCACCAACTTCAAATTTTGTAGTTTTAAAATTTCTCCTTTCCAAAGTTCTTTTTTTGAAAAGAATAGCCTGAAACTACTTTATCATCCTGTTTGACTTTTGTAAAGTGTATGTATTGCAAAGGTGAATATATTTTGCAGTTCAGTCCAAGCTTCTATAGTCCTACAGTCATGTCTGTACAAGGACTATAAAAAAAGAAATTGCATGATATCCTTACCCTCACAGTGATTACATTCACTTTCAAAGCAAAATAGCTTTAATATAGAGCACAGCTCCTTTTACATTTTGAAATGCTCAACTTTCACTCACAAAAAGCTATACATTTAGCATATTTACTATGAAAAAAGTAGAATCTATTTTCTCTGTTAACCAACACAAATGTGTTTCCTCAACAGAGACAAAGAGGATGAAAAGCAAATGTGTTACACATATAGATAGTGCATATAGATAGATAAGTAAATACAAACTAGAAATTCGAACAAATATAAAGTTTTAAGATGCTTTGCATTATTGATTTTGATTAAATGGAAGAAAGAACATTTTTAGCACAGTAATATGCATATATATGATATATCTAATTCAGTATCCAGATTGCTTTATGATTCTTTTTGTTATTTGCTAAAGAGAAATAAAACAGTTCTATAGTCTCTGGATAAAAACATTAGAGATTTAACACTAACCAGCCAAATTCTTTCTAACTCTGAATCGCAATTGGAGAGTTAAGACTTTTCAAAGCTCCCTACTCATAGAACTCAGTAAATAACTATGTGAAAAAAAATAAATGAATAAAACTGAAGATCAAGCCACAAACTAAGGCACAGAGAGAAATTTATGACTCAAAAATAAAACAAAATATAATTTTTAGATACTTGCAACATAAATTTTCAAGTAAAGATTGAAACTGTGGTTCTGTAAATCCAAGAATTCCCTACAATAGTTATCAACATAAATTAACATTTTATCATCATAGTTTCACCTAAAAAGTAAATCCTTCATTATACCCATATTTAAGCAATGTCTTTCTAAGTGGATTTTGAATAAACTCAGAAATGACATCACAAAACCACTAGCCAAGCTCATTAAAGATGTTCAGTCCAAGAGCACTGAGGCTATATAGCCAAGTACATGGAGGAATGACAAAGTTTTAATGGCAGATCGTCTCCTTGAAACGAATTGTTTTCTCAAATCTCCTCTGTTGGAACTTGTACGGTTGGAAGCATGCAGTTGATCATTCCTAACATTTGCATGAATGTGTATGTGCTTGTGAGTGACCACTACGTGTGAAGTCTAAGGGGACTGCTCCATGTTAATGAGAAACCAAGGAATTCCTCCAGCAGCTGCTGGTCTAAGTGTGAATCACATAATTTAAAGCTGCCTTGGGCGGCTTTAACTTATATGCCTTGTTTCAAAATTTAGATCTTCTTTCTTAAAAAGTACTTTAATCTTTATAATATTAAAAGAGGAGAAGGGTTTTTCCTCGTGTTTCAAGGAGCACTGAACTGGCATACCACCTCCCCATGTATTCTGATGGCGCAGAACGAACATCACAAGCTCATACCGCTGTTTGCAGGAAAACTAGAAAAGGTAGACAGGTGCAACCTAATCTTACAGTATCCTCTCATGAATGCATGTCTGCTATCCATAGGCAGAATTATCACTCAGCCCAATTCACTCTAATGCCAAATTCTTTGACTATAAAGTCCACTTTGTCTTATCAGATTCTGAGCCTTTTGTTTTTTACATCATCTTTTGTAAAGATTAGAACATAGATGCTCAGCCAAACTTCTGTTAAGAATGTGCTGCCTGCAATTTTCATAAGAGTTAAAAACAAGAAGAATAATATGGAACTTGAAGTCAAAGTAGCTTTTATGTGAAGTAAACCAAAAATAGTTGACAATAAGGAAAGTTGCGCATTCTGTGTATTTCGATGAAGTCATTAAATTAAACCCACATCAAACCTGCACTAGGATAATCACATGATTTTTAAAATCAATTCGGATACACATAAACTATCTACAATATTGAAGGCATATTTTCAGAGAAAAGCAACTTGGCAATTAACTTTAAAAATAAATAATTTGTCCTTCTTGTGTCGCAATTTTTAACAGAAATGACTTCCATTTGTTTTAAATGCCAGTTCTGGTTAAGATATTACAGAAATGCCATGGAATGGATGGATTTAAAATAACAATCAGTTGAGTATCTCAAAGACGTACTCCTGGACATTCTTTAGCAAAATGATATGATGAAGAGCTCTCACTTGAAGGATTACATTATTTCTAATTTTACCAGAACTTCAGTGTGACATGCAGAACTGTAGAACTTTGTAAATAATATACTTAATTAACATCGGACAGCAAAAATATACAAACAACTAACAGCAATATAATTTATATGAAGAATTTTAGTTAATCTACATTTTTATAAAGAATACAATGAGTTATGACATGCAATTGTATTTTTCTAATTCAAATTGCAAAAGTTTTAAGTCGAGGCTAAAATGATCAGGAATGATTACATTAAAATGTTTTGAGGCTAAGATTTTTGTGACTCAAGTTTCATCAAGAATTTTAATATTTGCATATTCTATTTGCAAGTGTTGTTTGCTTTACTTTTAAGCAAGTCTCATGGTAGCAAGGATGGCTTTGAAAATGAACCCTCTGAGTGTTTATTGAGAAGAAAATAAGAACAGAAACATGAATTTTTCTCTTAATAGTGACTCCCCCTGAAAATAATAATTAGCTACTGAAAGGCAATACTTAGCTGACAGCAACCCTAAAATCAGAGTCTCTAGTTTGATCATATCCTTAATATAATATACAAAGTTGTCTTGGGGAACCCAGAACTATCACTAATATACACCTAGCACCAAGTCATTTCATTTTCTGGGAAAGTTTTCAGTATCTGGAAAACTCAGAAAAAGCATGCATTTTCTTAAAAATTA